>CALYLW010000381.1:209805-744805 GCA_944989445.1 Ampullaceana balthica | reverse complement strand
AAAAGTTCTGTATTTCAAAAAACATACATTCATTTATATTTCTCAATATTGTTAAAAATTGAATGGACGATAAAATATTAAACATTTACTAAAAAGGACAGTTTGGGCCCTCTGCCCCGAGGGAATGAAAATTAGGAGTTCAGTGCCCTATCGTAATAAAATATAGACCCTTGAGTTTTTATGTACTAAAAGGAGTCAAGATACATACATTTTCTCAGTATTTATAAATCAAATATAAAAAAACGACATTTAGGGGCCCCTGGGCCCTTTCTTTGAAATATGTTAATTTCAAAAACCTGTTCATTTTAATTCAGTTTCCTCAAAAATGTATACCTCAAGACCGTGAAAAATTTAATGTGGAAAATATCTTAAACATATACGAAGAAAATACAATTGGGGCACCCGACCTCGAAGGAATGGACATTTGAAGTTATGTGCCCTATAGTATTTTAATTTGGGCTACCAAGTTTTTGTATTCAAATTTTGGTTTAGATCCATTCATTTACTCAGTAGCTAACGCATAAACTAATTTTTATATATCTTATATTAGCAAAAAAGACATTAGGGGCCCCGGGGCCCATTCAGTGCAAGATATAAAGTTCAAAACCCCTGTTCATTTCAATTTGTATAATAATGGATACATGTGTCATTATTTGTCAAGATTGTTAATGACTGAATGGTGAATAAAATCTTAAACGTTTAAGAAATGTGAATTTTTGGGCCCCCAGCCCCAAAGGAATGACTATTTGCAGTTCAGTGCCCTATAGTATTTTAATATTGGCTATCAAGTTGTCATATACAAAGTTTGGTTAAGATCCAACAATTTACACAGTAGCTAGCGCTTAAACTAATTTTTATATAGCTCATATAAGCAAAAATGACATTATGGGCCCCCGGTGCCCCATGAGTGTTAACATTCTTTTAGTTACTTCTCGTACATAAAGGATTTATAGTCAAATACTTTTTTTAACTGTTTTTTTAAAATTTTTATGAATAATCTATGGCCGGGATGGCCGATTCCGTAGTACAGACAAAGTATATCAAAAGAACCTATGAACTATTTAGTTACAAGTTACAGTCTTATATTAGCTGCTAGCAATCATTTTTTTTAAAGGGACGCTGGCTGGATAGGTTCCCAGTTTGAATTGCAGTCAGGGGCCCCGTGCAGTCTTAATCCGCCCCTGCACCTCACCCACTTAAAATACATAAAATAATATTATGCATCCTTTCGTCTTACGCCGTTAATATTTACTCGATTACGTGTGGTCAAGAATTGTTTTCTCTTTTAATCATACTTTTTCTATGTGTCAATAACTGTTATATTTTTATAGCACTGTACGTACAGTCATTTACAGCAGTGGTCCCCAGCTGTTGTATCGCCGCGGACCTGACAAGGTGACATGACTTTTTGGACGGTGCCGTTGACGGTTTATACAGGTATTTTAGATGTTGATTTTATAGTTTTAATTTAATTGTACTTAAACATGCCTTTAAAAATAAAATGCAATTACACCAAAGTAAATGAAAACATTTTAATGTTTTAACTTGCAAGAACAATAAATCCATAAGAACCATGATCTTGTTTTTCTGCAACGAGACGGTTCAATCTGGTGGTAATAGGAGAAAATGACACCCGTAGTTTGCTGCTTATGTCCAGTCTATTCCGTTGTTTTGTTTTAGTTGCTGAGTTGCTGTCCCTGCAGAAACCGAGCTTCACACATATAAGATGTCGGAAATGTCAATAGAAATTTAAAGCTATGGTGGCAATCTCAGAATACTCCGCTGTGACTTTAAACCAGAAGACTGGGCGAGTTATTTTCTCGAACGTTATTTTCAGGCCGCCGCCAATTGAACCCTCGAGTAGTTGAACTTCTTGCACAGACATGGAAGAATCGCCTGGTCTGTTGACAAATGGGCCAATGATCCAAGCCGTACCAGTTCGAGAAACAAAGTCCAGGCTCAAAAGCCCCCCCCCCTCCCCAAATCCCCAACCCCACCTTATTTAGTCCCAGGAGTTATCCACATATGGAATTAAATTGAAAAGAGTGAATCTATTGACACCCCACTCTCTCACTCGGAAACAAACATACAACACAGTACAACAAAACAGGTGTATCCTTAGTGTAAGCCAGTCAATTTTAATTTCCTTTATTTCAGTATATATATATATATATATATATATATATATATATATATATATATATATATGGGCTGCGGAATTTAACGATTAATAAATCGATTAATCGTTAAAATTTTTATTCCATTAAAATTAATTTGATCGATTAATATTGCATAAAATTAAATATATTTTTTTCACCCTATATATATATATTTTTTGTTTCTTACTTTCTTTTCCCTCGTATTATAATTAGGGGCCGTCCATAAAGTACGTCACGCTCCGAGGGGGGAGGGGGTGTAAGAAAGTGTGACACTTTGTGAGAGTGGGGGGAGGGGGCAGGCCATGTGTGATTTCACACATTTTTTTAAATAATTATTTTTTTTCTAACTTATTTATATTTTTTAGTAGAATTTAAATAGCTTTAAAAATAATTTTCAAAAATTTTGTGAAACAGAATTAGTTTTATGTCAAAATAGCATGAAATGCGTATCTCCTGAATGTGTTATTCATAAATCTGACTTGGATGCAGCAGGACTGATATGGAAGGATCAGGAATGGTTTGACAATCATCTTCGCACCAGCAAATATTACACTCAAATTGTGAAATATCAGGACATAAAATTTTGCGACAAAGCACGAAGCTTATATTTCAATGTTTTACCTTCAGAATTACTCCGTCTCAAATCCCAATCAACCAAACAATTGATGGACTCAAAGCATCAGAATAAGAAGATGCATATTCTCTTAATTTCGTTCCTTGTTTGTAGCAAAAACTCTCAAATTTGATGACATTATGCCAAGATCAACATGAGTTTTCAAAGTACAACCATATGATTACCAACTTATTTTATCGACTTTGCAAAGTATGTCACTTATATTTTGCCTCACAAACAATGTTGGAGAAACATAAAGGACAACACAGAGCTCGGGCTCAGGAGAATGTAGCGACCCAAACTGTTCAAGAATCAACTCCGATAAAACGCATCCGTCCTTTGAGAATTGCTTCTAGAAGGCAAAGAGAACCTATGGCAGTTATTGCCAGAAGAGAAAATGATCGTACAGAGGCTGTTGAGTGGCTAGATGAGGAGGAGGTGATCTGTCTGCAATTATCCTTCCAGGAAACGATGATGGTGAAAGAATGATGCCAGTCGTAACTATGGATGAACACTTAACTTCACCGTTGTAAGATGATGTCCAGTGAATATTTTTGAATGAAACATAATTCATAGGACCATAATAAACAGATTCAATATAGCACAAGAGTTTGTCACATATTTGTCAATCTAGTCTTTTTTATAGTCAAATTGTTTTGTTTCCTTTTTATTATTTAATCTCTGGTTGAGGTCAAGTTTCGCTAATCTACTTCTTATCCTGTGTCAATAGAATGAATAATCGGAAGATTATTTAAAAATTGACCTCACCCATTGTAAATGAAAAGGTAGCAGATAAATGATGTGTATTATATAATTGTCAAGTCTAATTTTTGCAATTTTTAATTTCAAATTTGATCTACATTGAGTTAATGTTTCATTGAATAACTATGACAACTGGTGACAATTAACTATTCTACTATTAAAGTCATCGGCTCCGGCATGATTTCTCTTGATAAATCCGGCTGGTCGGTAGCTCCCTAATTTATGTATATATTCATAATGGCTAAGGCAAATCCGAAATCCGGCAATTTTAACAAATCTGTTTCCGGCTGCAGCTGTATTTCACTTCATAAATCCGGCCAAATTGAGCTCCGGCCGGATTTCAAATTTTGGATAAGGGGCCGTCCATAAATGACGTCACGCGATTTTTGCCGATTTTTGACCCCCTCCCCCCCCCCTCGTCACGCGACGTCACAAAAACTTAGACCCCCCCCTCTAAAAATACGTCACAAATCTTTGACCCCCCCCCAAAAAAAAATTACAAAAGAAAAAATTAATAACAAAGAAACAAAAAAAAACAACTTTATTTACTATTTGAAAATAAGTATATTTCAAATCACTTTTATTGTCATTTAAGTATTTATTATTTATTTAGTGAAGATCTAAATTGTAATATCGTAACCCGCGTGAATCATTTTTAAAAACGTTTAACCGGCCTTCAGAAAACGAACTGTGTTAACATCCTTAGCTTATATTTTATTTTTAATGAATACAAATTAAACATTGACTATTGATCATCACGGTTAACGTCTTTGTTTAGAAAAAAAATATTTAAAAATAACATTTTTAAAATGTATTTTTTTTAAATCCCTCAATTGACTGACGGGCATCCCGTAAGACAGAGGTCGGCGAACAGAGGTAAATAACCTGAACTGGGGTCAAAAAGGGAATTCTTGGGGGTAATGCAGACTCATTTGGGACATATAACATCCACTACAATCCGCTAGATATATTAAAATACGTCAAGTGTACGTGTACGCTTGGAACATATGCCCATTATTAAACAGGTTCCTTCCAGAAAATGCATTTTTTAAAAAATTTGACAACTATGTAGATTTCTTACCTACGCACTATATGAAGACACCTAAATCTACCATACTTTCATTTATATTGACACGAGTGACAATAATCTTAATCCACATGACTTGTCTTTATCACGTATCATTTCTGTGATATTTAAAATTAATGCCTTAAAAACTGAGCTAAGAAGAAAAGTTGTTTTGTTCTCCTCTCGAATTGCAATGTCAAGAATTTTGATGCATTCAATAAAGTTAATGAATACTTGACTAATTTTAAATGGGCTCATTTATCATTATATCTAGAACAGTGCTTCTCATACTTTTTAGTATTGCGGACCAGCAGGAATTTTTTCCATTGTACCAGGGACCTGTGCACTATTTTCCCTGCACTGACATTTTTTTCTGTCCTATTTTTGAGAACATCTGCGGACCGGCAGCGGTTGGCATCGGTCCGCGGACCACCACTTTGAGAAGCACTGATCTAGAAGACTAGAATGGCCAGGGGCGTTTTATCAAAAACCATCGAACAATTATATCAAACTTAAAAGTTTTTAATTCTATCAAATAGATTCCCCTCCCCCCCTCCCCTTTTAAAGAAAAAGGATATTCCGTGTCGTTTTGACTTAAAATATCTACACATAATCCTATTCAAATCATTTTTAGACACTTGTCATGCTTGTAAAACTCACCAGTAGCATTTTCGGGGGGGGGGAGGGGGGTGCTAAAGACGCTCCCCCAAATCCCCGAGTCACATGAGCAGGACCTAGAGTCTGGGGGGGGGGTAACGCATACATAAAATTGTATATTTTTGTGGTAACGGGCATGAGAGAACCAAACGGAGCTGCGGTTAGATCACAAATGCTTTGATGTCAACATCAAACGACGCAGTGTAACAATTTCATATGTTATCTTGTGGATTCTCAAACTTAAGGATTATAATTAGATTTAATTTTCGTGTCTTGATAGCATACGCCAACCAGCGTCTGATGGCCTACCGACCAGCACATTGAGAAGCACTGATTTTTTTTTAAAAAAAAAGAAAAAAAAAGTCATTAAATAAATTGTAAGCGACCAAATATTTCAGTGGATGTTTTATTTAAAGTTACCCTTTTGATGTGACGTCACATTTCTTCAACCCCCCTCCCTCCCCCTCGTCACGCAACGTCACACAAGTGTGACCCCCCTCCCCCCCCTAGGTGCGTGACGTCATTTATGGACGGCCCCTAAGGTACATTTTTGTAGCACTCTACGTTTACAGTTTTTATTTTGTAATTTATTTTTTTAATATTCCGACTTACACTGAAAATTTGGGTTACGACGCGTCTTAAGAACAGATCAACTCCATAACCCTAAGACCCCGTGTATTAAGGGATTTGGCTTCAAATTTAAATTAAAATGGGACCAGATAGAGACCCTCTATATTTCAGAAATACCAGCTCGTTGTTACTTAAACCTAAAAGGGTCAAGGCAGTCCCAGGGCTTCTCGTCCATGAAGACAAAGTGGACACCAGAATCCACATGCAGTAGGTCCCTACCAATCTTCTCTTTAAGCTGGGTAAAATTCAGTAAATTTTATTTCACATAATTTCCGTATAAGTGTCAGCGGAAATTAACGATTAATTAATCGATTAAACGCTAAAAAGTTTAATCTATCAAAATTAAGTTTGATAATTCGATTAAAATTTAAGAAAATATTTCTATTACTTTTTCCAATTACTTATTAATTATTTATTAATAATTTTATATTTTCAGTTATTTACATACTTTTCCCTCGTATTATTATTATTTATTTAGACGCGCATACTTAAACAACAAGGTTTTTCTTCCTTATTTCTTGCATAGCAGAACAAATTTGCTGTTTTGGGGCTGTCCATAAATTACGTCAACAAAATAGAGGGGGGGGGAGTGGGTCTGAAAATCTTTGACAATTGTTGACAAGGGGAAGGGGGGAGGTCAAGAAAAATTGACGTCAACAATGTTACTTTAAAACTTTCATACTTAACTTAAGTTCACTTAACAAATGAAAGTTAGACAGCGTTTGTAGTCCTGTGTTACACACTCGCCTAACCTTCAGTATTTTAATTGATCTAACCCTATTCCTAGTTTTTAAAAACCATGCTGTGCTTTTAGAGACGCACACAATTCAATATAGACACACGAGATTGGTAACACTTATTTTTTTCAAAGTTGTTTTTTGTTGGTCTGCTGTGCAAAAAAAGATTTTTATAAGTACACAGTCTACATTATACTATTTGAATGTCTATATATAAATTATAAAATGCACTATTGATTATACTAGACTTTATTAGAAATCATTGGCTTTCACTGTGAAATTGGATTAGGTCTAACGGTCTAAGTCTAAAGTTAAAGATTAAATGATTAAAGTTGAAGGGTAATCCTGCAGTTTTGGCACCTATATTATTTTGCAGCGAATTAATGATTAATATATATTATATTTTTGCTATTACAGTACTAATTTTTTTAGTTTTTTAAATTTCTAAGGCATTTTCCGGCTCTAAACAATACATAGTCATAGTCCGAACTCCATACGAACGATAAACTATACAACTATTTTTTTTGTATCACCCTACTTGCCGGGTTGTCACAGTAAGATGCCAAATAAAATGTTCTCAAGTACAAACGAACAAAATAAGAATCAAACGTCTAGTAACGAAATAAAAAATTAAATATCAGGTAAAATCTTTATTGATCTTGTAAGAACAATAAAATATATATATATATCGATCTTCTTAGAACAATAAAGTAGATGAATGGTTCCTGTATATTTTTTAAAAAATCTTCTTCAGTAAGTAAATTAATTTTAGCATGGGTAAAAAATCTGGCTAGCAAGGTGCTAGATAAACAAAATAAATGTATTTACAAGAGCCAAAAATGCCTTAGAAATTTTAAAAAACTAAAATATTAGCGCTGTAATAGTTAAAATATAAAATATATTAATGCATCTAATAAATTAAAAATGAAAGTTCTCAGGAGAAAATAAAATTAGAAGCGAAATAATATACGTGCCAAAACTGCTGGCTTATCACGGCCCTTATTTGAAGTCTTAAACATACAGTACATGTCTTGAATGTTTAGAATTATCATTAATTATTAAATATTGTTAAATAGGCCTAGGCCTAATTATTTTTCTTCCCTGGTTTTGTGTTTTTTGTTTTTTGTTTTAAATAACAAATTTATTAACAATTGAATTAAAAACTTATTTTTTTTAATTTTTGTTTTTTTAGATTTACAATGGAGAAAACACACTTTCACATGTTGTTGTATGAAGGATATTTGAAGGCATTTCCCAACAAGCGCAAGTTCGATTGTCGGAGAATAAATTGAAAAAATAAGATGATTTGCCAACAAAAGTAGATTCGTTATTGAATAGTTATGCCGCCTTAGCACAGAAAAATAAGGCAACATTAACGAACTTCTGGTCAGACCAGTCTATGAAGACTGTAGATGTTCTTCCTAAAAAAGCAGCCACACATGTAAAAATTGAAAAAGAAGTTGTGAAACATCAAAAAACAAACCATTCAACAAGACCACATAAAAATCGATTTAGAAGCTTGTCCATCAAGTACTAATTGTGATGAAAAATCTGTAAAATACAAAGCAAAAGTACACGGTGAATTACTGAGTCAGATAAGCATCTTCAAGACCGATTTGATTGGCTTGTATAAACGAAAAGAAAGTGGTGTTTTCAGTTCAGATCAGGAAAAGGAACTAAAAGAAAAAAATTAAGGTTGATGAGCTAGAAAAAAACTGAAAAGAAAGAAATATGAACAAGAAAAACAGAAGATATATTCTACCGAAAAAAGAAACTTTAGCGCAAATTTGTCCTGAAAATCCTGACGTCAGCAGCAAATTAAAGATCCGACAGAAAGCTGGTCGACCAACAATTGAAGAAGATCAGCCGCTCCTTTTAAAAACCATTGTTGACATTGCATTGTATGGGTCTGCTGCTCACGACAAAAGACAGAGTGATATTTATCGTAATGTTAGAAATCTCGATGATTTGACAGAACAATTAAAGATTCAAGGTTTACAAATAAGTAGAAGCGCTGTTTATACTCGGCTTTTGCCAAAACGAAGTTTATCATCGGAAGGCAAACGCCATGTAACAACTGTGCCAGTGAAGTTAATTCGAGCGCAAAATGATTTACACTCAAAACACATTGAAGGTAGGTTTTGTACAGCTACTTTGAATCACCTAGAAGAAGTGGCTTCTTTGTTGGGTCCTAAAGAAGTATGCTTCATCAGTCAAGATGACAAAGCCAGAGACCCCATTGGATTGACAGTAGCTAACAAGCAAGCTCCACTTTTAATGCATGTCGAATACCGCGTTACATTGCCTGATCACGACTGGGTAGTAGCATCTAGACACAAACTTATACCATCTGTTTATGCTGGCATTGAAATCCAAAAAAGACGGTTTAGGTAAACCCGAAGCTGCAACATATGCAGGCCCAACTTACATAGCCATCAGATCAGGCAAGCATTGCTCATCATCAGCTTATAGCCATGGACTGGACTATGAAAGGCTGCTTGAATTGGAAGAGTTTGACATTGTTACAAAGGATCCAAGCAACAAGATGATCAAACCGATTCTTATTATGTCTGTGGATGGTGGACCTGATGAAAATCCAAGGTATCAAAATGTTATTGATGTGGCCATCCATCATTTTGTGAAACATAACATTTATGCAATGTTTGTAGCAACTAATGCGCCTGGTAGAAGTGCGTTTAATCGAGTAGAAAGGCGAATGGCTCCTCTTAGTCGAGAACTGTCGGGACTAATTTTGCCACATGAACATTTCGGAAGCCACCTCGACACACAAGGTCGAACAATTGATGAAGAGTTGGAAAAATTAAACTTCAAATATGCTGGCGAAACATTGTCAGAAATATGGAAGCAAGTAAGCATAGACAATTTTCCAACAGTGGCAGAATATATTGTGCCTGAAAAGTCTGAGCTTGAGGTTGAAAATGTAATAATCAAAGATCAAGTTTGGTACCAAAACATGTAAGGACAAGTCAGTACTTTCTACAAATTGTCAAATGTTGTGATTTAACTTGTTGCCAACCGATTAGAAGCTCATACTTTGATATTATTGCTGATCGATTTAACCCCCCGCCAATTCCAATCTGCCAAACTAATGAGGGCCTTAAAGCACCAGAAGTATATGATATAAACTCACATAGATTTCCATCTCTTTTCTTCAATCAGTCTGAGAAAGTTGAAAACATACTACCTCGATCAGCAAAAGCATTCAAAATTCTTCCATTTGATATATATTGTCAATCTATTCAGTTGCTATTCTTTGAACGGATCTGTAAAATCTGTCACCTTTATGTTGCTTCACAGGCCATGCTAAAGAACCATGTTCAACTGTACCAACAATGTATGCCTGGGCCCAGTAAAAAAAAACCTGAACCCCAACAGCAAAGAATTCGTCCAATGCGAGTTGGAGCAAAAATACAGAGAGAGCTCAGGGCAATTATTGCTAATGGGAGATGCTAAGATGGCTAGATGAAGAAAATGTTGACTTGTCTGGTGTTTCGGTTCCACAAGAAAGAATTCAGCCAGAATATATGCCAATAATAACAATTGAGGAACATTTGACATCTCCATGGGAAGATATAGAGGCTAAGATATATGATTTGGATTTGTTTGTAAAAATATATGTTTAATATATACATTAAAGGTGTATTTAGAGTTTAAATTTTTAATCTCATTTCTGCTTGAAGTTAGAACAAGTCTTTGTAAATATTTTAATTGTCTTAAAAATTTTAAATGTTATATTAATTTTAAATATGTTCATAATTTAAAGATGTTGGGTAAAGAGGGGTAATAAGCCTCAGGTTTTCAACATGTTTTCTTTTTTTCCTTTGAAATCAAAAAATATTATTACATTCAAACAACTAATGCTTTTAAGTCATAGGCAACCTATATTTCTATAAGGGAAAATTTTTATTCAACATAATTATGAAGCAAAATAGCAAAAATATACTTAAAAGTTTGACATATTCATTTATGAAACTTAACCGAAATGGGGGCAATAAGCCCCGTTTTGTATAAGGTATACATTTTCACAGTGGCTGTTGACAACTCTCATTGGTCCACTCTATGTCTTAAATATAAGCCTCTTATAGGATTTCTATGCCTTTAACATGGTACTAAATATGTGACATTCTCAATGGAGGGCTGAGTCACTTAGACTCTTATAGCCCGGCCTACAATACCAACGGCGAGCCTCAACATAAGGGCATCGCCATGGAGATATTCCTCCACAGTGCGTGGGCTGCCTGATCCGTCTGTGTCCCCAATCGCCACAGAGCATCGGATCAGAAGATGTGCCACTGTTTCCTCGGCCATGCCACATAAACGGCAGCCGGGTTCCCTGTTCCTATCGAGCCTATTCAAGTAGCTGTTTGTTGGACAATGTCTAGTCCGCATTTGCGTAATGAGGGACTGGCAGCTACGAGGAAGCTCCCACCAGGGATCTCGCTTGCGCGGTCGCGGCATTTCGCCGTATAGCACCCTTGCCGTGTCACCATTTTCCCAGCCCGCAAGCCATCTTTCCATAAAGAAGGCTTTTAGCCACGATTTGACTCCCAACTGAGTCATTGGGCGATTTTTCTGGGGCTGGGCAGCGCCCTGTTGCGCCAGCAGGTTTGCCCTCTCCTGCTGTGGTATTCCTGCGTGCCCTGTAATTTACTGCAGGACAACCATGCCCCCGCGAGATCTAATGTTGTCCACGATCTCTAGTACAGCATTGACAGTTTTCGTCTCCAATGAGCTCCGACCCAAGAGTTCCAGGGAGGACCTTGAGTCGGTGAAGACTACGACTGTTGGAAAAACCTTTCTTTTACATAGGCGTAAGCGCACTTCTTTCACACCCCTGTGAATTGCTTCTAGCTCGGCATCCCCGCCCGAAGCTATCAATCCACATGGTCCCGACAGCTCAGCTGCTGCCGGTCCCCCCGCGGGGTATTCAATCAGTGCGCCGTACCCGCTTCGTCCATCTGTGAAGCATGAGCCATCTGCGTATACTCTCACTACGCCCGTTCCATAAGCATTAATAGTTCTCAGTGCTTCCTCGTGCTGAAGCTCTACTGGACTATTTTTCCCCACCGCGGCATTTGCCAGTGTCAAACGCAGATCGGGCGGAGAGAAGCATTCGTGAGGTCCCCTCGCCGGGACCATGGACATTTTTTCCCTGCTTTTGACTGAAACCTCGAGCTCGTTGACCGCGTCCATAAAGGAGGGTCGTTTCAGTCGCGAGCGTTTTACCCACCTGTCTTGTATCTGAAAACAGGGTTCGTTACGGTCCATTCTACGGTATCGTTCCACCGTAGTTAGTATTGCCTTCTCTCGCCGTACTTTGAGCGGTTCCACGTTTGACAAGATTTCTACCGCGGCGTTGGGTGTGGTACGTAACGCCCCGCAGACCAATCTTAACGCTTGGTTTTGGACTCTATCCAGGTCTTCGAGCGCTGTTCTGCTCGCAAAGGCCTGGATGGGGAGGCTGTAGTCGATGGCGCTTCTCACTTTGCTGAGGTAAAGAGCTCTCAGCGTTCTTGCGTCAGCGCCCCAATTTGTGCTAGCAATCTTTTTTTCACCAGGGACAATTGAGCAGAGGTTTTGGCGCGCAATTCACGTATATGATTGTGCATCTGGAGTTTCTGGTCCAGTCGCACGCCCACATACGTTGGTGTCTTGTCCCAATTCAGCCTTTTCCCACAGATGTTAAGCACAACATCGTGTTTTAGTGCATTCCTTCCATTTGTGAAAATGGAATGGACGGTTTTTTCTGTGTTCACTATTAGTCTCCATTTTTTGGCTTATGCTTCGATCTTATCGAGGTCGCGCTGTAGTCTGTGCTGCAAATTCGCTACGTCTTTACCGGACGTCAAGACAACCAAGTCGTCTGCGAACATCGCGCTCTGACACTCGATAGACGTTTGAATGTCGCAAACGTATGCTAGGAACAGCGTACAGCTTAGGGCAGACCCCTGCGGGAGTCCATCCTGTAGCCGAGCTTCACTGGATATAGAGTCCCCCATGCGGGTTCTGATCGTTCTATTCTCCAAGAACGAATGTATCCAGGCGTGCATTTTCGCTGTTATTCCCAATTGCTGGAGCTTATACATAAGTCCAGTACGCCAGACCTTATCGTAGGCCTGTTTTAGATCGAAAAACACAGCCAATGTATGGTTTCGCAACTGTAGCTCATTAGTGATAGTTTGCACAATACGGACAACCTGGTCCATCGGCTGGCGCCCTTTACGGAAGCCGCCCTGAGTCACAGGAATGCACTTGTTTTCTCTAGAAACAAATATAGCCTGGCATTGACCATCCGTTCAGCTATTTTCCCCAAACACGATGTTAGGGATATAGGACGATAGCTGTCCGGACGGTCGCCTGGTTTCCCTTCCTTCTGAATTGGGATAATTGTGGCCTTTTTCCACTGCTTCGGCAAAATGCCTGTAGTCCAGGTCCTATTGATAAGCTTCAATAGCTTATGCCTCTCTTCGTTGCCCAGCTGCTTGAGCATTTCGTTATGGACCTTGTCCGGGCCTGGTGCTTTCCCTGTTTCGCACTTATCGAGGGCTGTATGGACCTTGCCCGGGCCTAGTGCTTTCCCTGTTTCGCACTTATCGAGGGCTGTTTGGACCTTGCCCGGGCCTGGTGCATTCCCTGTTTCGCACTTATCGAGGGCTGTTTGGACCTTGCCTGGGCCTGGTGCTTTCCCTGTTTCGCACTTATCGAGGGCTGTTTGGACCTTGCCCGGGCCTGGTGCTTTCCCTGTTTCGCACTTATCGAGGGCTGTATGGACCTTGTCCGGGCCTGGTGCTTTCCCTGTTTCGCACTTATCGAGGGATGTTTGGACCTTGTCCGGGCCTGGTGCTTTCCCTGTTTTGCACTTATCGAGGGCTGTTTGGACCTTGCCCGGGCCTGGTGCTTTCCCTGTTTCGCACTTATCGAGGGCTGTATGGACCTTGTCCGGGCCTGGTGCTTTCCCTGTTTCGCACTTATCGAGGGATGTTTGGACCTTGCCCGGGCCTGGTGCTTTCCCTGTTTCGCACTTATCGAGGGCTGTATGGACCTTGTCCGGGCCTGGTGCTTTCCCTGTTTCGCACTTATCGAGGGCTGTTTGGACCTTGCCCGGGCCTGGTGCTTTCCCTGTTTCGCACTTATCGAGGGCTGTTTGGACCTTGCCCGGGCCTGGTGCTTTCCCTGTTTCGCACTTATCGAGGGCTGTTTGGACCTTGCCCGGGCCTGGTGCTTTCCCTATTTCGCACTTATCGAGGGCTGTATGGACCTTGTCCGGGCCTGGTGCTTTCCCTGTTTCGCACTTATCGAGGGATGTTTGGACCTTGTCCGGGCCTGGTGCTTTCCCTGTTTCGCACTTATCGAGGGATGTTTGGACCTTGTCCGGGCCTGGTGCTTTCCCTGTTTCGCACTTATCGAGGGTATGTTTGGACCTTGTCCGGGCCTGGTGCTTTCCCTGTTTCGCACTTATCGAGGGATGTTTGGACCTTGTCCGGGCCTGGTGCTTTCCCTGTTTCGCACTTATCGAGGGCTGTATGGACCTTGTCCGGGCCTGGTGCTTTCCCTGTTTCGCACTTATCGAGGGCTGTATGGACCTTGTCCGGGCCTGGTGCTTTCCCTGTTTCGCACTTATCGAGGGCTGTTTGGACCTTGTCCCGGGCCTGGTGCTTTCCCTGTTTCGCACTTATCGAGGGCTGTATGGACCTTGTCCGGGCCTGGTGCTTTCCCTGTTTCGCACTTATCGAGGGCTGTTTGGACCTTGTCCGGGCCTGGTGCTTTCCCTGTTTCGCACTTATCGAGGGCTGTATGGACCTTGTCCGGGCCTGGTGCTTTCCCTGTTTCGCACTTATCGAGGGATGTTTGGACCTTGTCCGGGCCTGGTGCTTTCCCTGTTTCGCACTTATCGAGGGCTGTATGGACCTTGTCCGGGCCTGGTGCTTTCCCTGTTTCGCACTTATCGAGGGATGTTTGGACCTTGTCCGGGCCTGGTGCTTTCCCTGTTTCGCACTTATCGAGGGATGTTTGGACCTTGTCCGGGCCTGGTGCTTTCCCTGTTTCGCACTTATCGAGGGATGTTTGGACCTTGTCCGGGCCTGGTGCTTTCCCTGTTTCGCACTTATCGAGGGATGTTTGGACCTTGTCCGGGCCTGGTGCTTTCCCTGTTTCGCACTTATCGAGGGATGTTTTGGACCTTGTCCGGGCCTGGTGCTTTCCCTGTTTCGCACTTATCGAGGGATGTTTGGACCTTGTCCCGGGCCTGGTGCTTTCCCTGTTTCGCACTTATCGAGGGCTGTATGGACCTTGTCCGGGCCTGGTGCTTTCCCTGTTTCGCACTTATCGAGGGATGTTTGGACCTTGTCCGGGCCTGGTGCTTTCCCTGTTTCGCACTTATCGAGGGCTGTTTGGACCTTGTCCGGGCCTGGTGCTTTCCCTGTTTCCGCACTTATCGAGGGATGTATGGACCTTGTCCGGGCCTGGTGCTTTCCCTGTTTCGCACTTATCGAGGGATGTTTGGACCTTGTCCGGGCCTGGTGCTTTCCCTGTTTCGCACTTATCGAGGGCTGTATGGACCTTGTCCGGGCCTGGTGCTTTCCCTGTTTCGCACTTATCGAGGGATGTTTGGACCTTGTCCCGGGCCTGGTGCTTTCCCTGTTTCGCACTTATCGAGGGATGTTTGGACCTTGTCCGGGCCTGGTGCTTTCCCTGTTTCGCACTTATCGAGGGATGTTTGGACCTTGTCCCGGGCCTGGTGCTTTCCCTGTTTCGCACTTATCGAGGGCTGTTTGGACCTTGTCCGGGCCTGGTGCTTTCCCTGTTTCGCACTTATCGAGGGATGTTTGGACCTTGTCCGGGCCTGGTGCTTTCCCTGTTTCGCACTTATCGAGGGATGTTTGGACCTTGTCCGGGCCTGGTGCTTTCCCTGTTTCGCACTTATCGAGGGATGTTTGGACCTTGTCCGGGCCTGGTGCTTTCCCTGTTTCGCACTTATCGAGGGATGTTTGGACCTTGTCCGGGCCTGGTGCTTTCCCTGTTTCGCACTTATCGAGGGATGTTTGGACCTTGTCCGGGCCTGGTGCTTTCCCTGTTTCGCACTTATCGAGGGATGTTTGGACCTTGTCCGGGCCTGGTGCTTTCCCTGTTTCGCACTTATCGAGGGATGTTTGGACCTTGTCCGGGCCTGGTGCTTTCCCTGTTTCGCACTTATCGAGGGATGTTTGGACCTTGTCCGGGCCTGGTGCTTTCCCTGTTTCGCACTTATCGAGGGATGTTTGGACCTTGTCCGGGCCTGGTGCTTTCCCTGTTTCGCACTTATCGAGGGCTGTTTGGACCTTGCCCGGGCCTGGTGCTTTCCCTGTTTCGCACTTATCGAGGGCTGTATGGACCTTGTCCGGGCCTGGTGCTTTCCCTGTTTCGCACTTATCGAGGGATGTTTGGACCTTGTCCGGGCCTGGTGCTTTCCCTGTTTCGCACTTATCGAGGGATGTTTGGACCTTGTCCGGGCCTGGTGCTTTCCCTGTTTCGCACTTATCGAGGGATGTTTGGACCTTGTCCGGGCCTGGTGCTTTCCCTGTTTCGCACTTATCGAGGGATGTTTGGACCTTGTCCGGGCCTGGTGCTTTCCCTGTTTCGCACTTATCGAGGGATGTTTGGACCTTGTCCGGGCCTGGTGCTTTCCCTGTTTCGCACTTATCGAGGGATGTTTGGACCTTGTCCGGGCCTGGTGCTTTCCCTGTTTCGCACTTATCGAGGGATGTTTGGACCTTGTCCGGGCCTGGTGCTTTCCCTGTTTCGCACTTATCGAGGGATGTTTGGACCTTGTCCGGGCCTGGTGCTTTCCCTGTTTCGCACTTATCGAGGGATGTTTGGACCTTGTCCGGGCCTGGTGCTTTCCCTGTTTCGCACTTATCGAGGGATGTTTGGACCTTGTCCGGGCCTGGTGCTTTCCCTGTTTCGCACTTATCGAGGGATGTTTGGACCTTGTCCGGGCCTGGTGCTTTCCCTGTTTCGCACTTATCGAGGGATGTTTGGACCTTGTCCGGGCCTGGTGCTTTCCCTGTTTCGCACTTATCGAGGGATGTTTGGACCTTGTCCGGGCCTGGTGCTTTCCCTGTTTCGCACTTATCGAGGGATGTTTGGACCTTGTCCGGGCCTGGTGCTTTCCCTGTTTCGCACTTATCGAGGGATGTTTGGACCTTGTCCGGGCCTGGTGCTTTCCCTGTTTCGCACTTATCGAGGGATGTTTGGACCTTGTCCGGGCCTGGTGCTTTCCCTGTTTCCCACTTATCGAGGGATGTTTGGACCTTGTCCGGGCCTGGTGCTTTCCCTGTTTCGCACTTATCGAGGGATGTTTGGACCTTGTCCGGGCCTGGTGCTTTCCCTGTTTCGCACTTATCGAGGGATGTTTGGACCTTGTCCGGGCCTGGTGCTTTCCCTGTTTCGCACTTATCGAGGGATGTTTGGACCTTGTCCGGGCCTGGTGCTTTCCCTGTTTCGCACTTATCGAGGGATGTTTGGACCTTGTCCGGGCCTGGTGCTTTCCCTGTTTCGCACTTATCGAGGGCTGTTTGGACCTTGTCCGGGCCTGGTGCTTTCCCTGTTTCGCACTTATCGAGGGATGTTTGGACCTTGTCCGGGCCTGGTGCTTTCCCTGTTTCGCACTTATCGAGGGCTGTTTGGACCTTGTCCGGGCCTGGTGCTTTCCCTGTTTCGCACTTATCGAGGGATGTTTGGACCTTGTCCGGGCCTGGTGCTTTCCCTGTTTCGCACTTATCGAGGGCTGTTTGGACCTTGTCCGGGCCTGGTGCTTTCCCTGTTTCGCACTTATCGAGGGCTGTTTGGACCTTGTCCGGGCCTGGTGCTTTCCCTGTTTCGCACTTATCGAGGGATGTTTGCAACTCTGTCAGAGTGAAATTTGCAGTGAAAACTTCTAGGTGGGGGGGTGGGGGGGGCATTACCTCTAGGTGGGGGGTTGGGGGGTGGGGGCCGTTACCTCTAGGTGGGGGGGGGCATTACCTCTAGGTGGGGGGGGGGTGGGGGCCATTACTTTGCCTCTAGGTGGGGGGTGGGGGGGTGGGGGCCATTACTTTGCCTCTGGTCCCCCTCCTTTCTCATCCGGTTTATGGTCCGACTTTCATCAGTCTCTCTGGCCTTACGATTTACCTTGGCGAAGTGCTTATTCAGCGCACGATCGCGCTTTTCTTCACCTGCCACCTTTCCCCCATCTGTCTGTAGTGGGGATGGGTTTTCTAGTTTTCCCCATGCCAGAGAGTGCGTTTACCAATCGCCAGACCTTTCTGCCGTCGAGATCGAGGTTTTCACACGTACCAACCCATTTGGCCTTTTTTGCTTTCTGGACCGTATCTCGGACTTCGGCTGTTAATTTATTGTACGCCCTACGAGCTTCGGGCGTCTTCAATTTCGCAGCTTTTTTCCGAGCCTTCTTTCTCAGCTTCACAAGCTCTTTCAGGCTCTTATTCCATTAAGGCCTGAATTTCTGTTTTCCGTTCGTCCTCGGTATTGTTTTGCGTGCTGCGCCAAGGATCGCGCTGCACAGTTTCTCGTAGACCACATTGACGTCGTCCACCTCGACGTCTAGTGGTAGTAACAACTTGTGGGTCTCGCCCACATATCGGTCCCAGTTTGCTTTCCTGAACACCCATTGTCGCTGCTCGCACCGTGCCTTTACTGTCTTGAGCTCAAACCTCATTAAGATTGGCAAGTGGTCGGATCCTACCTCTGCTAGGACTTCCAGACTGTGATGGGACACTAGGTCCGCTGATATTAGCGACAGGTCTGGGCGGGACTCGGTGCTGTGTCCCGTATGCAGTAGAGTAGGGGGGCTCTCTGCGCTTTGGAGCCGAATGAGGTTTGTATTGAGTGCAACTTCCTCAATATAGCGACCGGATGGGTTTCGGTCAGCGTAACCCCTGTCAGGTGATTGGGCATTTAAATCACCCGCTATTATTCTCCTGTCAAATATGGTCTCAGTACCAATTGGCAGGGTTATCGGGTTTCTGGGCCGGTTATACACATTTGTGATAACGTAGGACTTATCACATTTGTGTACCTTTATCGTGATCGTATCAGTATTGCTGAGGCACTTTATTTCAAGTACCTCAGTTGCAAGGTCGTCACGCACCGCTGTGGCGATCCCTCGACACTTACTGCCACACTTACAGTGATAGAGAGAATAACCTGTAAGGTGGAACGGCTTCCCTTTCAGAAGCGTTTCCTGGAAGAGGGCTACGTCCACTTCACGTTCGTGGAGTAGCTTGAGCACTTCCGGTTGCTTTGGTCGAATGCCACACACATTCAATTTTAGTACATTAAGAGTACGAGTGAGTTGTCTCTTAGCAACTTTTTCTGCACGGTCAGTGTGCGTTACAACTTGTGCCGGCCTGTCGTTCGTCACCGGCACAGGAGGAGGAGCAGTGACAGACCCTCGAGACGCCCCACTCCGAAGCGTCTTTTGGGGGCAGTTTAGAAGGACAGCGCCATGTCCTGCGGAGGTATCAAAATTGTAGTCCATATGAGAGGGGGTTGAACAGAAATTTTCATTCCATTGAGGGTGTGGCGTTGGCGCCACACCCCTTGTTCGGAGGAACTTTCGGTCTTCGGCTTGCCGAGCCAGGCTTTGTTAGGTTTAGGGAGGCTGCTCTCCCTTCTACCTCACACCAGACCTCTCGCTAAGGTCTAGCCCTTCCCCCCTTAATTCCTGGGGGGTTCTGGTGCTTTGTTTTGACATTTCCAGTTGTCAGGTTTGTTAGTTTCAGGTGCAGTCTGCTCTGCTCCTTACTCGTCTCCCGGGCCACGTAGAGGCCAAACCTTTCCGGCGGACCATCCATAGGTCCGGCTCCATAGGAGCGAGTTAACATGGTACTAAATGCTTCGGTTCACCCTTTTTCGTGTGCTGTTGTAAGTGACGAAATTGGTTTCATCACCGATAAATTTCTGACTGGGGTGACCACATCATTTCCACATCCTGATAAGTATTCTTGTATAGCTCAAACCATTTCTCAATGACCCAAAGGTCCTCAGCTTTAGCCCTTTGCATAGTGCTCTGTTTCTCTAAAGATTACTGTTGGATCGTGCCTCAGAAAGCCTCAAAACTAGTTAAGACTAGGTCAACGATCCATAAATTTTGACTAATGGATCTATAATTAAAAAAAATTAAAAACACATTTTTGAAATTATTTCCATTAGTCATTAATTTTTGTTTTTCTTTTACTACATTTCTTAATATTGTTGTTTAGTTTAAAACATGAAATTTCTTGTTTTATCAATATTGTTTTTTTTTAAATTTGGGGGGCATTATCATTAAGCTCCAGGATTTTTATAAATTAATTTAAACAAGCTAATTATTGAAAAACTGGACCAAATTCCTCTTAAAAATGCTCTCCATTCAAAATAGTACAGGAAAAATCCTTCACCTAAGACCTGTTTTAAGTTTTATTATTTTTTAAACATTGCTTCCTTTGTAGCAGCACTTGGTCTACAAATATCAGTAATTTTACTTAAAAAATGACATACCCAGATTGTTAAAGGTGAAAAAATGTACTTAATTAGTATAGATGTACTTGTAACTGAGAGAAATTTGAAAATATCAGCTTAAAAATATTCTTTTATTACCAAAACAAAGATGTCCCAACTGAGGAAAAATTTTAAGACATGTTTGAATAAAACAGGAAACTGCAGAAAAAATTCACTCATACAAATTTGCAAAGTTATAGTCAATGCCTTAGGCTAGTAACCTAAGTTTTGTTTTAAATTATTCCCTGATTATTTAGTTTCTTTCCACCATGTAGAGCTTAATGCCTTTCTTCCGTTAAAAAATGGCATCAAGCATTTTACTCAATGACCCCAGTAAGTGGAGCCTATTGCCCCACGGGGCCTATTACCCTGCTTTACCCTAATGTGTAAACATTTTTGTAAACCCTATAATCTCTTTTCTGTTTAGTGTAAGCCTTTGTAGTTATGAATTGGAAATATGTCATTTAAGTTAAAAGTTTATTAAACTTTGTTTTTCTAAACATTTTTCTTTTTATTTATTTATTTATTTTTTTTATTTTTTTTTGGGGGGGGGTATCAAATGTTGACGTAATTTTATAGGGGGGATCTCTGGAAGTTTGACAAGTTGTTGACAAGGGGGAGGGGGGAGGTAAAAATCGCCAAAAAATTGTTGACGTAATTTATGGACAGCCCCTTTCATGAAATTTTGGAGTCATGGAATTACCACAACTTAACCGATTTCGCGAAATAATGAATAGCAACTTAACGGGATCTATATATGCGTTATCAAAATATAATTCATCGAAATTAATCGATTAAGCTATTAATTTTTTCCAGATAAAACGAACAATTTTTTTTTAAATCAATAACTGCCCTAATTTATATATTTTAAAGAATAACTCTCCGTCAGCTTTTGTACCCCCCCCCCAACCTACCCGCGCCATCTTTTCTAAAGTCTGCTAGCAACATGGTGTCTCACAAATATCACCTTAACCATTACCTTCTCTGTCTCAGTCTTAATTAAGAATTAATATTTTTACTAGGGGACAGCCGAATATCCGGAATGCCGGATATTCGGACCGGGTATTGGGATTTTCGCCACTATCCGGATTCGGCAAATACTTATGGCAGATCTGGATAGTATCCGGATATCAATGTAGTAAAGAATTTTTGAAATCAAATTAAATTAATATTAATAAGTTTATAAACAATTATATAAAAAGTAAAAAAACAATAACCAGAAATCAGTACATTTAACAAGAATAGATAGTGAGAGAGCATTCAGCACATCGGGGCAGATATATGATGATAAGCGTTCTTGCTTGTCGTCGAACAAACTTGGGATGTTATTGTTCATGAAAAAAGAATTTGTTTATGACAAACACTTAATTTTTGGAAACTTAAAAATTGAAGAAAAAATTAAAAACTTAAAGGCAACAAGTACTGCTGTAACATGTTACAATTTACTAGTAACTAGTAACTAGTAACTATTTTATTTACTCATGTAATTAAATTATGTTCAATGTTATAGCTGAAATATTAATTTTATCTTAAAAATAATTATTTAATGATAAAAATAAAAATTTTATGTAAAAAAATACTAATTTTAAGTTTAATATGTAATTATTTGTTTATACTATAAACTTTAACTTTAACTTTATAGTTAAACAAGATCCTTGGAAACTGGGACAGGCTGAGAGTTGGCTTTCGTTGTTAACTTCTTTGTCATTTATTAGTACGTTGACAGTAGTCAATTATTAATAATAATAATTGATAATTTATATTCAATACTTTCAAGTAAGTATTTGCATTTAAACATTTCAATTATATAAGTTATATCATTGTAATAATTGTATATTCTTTGTTTTTTTTTAAATTCCGTTAAACTTTAAATGGAAGTTGCAATTGTGATTTGATTTGCGAACTTAAAAATACAAACGTTGCTTGTCTCTATAACACGTGTTATATCTTATTCAGTCTTATAATTTTAAAACACTAGTCTATTGTGAATATTATAATGAGACAAAATAAGTTAAGTAACAAATTAAGTTAAACATTAAATTATTAATATATAACAAAATAAACAAATTAACAAGCTTTGATCATAAAATCCTTCAAATCCATGCAAAATATAGTAAAAGAAGCAATTTCAATACGAGAAAAATAATAAAAAGTTACAGGTATAAGTATTACTTTACTACATAAAATAACAAACTAAGTTAACTAACAGCATATTAAACTTAAATCGTCAGAATAAAAGAACAGTTAAATTATTGCTCTAGGTCACGAGTTCTTGTATAACACACTATACACTCAGTATAACACTGTTCGCTTGGTACAAACTACACAGTTCGTTGCACTTCGTTCAATTTGGTTCATTCAATTCATTGTAAAATGTTCATCATTCATCTTGACAATGTCACAAAGTGGAAAGCAGATACTCTCCATTTGTAGGATAATAAATATTTTAATAAATAGTATTAAACACTAGATATAAAGTAGTAAAGTACACCCTCTTAGCTCTTACATTTAAATGTGGAGATATCCGGAATCGGGATTCGGCAAATATTTGGGCCAAACTATCCGGATTCGGCAAATAGTAAAAAACCATATCCGTCTGATCCCTATTTTTTACATGTGTGATTGAAATTGCGAATTTTGCTTTTGATGTAATCCATAACTGGACATTTAATTTTAAAAAAAAATAAAACATGGAAATTGTGTGTTATTTATATGTGTAAAGTGATGACCTATGTCAAATAAACTTACACGTTAAAAGGTGTACATAAGATATATATATATATATATATATATATATATATTATATACCCTTATACAATTTTAATATTGGCGAGGGTGGTAGGACGGTGCTTGTGTGTGTCAGGTAAATGTTCATAAACGTCTTGTTATAATATTAATCAAAGCCAGTTAACTATTGCATCATTAAAAAATCAATTATCATATAAAGGGAGTTCATTAACTTTTTTAAATATTGTTTTTTTTTAAGTCTCAAAAATAATTAATAAATTTTATGTTCCCTTCCTTTGTATTGAATATACAACTTAATGATAAATTATAAAATTCAACCCAAAACCTTGATCATAACATATATAACATACATTATTTAAAAATGTCTAAAACTGCTTGTTTATAACAAATGATATATATAAATCCAGAGAAAAGTCATTTTCTTACACCTCATAAATATACAATAACAGAATTTGTACATTTTTTTACAGGTCTATTGATGGCCTATCATAACCAAATGGAAGTTATCACAGTGAGTCTACTGGTTATCCCAGTGCTGCCAGCCCTAGGTTTTTGAAACCTAGATCTATGTTATTCTGACCTTGCCTAGGTTTCTAGTAAAGCCAAAATCTAGAATTATATTTTAAAAAGTAACTAAACGATGTTGCAGTGCAAACATTATGTTAAATTAATATGATAAATAAATGCCATTTTTCACAAATAAAATTAAGCAGTTAGTTACTACATTTTTTCAGATGCTCTATCATGTTAAATTATGATATCTATAGGTCTATCCAACTAAATTCAAAAGATGGCGCTGTTGTGGTCCCACCTGTCTGAAGAAATCTGGTACAAGATAAAACTGCTTGAATGAACCAAAATATTCAACTTTATTAGACGTCACGATAAAATGATGACCATTTTCTTGTGCCTGAATTGAGAGAATATCCCATCAAGTATACATGGTATAGACCAAAGATAATCTAATACAACCCTGAATTGAGAGAATATCATATCAATTATACATGGTATAGACCAAAGATAATCTAATACAACCATGAATTGAGAGAATATCATATCAATTATACATGGTATAGACCAAAGATAATCTAATACAACCCTAAGTTGAGAGAATATCCTATCAAGTATACATGGTATAGACCAAAGATAATCTAATACAACCCTGAATTGAGAGAAGATCATATCAAGTATACATGGTATAGACCAAAGATAATCTAATACAACCCTGAAATAGACTTTGTTATTTAAAAAAAAACATTTTTCCATTTCGTATGCAAGACCAAACACATAAAAATTATCCTTCTTTCCGTCCGGAATTTGGAAGGGGAATGGGTTGCCTTATGAAATGAGAAAACTCTAGCAACATTTAAAACTCAAATGAAAAGGCAAGACGAGACATAAACAACTGATAAAGATAGGACTCAACAATCTTCTGTATAAAAGGTTCATCTGTAATAGATAAAATAAGAATGAGTCCTAGAAAGCTGATAAGATTGCCATTTATAAGGAAAATTACAAGTAATTAATTAATGCAGATGTAAGTAAATTTTTAAAACAGTTTTGTAGAACATAATAATACTTTAGTGGACGTCCATAAATGATGACACGGATCGTAGGGGGGGGGGAGGGGTCACACTTCTGTAAGATGTGTGACAAGGGGGGAGGGCGTTTTTAAGAACTGTGACGTCCCATCAAAAACGCTCAACTTTAAATGAAAGTTCCACTTAAACATTTGATTGCTTAATGACCTTTTAAACTGCTTCGCAGCCTTACACTAAATACATACTTAAATGAAAATAAAATAATTTCAAACATGCTCATTTTGAACTAGAAAATACACCCTTTTAAAAAAATGTTGTAATTTAAAAGGAGTGGGGGGGGGAGAGGAAGATTTGTGACGTCATATTTGCTTATTTTTAATGTGTCTAGGATTTTTTCTTTCGGATCTAGTTTTTTTTCGACGTGTTGGCTAGGTTTTTCCCGAGATTGTCACTCGCAGCACTGGTTACCAATGCCTCCCCCCCCCACCAACAAGAAATACGCATATTATTTATTTGCGCTATTGCGCGTCCGTATGTGCTCGCTATGCAAGGTAATTATTTGATTTTTTTTAAAAATACAAATTTAGACTTAAAATTAACAACATTTTGGTGTCGAGATTAACGGAGCGTGTTGTGTCAAAGTTTCTCGCCGTAAAATAG
Source organism: Ampullaceana balthica (assembly GCA_944989445.1). NCBI lineage: Eukaryota > Metazoa > Mollusca > Gastropoda > Lymnaeidae > Ampullaceana > Ampullaceana balthica. Next base: position 719,693 of record CALYLW010000381.1, on the reverse strand, counting down.
TATATTAAGTGACGTCATTGTTTGAGCTTATATCTTAATTTGTGAAAAAGGGAACAATGTAAAAAGAGCAGAGCTTTATTTGATGTCATTGATTATTATTTTTTATGTTGATAACCCGAGTTATGTGTGTGAATAAGTTTGTGTGCGAGTCCGTTCGTGTGTGTGTATATGTTTGTGCGTGTGAGTGTGTGTTTTGATTAGTTGTGAACTAAATGTTATGAAAGGGGTGTCATGCCTCTAACACGACAATGTTAGATTAGTTCTTCAATATTAAATGCGATTATTTTAGGACGATTGCTTTCATAGATTGCTAAAAGTGAAAATAAAGATTGAAAAGAACTGATCGGGTCTTTCTAAGGAGAAATAGGATTATGTTTAGTTATAATATGCACTGGGTTAAGATTAGGGCTAATTGGCGGCACATATATGTTTATATAGAGGGAAATCTTTGTGAACTTTTGAAGGGTACTTCTCTTTGGTAATGGTAGTTGTCAATAACATCATCCAAACCTGTGTGGAACTGACACTATTTTAGCAACTGTTTACATGCTTTTAAGTTTAAGCATAACTTAGCGAGCCCCCCTTTACTGAGCCCCCCCCCTATTTGAGAAACACTGCCATAAACCAAGTCAGGTTTGTGAGAGATACAGCCATCTACTGATAACACCTGTGATCTGTTAGATAAGTATGATTGAAAACAAGCCAGAACTGAGCAAGAAATTCCTAAATAATTTTGCAGGTTTTTTAGCAGGTTATGATGGTCGACGGTGTCAAAGGCTGCACTAAGATCTAAGAGGACAAATATAGAGATTTACCCACTGTCCAGTGCGAGTAGGAGGTCATTTGTTACCTTAAACTGGCTGGTCTTTGCGCTGTGAGAAGGTCTGTAAGCCAACTGATTTGGACTTAGAAGAGTGTGGTCGTTAAGATAAGCCAAAAGTTATTTTAAGGCTGTATATATATATATATATATAGTTTTTCAATGACCTTCGATAAAAAATGAAATATTAGACACAGGTCGATAGTTGTTTAAATTGTTTTTGTCTAACCCTTTATTTCAGCAAGGGTTTTATAACAGCAGATTTACATAAGGAGGGAAAGGTACCAGATGTTAAACTCTCCTTAACTATACGAGTTATTTTTGGTAGTAAATGATCCAATGACTCAACCAATAGTGGAGTAGGGATGGGATCAAGAGACCAGGACGTTGGTTTCGATTTTAGAATAATACGTTTGACCTCATTTTCCGTAACAGGCTGGAACATGTCAAAGCTTGACCTCACAGCAAAAGACGGAGATAAGTTATGTGGTGGTAACACCGTTATGTCAAGCTCATTATGAATTTTAGCAAGTTTGTTGATAAAAAAGCTAGAAAATATATCTGGTTGCTGATGCAAGGGATATACAGAGGGAAGGACCATAACTTCACCACTACTTTTGTACAGTTTGTGTTACCAGATGTTTTTATAAGGTGTGAAAGGGGGGGGGGTACGAATTTTCCAAAGAATGTTATTACTGAAAAATTATGATCACTATTTGCTTGTGTGTATGTGTGTGTGTGTGTGTGGGGGGGGGGTGTTTATAATCTCTTATTTTAACAACAGTGACAGCGCGTTAGTCATCGTATAATGGGAGTTCATCTGATTTTTCAATAATGTTTTTTGTACCAAAATTATTTACAGTCTTTACTTTGTTTTGAAGGTACGCCTTAATTACGCAATTTGAAATTGCAGCCCAAGTATTAATGAATGAAATATATATTTTATCTTTTTCAAAAAGTTCTAAAACTACGTATTTATAACAATATTGGATATTTATATACTTTTGGACGTAGATATCAATGCGCCACAAAAACTGATATACCAAACTATTGTAATTTTTTTATAGGTCTACCAATGGCCTCATAAATATACGGAAGTGAATACAAGCAGACCTCGGGCTTCGTCAGTCGCGACTCACGTTGCTTCCTGTTAACAATTATCTCCGTTCAACCCAAATAATATACATAACATAATATTATGCGTCATTCCGTCTTACGCTGTTAAATGTTTACGTTAATTCATGTTGTAAGGAATTGTGCTATCTTTTTTTTTAATTATTTACTCTAATTCGTGTGGTAAAGAATTGTTTCTCTTTTTTAAAATCTTTTTTTTTATAATTTCATTAATTGATTCTATTTTTTTTACAGCACTCTATGTAAAATCTTTGAGAGTTTTTATTTTATTTTTTTGTTCCGACTTACACTGAAAATCGGGTTACGACTAGGCCTGTCAACGGGTACCCGGGTCGACCCGGGTACCCGTTGCCGTGTGATTACCCGGGTAGTAAAATTCCGCCCGGGTACCCGTGAAAATGTGGCTTTTATGTCTATATTACCCGTAGGCCAAACTTCGCCTCACATGCGGCTATTTGTAATTATATTGTGGCTTGCGAAAGAATTTATCAAATGAAAATTTTTGTTTCAAATATATGCTGTGAAGTACATCTAAGGAGAAATATCCGTCAACGGGAAATAAAATATGGTCCCAACAAATACCATGTATTTTGATATATCTTTTTTTCTCTCAACGTAAAACAGAAATCGCACAACACACTCAAAAAAAAATGGTTCTTGAAAAGAATCATATAAATAAAACAAAAGTCCTCTGCCAAAAAAAAAGGATGGACTGCTTAGAGATGAAAGACGCTGTGTTTGTTAATAAAAAAAAACACCCTTGCTTTGACTAACTTTGCTTTCAAATACGCCGATTGATACTAGCTAATGTGTTTATCTACCCCCTCTCCTCCCTTCACTCATATAACCCACATCCCTGCACTTCTTGTATTCATTAATACGTGGTGACCTAGAAAAACTGATGCTTATAATGCGTACAAGATCGTCAGTATTTAAATTTAATAAATCAAAAAGTTACTAAAAGTGTAAGATGGGTAAGAAGTCGGCTGTGAGGATGGACTGCACAGAGATGAAAGATGCCGTGTTTGTTTTTTGTTCATTCAAATACCCTTGCTTTGAAACTAACTTTGAAATAGCCGACAGTGGGTCACCAATTGATACTATCTATCTAATGCCATTTTTTCTACTCGCACCACTCTCCTCTCTTCCCTCCTATAACCCAGTGCTTCTCAAATTTTTTTGTTTTGCGGACCGGCAGGAATGTTTTCCATTGCACCAGGAACCGGTGCACTATTTTCCCTGTACTTACAAGGTAGCGAAATGTATTATATTTCCTTTTATTTTTTTCATTTATTTGCTTATTGTCAAAAATGACAAATTCTATATGGTTAGTATTATTGATAGCAATTGGAGGATTATAATTATATTTTTCTCTCCTTTCTTGATAACTTCCGCGGACCCCCAATTTGAGAAGCACTGCTATAACCCACAGCCCTTGCATTCGCGTGTGTTTCTTGCGTTCATTAACATGTGTTTGCCTAGGCCAAAAATTGATATTAATAATACACCCAAAGTTAACAAGATGGGTTAGACCTCGTGTACAATCAGGCCAATCAAGTTGACAGCGACACGGCAAAATGCAACCATTGTAATTAAATTGTGTCTGTGAAGGGTGGCAACCCAATGCGATAAAACGCCATTTGAACGCTATTCATAAATTGATATTATAAATAAAACGCCGATCCACACAATGTAAGCAATTTTTTGGTGTCAACAAAAGCAGTACCACTGACCAAAGCACGATCACTTGAGATTTACCACAGTATTGCGTCCTTCATCGCCATTAGCCATTAGCATCGACTACCGACGCCAAGTGGATATTAACATTCAAGGTATGACACTGAACGTTACGTCATTGCCGTTGACATTTTGTTTGCATGTTCAGTTTACTGTCATTTATGAGTATGACGAGTGCATTTACAGCAGGAATTGAATAAAAATTTAAGTCCATTATAGTTAATTGTAGTGCATTAGTAATTGTATGTTTCTGGAAGCAAGCCGTTGGCTACTACTACTGTGTGAAATGAGGTGCATGGATGGTGGCTTGGTTGCCTTGTATAGCGATCATGACGGGGTAAATTATGCGACGTTTAAGTTTAGAACGGGTAACCCGGGTACCAGTTCGAAATTTTCACGGGTACCGGGGCAGCGTTTGTCAACCAAATTGACAGCCCTAGTTACGACGCGTCTTAAGACCGGATAACGTCATAACCCGAGGACTCCGTGTATTGAGGAACTAGGCTCCAAATTTAATTTAAAATGGGACAATATAGAAGCCCTCTACATTTCACAAAAGAAGCTCGTTGTTAGACACTGGCCATGACAGTCCTAGGGCTTCTCGTCCACGAAGACAAAGTGGACACCAGGATCCAACTGCACTAGATCCCTACCAATCTTAACTGAAAGCTGAACGGCTGCGCAGATATCTGACCGATGTCACGCAGCAGTTTAAAATGCCGCACAGCAAAATAGTAAAATATGGAACAAAACATGGTTGCTGTGCAAATTTGCACATGCGTTTTTTTTTACTTTGAACATGTACAAACGAACATTACAGGAAACATTGGTCCCTACCATACTAGGCGAAGAAGTATTGCTGGACATCGCACATCACCCGTGTGTCATGTGCTCGTGAGAAACATCACCCGTGTAACATGTGCTGGTGAGAAACATAACCCCATGTGTCATGTGCTCGTGAGAAACATCATCCGTGTATCATGTGCTGGTGAGAAGCATCACCCGTGTGTCATGTGCTCGTGAGAAACATCACCCATGTATCATGTGCTGGTGAGAAACATCACACGTGTGTCATGTGCTGGTGAGAAACATCACCCGTGTGTCATGTGCTGGTGAGAAAGATCACCCGTGTGTCATGTGCTGGTGAGAAACATCACCCGTGCGTCATGTCCTGGTGAGAAACATCACCCGTGTATAATGTGCTAGTGAGAAACATCACCCGTGTGTCATGTGCTGGTGAGAAACATCACCCGTGTATCATATGCTTGTGAGAAACATCACCCATGTGTCATGTGCTGGTGAGAAACATCACCCTTGTGTCATGTGCTGATGAGAAACATCACCCGCGTGTGTCATGTGCTGGTGAGAAACATCACCCGTGTGTCATGTGCTGGTGAGAAACATCACCCGTGTGTTATGTGCTGGTGAGAAACATCACCCGTGTGTAATGTCCTGGTGAGAAACATCACCCGTGTGTCATATGCTGGTGAGAAACATCACCCGTGTGTCATGTGCTGGTGAGAAACATCACCCGTGTGTCATGTGCTGGTGAGAAACATCACCCATGTGTCATGTGCTGGTGAAAGAATATTGTTTGAAAGAATAACTCTACGTCATCGTTTGACTACCCCCACCCCAACCTTTCGCACCCCACATTTTCTAAAGTCGTCCAGCAGCCGGATGTACCACGAATATCACCTTAACCATTACCATCTCTCTCTCTGTCTCAGTCTGGCTCTCTATTTCTCTTTGTGTGTCTTTATTTCTTAATAGCTGTCTTCTGTCCTTCTCTCTCTGTCTCTCTTTCTTTCTATTTCTCTGTCTCTTTTCTCTTTCTTTCTCTTTTTTCAATCGCTCTGTCTCTTGTCCTCTGTCTACGTCGCTCTCTGTTTCTCTCTCCTTCTCTCTCTCTCTCTTTATATATCTATTTTTCCCTTACTCTTTTTCTCTCTCTTTCTATCTGTCTCTCTATTTCTTTCTCTCCCCTTCTCTCTCTGTCCATATCCCTCTTAGTCTCTATCTCATTTTCTTTCTCCTTCTCGATTTCTCTGCCTCTCTTTGTCTTATCCCTCTATCTCTTTGTCTCTCCATCTCTCACTCTATTTGTCTTTTTCTCTCTCTCTCTCTGTCTTTGTCTATCTCCCCCTCTCTTTTTGTCTCTTTATTTAACTCTATTTATCTCTCTCTCTCTCGCTCCTGATGACTGCATAATGAATGTGACATAATTCCACAACGAACTATCTTCAAATCACCTACCCCCACCCCCTTTTTTTTATAACTAATTTTGGACAGCTTGTGTCTTGTGGTGTCTATATAATAATATGTGCAAGAAGCGTAAGAATTCTCCAAAGAATGTTATTACTGAAGGGACATCATCACTGTCTGTGTGTGTGTGTGTGTTGTTTTTTTTTGGGGGGGGGGAATGAGTGGGTTTTGATAATTTTTTGTTTTAACAACCATCACAGCCCGTTGTATACTGCATTAAAAAGCCAGTCCCGGTATAATGGGAGTTTAACTGATTTTTTGAAATAATGTTATTTTTTTGTGTCAAAAAATATTATTTTTTATTTATTTGTATTTAATTTGTTTTGAATATACACTTAAAATAAGCGCTTATGTCTGTAAGTCAAAATATTGACGATTGACATATATGTTTTTTATTATTCAAAACTTCCTAAAACAATGTGTTTGTAACATCACCCGTGTGTGATCTGCTGGTGAGAAACATGATCCATGAGCAATTATGTATGTAACAACATGCAGGCTCTAAAACCCACCCCCTCCCCCACCCTGTTACTTTCAAGAGTTAGTCCACATATTGAATGAATTTGAACTGGAATCAACAAGAGAATCTATTGACACCCCACGCCCACAATCAGAGACCAACAGAGACAAAAAAACGTGTGTATCTTTAATGTGAGGGAGTAAATTCTACTGTTTTAATTTCCGGAATTATTATTTTAAAGAATAACTCTCCGTCAGCTTATCCCCCTCGAGAGAGCCAAACCGCTTTGTCATTTGTTTTCCTGTGTCCCACGGCTATTAGCTTAATCATTACCATCTCTCTTTCTCTCTCTGTCTCCATTTCTCTCCTTGGCCCTGTCTATCTCTCTCTCTGTGTCTCTTTCTGTATCTCTCTCTTCCTCTCTCACTGCCTCTCTTTCTTTTTCTGTCTCTTTCTCTGTCCCTCTTTCTTTTTCTCTCTGTCTCTTTATCTCTTTCTGCCATCTCTTTCTTTCCCAGTCTGTCTGTCTTTCTTTCTTTCTCACTCTTTCTCTCTCCCTATGTATGCTCTTTCTCTCTGTCTTCGTCTCTCGCTCCTTCTGTCTCTCTCTATATATCTATATATCTTTATCTCTCTGTGTCTCTTTCTGTACATCTATCTCTTTTCCTCTTTATCTATTTCTATTTCTCTCTCTCTCTGTTTCTATCTCGCTGTCTCTCTCTCTCTCTCTCTGTTTCTCTCGCACTGGATGGCTTTATAATGAATGTGACATAATTCAACAACGAATTATATTTAAATCACCTACCCCGACCCCTAACTTTTTTCGAACTCAATTTGTACTGTTAGCGTCACTGAGTGTCTTAGTGTGTGTATGTGTATGTGATAGGAAAGTGACCAGGTGTCTCTTATAATAAGGTGTGCAGGGGGGGTACACATTTTCCAAAAAAAGTTATTACTTAATAACCTCATCACTGTTTGTGTGTGTGTGTGCATGTATACATGTATACCATTTTTTTATAATAAAAATGGACAAATGTTTACACGAATCGCTGAATTTTTTAAAAAATTAAACAAATTAATAAAATCGTATCTATTATTATTAATCTAATCTCTATTCCGTTATAATAGTCTCAAAATAGTAATCGGAAAAACCTGATTTGATGGCTCACAAAGAGAAATTATTAAAGAATATCACTTATATATCGTAAATTGACAAATTTTGCGCCCAGCTGGTCTAATCGGAAGTATAAAGGCCTTTGATTCAAGCGGTCGCGGGATCGATCCCAAGGTGGGATGTAGCATTTCTTAAAATTTGTAATTTTATTCCTTAAATTGTCTTATGCACTCAATTTTACGATACCGGCAAACAGTTATTTCTTCATGTTCGGTTTTTTCATATACAATCTATTTTGCTGAATAATTACAAGTTACAGTCTTAAATTAGCTGCTAGCTGTATCTACAGGTACACTGGCTGGATAGGGGCCCAGTTTTAATTGCAGCCTAGGGCCCCTTGCAGTCTTAACCCGCCCCTGATCTGTGCGTAACAAACACATTCTTCAAATGCAAGAACATCCACAAAGAGTCATGGCGACGCACTCGCTCCAAGCACTGGCACCAGCTTGATCTCGTTCTCACCAGGCGCTCTGAGATGGCCATCGTGCTCCAAACACGCAGTTACCACAGTGCCGACTGTGACACAGACCACAGTGCCGACTGTGACACAGACCACAGTGCCGACTGTGACACAGACCACTCTTTGGTCGCAAGTAGAATTACATTAATACCGAAGAAATTGTGTCACTCTAAGAGCAAGGGTAAAACTCGCATTAACACGTACCATATCAACTGCCCTGAGATCAGGGAACAGCTTAACACCAAACTTGAGGCAGCTCTTAAGGCCAATATCACGCAAAAAGCACATGACACACGGGTGATGTTACACAGTAGCACATGACACACGGGTGTAGTTACACAGTGGCACATGACACACGGGTTATGTTACACAGTAGCACATGACACACGGGTGATGTTACACAGTGGCTTTTGACACACGGGTGATGTTACACAGTGGCACATGACACACTGGTGATGTAACACAGTGGCTTTTGACACACGGGTGATGGTACACAGTGGCAAATGACACACGGGTTATGTTACACAGTGGAACATGACACACGGGTGATGTTACACAGTAGCACATGATACACGGGTGATGTTTCTCATTACTACATAACACACGGGTGATGTTACACAGTGGCACATGACACACGTGTGATATTACACAGTAGCACATGACACACGGGTGATGTTTCTCACTACTACTTGACACACGGGTGATATAACAAACCAGCAACTTATCTCATTGTGTTATTGTTTCCAATTACCACCGGTGAAAGTTAGAAATATCAATAATATTATATTATTTTTTAATGGGGGTGAGTTCGTAACCACAAAGCAGCGTTATCGGGGAGTGGGGACCTGCGTAACTGTCGACTCCCTGTGATAATTTCAGTCTGTTTATGGTAGGCCATCAGTAGACCTGACAAAAAATGCACTAAATGTGAAATAAAAGAATACAACGTCCGAAAATTATTTTCTATGTTTATACATGTATCAGATTGTTATAAACCAGCTGTTTAAATATTTTCTAAATAAGATATGTTATATATGTGTATCATGAATTTTTTTACTTAAATTCTATACGTTATCATTAAATTATATATTCAATACAAAGTAAGGACAAATACATTTTTATAAACATTTTTTACACTAAAACAAAATGAAAATTGAAACCATAAATTAACTGTCTGTATACAATAACCTGATTTTTAAATCGTTTATATTTACTTGTGGTGTCTTGTTGATTGTTTGCCGAAAAAACATTGGAACGATTTTTTACCCACTTCCTTGTAAGCTAGGGAGCAAAATTTTGCAGGGAGACTCGTGCCGATGATAAAAATGATGTATCAAAATTTCAGATCGATCGCATGTACTGTAATTAAATTAATGAATTTTTAGATTATCTTTATTTATCTCTATGTAACATTTAAATTTTTGTGCTAGAGTGTCGTGGTGCGTATTATATTGAACAACCTCTCCTGTCACGCAATAAGGTGCGTATTTTAGTGACAATACTTTTTATAAACATATTCCTGATCGGCGCGCATTATATTAAACATGTTTTACGAGACATTTCCTTGTTGGAAATCGCTTTTAAAAACTCATTCGAGTTTTTATTTTATTTTTTTAATGGGGCTGAGCTCGTAACCACGAAGCAGCGTAAGAGGGGACCTGCGTTACACTTGAACTTTCTGTCATAACTGCAGTCTGTGTATGGTAGGCAATTAGTTGACGTGACAAAAAGTGCAAAAAAAATTAAAATTCAATTCAATACAATATGACTTTGATTTTCTCTGATTATACATATATCAGATTGTTATAAACTAGCTGTTTCATAATGTTCTAAATAAGATATATTATATATGTCGATTATCAATATTTTGGCTCTAATTGTATGCGTTATCATTAAATTGTATATTCAATACAAAGTAAGGACAACAAAATTTGAAAAATATTTTTGTCACTTACAAAAACAAAATTTTAAAAACTATATTAACTTCTTTAATACGATAACTTGATTTTTAATGCATTAGCTGTGACTTTCGTTAAAACAAAAGATTATCAACATCTACCTGACACAATTGGACACACATACACACACGCAAAAAGTGATGAGGTTACTTTGATAATAAAATTCTTTGGTGAATTCGTAGCCCCTGTACACCTTATTTTAAAGATACCTGGTCACTTTCCTATCACATGAACATACACACACTCAGACACTCAATGACACAAACTGTACAAATTTAGTTAGAAACAAATAGGGGCGGGGTTAGTTGATCTGAAGATAATACGTTGTGGAAGTATGTCACATTCATTGGGAAGTCATCCGGGGAGAGAGAGAGAAACAGAGAGAGAAACAGAGAGAGAGAGAGAGAGAGAGAAACAGAGAGAGAGATAACAACGAGAGAGGGATACAGAGAGAGAGAGAGAAAGCGAGAAAGAAATAGAGAAACAGAGAGAGATAGACAAAGAGAGTCAGAGAGAGAGAGAGAGAGAGAGATAGAGAGAGAAACTAAATGACAGAGATAGAGAGAGAGAGAGAGAGAGAAAGAGATACAGATAGTGAAAAAATGAGAGAGACAAAGAGAGTGAGAGAGAGAAAGAAAGAGAGATATATAAAGAGAGCGAATGAAAGAGAGAGACAGAAAGAAAGAGAGATATATAAAGAGACCAAATGAAAGAGAGAGACAGAAAGAAAGAGAGATATATGAAGAGAGCGAATGAAAGAGAGAGACAGAAAGAAAGAGAGATATATAAAGAGAGCAAATGAAAGAGAGAGAGACAGAAAGAAAGAGAGATATATAAAGAGACCAAATGAAAGAGAGAGACAGAAAGAAAGAGAGTTATATAAAGAGAACAAATGAAAGAGAGACAGAGAAAGAGAAGGTAACGGTTAAGGTGATATTCGTGGGACACCATGTTGTTGGCCGACTATAGAAAAGATGGCGCGGGTAGGTGGGGGGGGGGAGTAAAAAGTTGATGTAGAGATATTCTTTCAAATATATCATTTAGGGCTGGTACTGATTAAAAAATTTTGATAGTTTAATCGGAAGAAAAAAATTAATAGATTAATCGAATAATTTCGATGAATTTATTTTATAACGCATATATAGATCCATTTGCGATTCATTATTTCGTAAAATCGGTTAAGTCGCGGTAGTTCTATGCCTCCCAAATTTTGTAACGTAACACAGCAAATTCATTCTGCTATGAAAAAAGTAATGTAGAAAAACGTTTGTTCACGTATGCATGTGTAAATAAATTATAATACATGTAATAGGAAGGAAAACCATGGACATGATTTTCTCACTCCGACAGCTGCAAGAGAAATGTCGGGAGCAACAGAAAGCTCTCTTCATTGCCTTCATAGACTTAACAACGGCACTTGACCTGGTCAGCCGCAAGGGTCTGTTCCGTATACTGGAAAAAATAGGATGTCCGCCGCGGCTTCTTAATATCATCGAGTCTTTCCACACCAACATGCACAGCACAGTGCTCTTCGATGGTGCCGCCTCTGAACCCTTCTCAGTATGTAGCGGAGTCAAGTGTTAAGTCTCTATGTTTAGGTGGATTGTACCTTGCTCTCCGCTACACACAACATACACAAGAGATGACACAAGTCTGTGTAACGATGCAATGTTTATTCTACTATAAACAACTGTACAACTGGCTGTCTTGCCTTGACATAAAATACATCTATATATAACGGGCTGTATGCTCAAGCATGCCCTCGGTCCGACCCGACCACTTCTGGGCGACGTTAAACTCAACTCTGTTTTACTGCAACCCTGCAGCTCCCCGGTCTACCCTGACCGGTCTGACCGCACAACACTGTGCGAACTACACAGCTTTCTGGAACTCCCTGCACTCGTCTCGACTACTCTCTTATAAACCCCCAAACTGGTCTCAACTGACCCTGGCGTGTCCTCTGGTCATGTCCCTGACATATCCCGTGTGACCAGAAGTTCACTCAGACATCACTAGACATTATTCCCGTGATAGGAGTTCATACCCGTCAACAATGCCTTGACCCGACTCCAACACTGGCTCACAACAATCTCACAACAATCTCACAACAATCATTCGCAGTGATTCTCATACCCTGACATATCCCCCCTCTTCCGTTAGATTCTACTTGCGGGTAGAATCTCACAATACAACAAAGTCAGGGCATGGAATCACTGCACATTACAATTACAATAATATAATACATAATGAATTAATATCTTTCAAAATAATTTTATACACAACATTGCATGAAAAAAAACAATAGTATATACAACACAGAGCATAAATCCACTTGGTCGTACCTTTATACGACTTCACTAACCCGCAACGTCATTCGAGATGGACAGCCGTCATACTACCACCCCTGAATTACATACTCTATATATACATTAGTGCAAAAAGAAAATATATATACATGCGAAGTCTTAATGCATCTCATTATCACTAATAATCAATCCATCTAACAATATGCCATTTACAAATCTTGGAAAAAAAATTACACACACAAAAAAAAATAATAAATAAAAAAAATAAAAAATTCTAACACTTAAGCACTTGTCCACATCATGTGGCATATTACGGAGCAATCACTGCTCACTTAATTACTTTTTAATAACACCTGTGTTATTGAGCTCTCTTATCTCTCCATAGGCACAGTTCTAAATCTATGTATATAAATACAGCCCATCGCTCCTGCCACACAGGAACTTGGTTAATTGATTAACAAAAACTGCCCATCACTCCTGCCGTACAGGACGTAGTTAATTATATAACAAAAGGAGCCTATCTCCCATGCCATACAGGTCTGACTTCCTACTTCTTGACTACTCGTACATTATTATCTTAATTCTCAAAGAACCAACCTTCGACCTACTACTGGTCATAACACCTCACATAATTAGTATCCAACAATTGACCATTTTTACGCTAGATTGTTTTCTATTTACAACTGACTCTACTGGTACCTCATATAAATTCCTTAAGATATTTATTCCAGGATTACCTCCAGCATGAGATAATGTTATAGGGATAACTACTTATCCAAACTATAAACATTTCAGCCTGATTGTATTTAACCCATTACAATCAATTATATAACAATCATGTGCATATAGTAGTCGTAATTAACATAATTCATCATAATAATCATAATCATGAACAATATCCTTATCACCACATATCATAATTGCATAAATATATATATATATATATATATATATATATATATATATATATATATATATAAATAAATACATATCCTTCTAATGAAATTTTGCCCGAGGTCACCCGGAGCCAAAAATTATCATAAAAAAACATCAGCACGAAAATAGAACCATCTCATATTTATTTACAACCATCCATAAGTACTAACTAACATAAGTACATAATCGCTATGAAACCTTACAATCATGATCATATAATAATAATACTGGCCCGAGGTGACCCAGACCTCAATTTCTACCCAGACCCCGCAAGTTCTAACAAAAAAAAACTTATTATCTCTTATAGTTATCAACAACAAAAACCCACATCATCTTGAAAAAGAAATCATAGTTAACACAAAAACCACATCATCATAACAAATATCATATTCATATATATCAATACACAGGCCAAAAATTTCATAACATTGAAAAAAATCATAGCCGTTGTATCTGAGGGTGGGATATTACGTTTGTCCCCAATCCTAAATAACAAACGACCCTGGTTTCCGTTATACAGGCTGATGTGTTCTAAGTCATGCCTACGCGGCACTTCCCACGTGGGTATAACAATACCGCAGCTAGTGTCATAATAACCCTGACCTTTGAATTTTCCTTCTTGACCCCTTGTGTCTATGACTACATCTGCGCACGCGCCACTTTCGCCCCCACGACTTACTGTTCTCCCCAGGACTTCAGCTATCAACAAAAACATTACTCTTAACGGACCAGCGAAGCCGTTATCTTTCTTTGTAAGCCTGTCATGTGAGCTTTTGTCGGTCATGGTCTGCGTATTACCGGCCCGTCTTGACCGTAATGTGTCAATGTCCTTACGTAACTGTGCAACGTTTACCGTGCTATGTGTTTGGATGTCGCACCCGTATTCTGTGTCCCCCGACTCCAAGCTATGACCCGCTGAGCACATGTCATTGTCATATTTTTTTGTGAGCTTGCTTTTTTCTACCCTCTCTGTAGTCAACTCAGTTTTTCGCTCCTTAGTAGCATTACATTCCTGTGTACTTTTTTTTCCTTCTGAGGGCTTCACCTCATCTTTACTATCTGGGTCACTAATTTTTTCTATGTCCACTTGGCGACCTTTGTCAACAATTTCCTCTTTCTCTATCAACTCTTTGTTCTCATTTTCGTACGGTTTTTCAACAATACTATGGTGTGTCTTGCACCTTCTCTGCACCATAGCTGTCATATCTTTCCCTGTTAACCTGAGGCTTAAGTCAGCCATTATTTCTTCTTTGTCCGTTATGATTCGCCATAATTCCGTTATGTCTTCTTTGTTACGTTCTACCTTTAGGGTTAACTGCTTATTGACCTCTTCTTTTTGAGTCAGTCTTTCTTTAATATTTTTGTTTTCTATCTCTCTTTCCTTTAGCTCCCTCTGTAATTTTTCCATAAGTTCGTCGTTATCATCCAGCGTCCTATTCAGCCCTGTTATATTTTGGTTTGCAATTATTAAGTTTATTTCCATCTCTGCTAGTTTTTCATCTTTCCCCTTGAATATTTTTATCAAATTAGAATACACTTCATCCATTTCGGTACTTTTCATTTTCATGTTCATGGACTTAACTTCAGATTCATTCATTTTTATTTTGTGCTCTCTCTTCAATTCTTCTAATAAATCATCTTTGTCTGCTAAACTCTTACTCAGATTGTCGTGTGTAATCATTAGGTTTCTCTCCCTTTCTATGTTTTTTCTCTCTTTTTCTTTTATTTCCCTCTGTAATTTTTCTAATATTTCATCTTTTTCAACCCCAGACTTCTTCAACTCTGTTATATGTTGGTTTGCCTTGTTTACATTTATCTCCATCTCTGCTAGTATGCCCTCTTTCACCTTGAGTATTTCTAATAATCTGGGAAAATCTCTCTCCATTGAGTCGATTTTCATTTTTAAACTCAATAGCTCGACTTCTTTTTCATCTACTTTTGTTTTGTGGTCACTCTTTAATTTGTCTAATAACTCCACTTTGTCGTTTAGCTCTCTTTCTACTTTTCCCAATAATTCCTCTTTTTCAACCAACTGACTTTCTCGTTCGGCAATTTTCATTCTTACTTCAATTGACTCAGCTTCAGTTTCCTCTATTTTTAATTTGTTTTCCACGTCTTCTTTTTCTAGTTCTTTAAGTCTGTTTTGAACGCTACGTACTGTTGATTGTAATTCATTTACTGTATCTGTGTGTTCCGCTATTTCCTTATCTTTGTTGAACAATGCGGCTTTTAGCCTGTCTACAAGGCTCAGGTTGTCTGCCAATTCCAAGTTTAACCAATCTATTTCTTTTTTATCTTCGGCGTTACGGTTTTTAAGGAAACTAATTTCCATTTCTTTTTTGTCATATTCTTCATATTTCTTTATATATTGTCTTTTGTTCTTAGGGGAATTCTCATGAACTTCAGTAACTTTCTTACTCTTGGGCTTGTGATCACCCTGGATCATGTTTTCTTTTTCATACCTTACGATATTGACCGGTTCTTCGGGATTCTCATGTCTATAATATTTAAACTGGCCAGCTGATGGGTCCGCCACCCTATAAACCTCTTCCGTTAAATATGGATCTTCACAATTTTATTAATCCACCATCTATCCTTGTCCGCCATTATTTTATCTAGCTTTTATATTTTACTTTTTATAATCTAGCTTCCCTTATTGTCCGTTTATATCTGACAGGTATGCTATATCTATATATATTATCTAACAGATCAATCTTGCTATAGCACACTTCCCCAATTTAACACTATTTTATAAGTAATTAAGTACGTACTTACTGTGGGTTATATTTCAGACATCATATCCATATACAATGAAAGTCCCATTACACAATAAATATCCATTCGTAAGAAGTTCACAAAGTCACACTTTTTGCAGTTTCCTTGTCACTTAGTAATGTTTTTCTCCACCTTGAATATCTTCTCGATCTTGTCCCGATTTGAACTGTGGTGCTGTGGGTCGTCTCGGCTCCTCAGGGTCCCACTGGGGCGGGATGGTTGGTTCTGCAACTTGACCTCCCGGTACAGTTTGAAATCGTCTTCTCTCGTAGTTGGCACCGTCTGGTTCCGACGTCGTTGTTTTGCTGGTTCTGGTTCGAGGTATCTCTTGTAGTTGGTCTTCTGGCTGGTAATGTTCCGTACTGGGACTTGCTAGGCATCGTCTATCAGAAAATCCGCTGATACGTTGATCGTTGCCCTGTCTGCCCGTGTTCGTCGCTGGTTGATCGTCGTTGTGCTGTTGTAAGACGTATGCCCTACGATGGATACAGTAGTCTGTATCAGAGGCGCTGTACTGAAAAGTACAGGCGCACATACCGCTGTGCTGATGTGGTTCCGTCCCATCTCTCGTAGTGTTTGGCGGTGCTAGGCAATCCAGAGACAATTCGGGCCCCCATGTTAAGTCTCTTACAGCTCTCCGTAAATACACAAAGCGTTTAAGTCCCCTCGGTCCGAACCTAACCGCTTCTGGGCGACGTTAAACTCAACTCTGTTTTACTGCAACCCTGCAGCTCCCCGGTCTACCCTGACCGGTCTGACCGCACAACACTGTGCTTTTTTTTTCTTTTTTTTTCTTTTTTTTTCTTTTATTTGTTGTCTAAAAATCTTTTCTAATGTTATATTGATGTTTGCCCTCAGAGATTCATGTTACATCAAGGTAAAAGAGTATCAACGTATATCAATAAATAATGTACATCATGATACAACATAACCTATTCAAAATGATACAAAAGTTTCTAGAATCAAAACCATACAAAAAGTAACATGAATTTAAATGACAAAACATGTTTCTATATTTGAAGCACTTCTGACAGAAACAAATAACATGAACCTCATACCTTTTAATTAAAATTCAATTATTATCTTGTAAATTTTCAATCATTTTCTGTACCGTCTGTCTAAAAATGAGTTCTAATGTTATGTTGGTGTAGTTGTGATTGTTGAAAAATGCCTTCAGTCTGTGATGCCATATGTGTTTTCTGTACTGTGAAAGTATCTTTAAGCTTATTGTTTGTTGTTTCTTGTTTATAGAGTCTGGTATTATGTTTAGTGTTATTGCTTTGTCTATATCTACATTGTGTAATGTGCCTGCTTGTATGAATTGTTGAAGTGTGGATTTCGTTTGTAAAATTGTATTGCATGTGAGATACAAATGTTGTTCAGTCTCATCAGCTCCTGACCTGCAGAGTGGACAGCCTATTCTTGCCCCTCTGTCTTTAGATTTTCTTGCAGAGACTGGTGTTGTATTGTATATTAGTCTGTATGTTATTTCTTTTTCTTGATTGGGTATTTCTCTAATATGAGTATTTTTAAATGTGTCCTCAGTGTTTGTAATTCCATAAACTTGTGTCCATTTAATTCTATTGTACAGAGGTGTTGCTTGTTTTTTTATTAAATGTGTATATATTTCTTTGGTTGTTTTGTGTAACACTTCTTCATTGCCTTTTATTGCTTTGATGCATGCTGTATGAAATTGTGATTGTTTTTTTCCAATGTAATGTGCAGTGCTATTATCTATTGCTGTTAAATATCCTAATCTGATCCCTAAGTAATAATGAGTGAATGTATTTTCTGATTTTTTCCTAATGGCTTGTCCTATAAATTTTATTCTGAGTGCTTGTATTTTGGTTTGTATGTCTTGTAAGTTTATTCCTCCATTTAGCTTAGATTGTATTAGTGTTGCATGTTTTATATTGTGTATTGTTCCTTGAAATATGTATTTAGTTATGTGTGAGTTAATTTCCTTTAAAATTGCTGGTGGGGGTTCCCATATTGTTCCTGTATATATAGTTTTGGGGATGACAAATGTGTTTATTATTGTACTCCTTCCAAAAATTGTTTGTGCTGTATATTTGTTCCTGTCTATAATAATTTTAATAGATTGTTCAATCTTCCTCCATATTTCAGTGTTTGTCTGTGTCTGATTATTTGAATGAAAGATCCCATAAATTCTAAGCCTCTCCTTCCTCATTATGCCTAAAGGGAAATCTACTCTATCCTGCCACCTACCAATCCCCATAATTTCAGATTTGTTTACATTAACTTTGGACCCACTACCTCTTCCAAATTCTTGAAAAATTGAAAATATTTTGTAGATTGACCTATCATTTGTGGGGAAAAAGACAGTGTCATCTGCATATGCAGTGACTTTGATATCTCTGGCTCCAGGGATCCTCATTCCTGTTATATTCTTTTCCCTCCTGATTTTCTCCAGAAGTGGCTCAAATGCTAGAATGTACAGATAAGGGGACAAAGGACACCCTTGTCTAACTGATCTTTTAATGCTAATTTCATTTGAAAGTATATTATTTATTAAAAGTTGGCTAACTGGTTTCCTATATAAAATTTTAATCCAAGTACAAAAATACACCCCTAATTTATTGTGCTGTACTATCTTGTGAAGGTATGCATGGTCTACCCTGTCAAAAGCTTTCTCCTGGTCTAATGATAATATGCATGTCTGAACTTTTTTGTCATTTGCGTATTGTATAATGTCTCTGATTAAATGATTGTGGTTGTTGATGTCCCTACCTTTAATGCTGCATTGTTGATTTACATGAATGAGAGTATTTAAATGTGGTTTTAATTTGTTGGCTAATGTTTTGGTAAGGATTTTATAGTCTGTGTTGAGTAATGATATGGGCCTGTAATTTTTAAGTTGTGTTTTGTCTGTGTCTTTCTTTGGTATAAGTGTGATGTAAGAAGTGTTCATTGACTTTGGTAGTTCCATGTTGTTGTAAGCTTCTTCTATTGTTGCCTGTAGTATTGGCCCTAGTGTTGTAAAAAAAAATTGTAAAACTCTGTAGTTAGTCCATCTGGCCCAGGTGATTTGTTTTTATTCATGCTGTGTAGTGTCCCTTTTATGTCTTGTAATGTAAATGGTTTGTTCATTTCATCGGTTTGCTTTTCTTGTAGTGCTTCAGTCATATTTGTGTACTGATCCTGTATCTCTGAGTCCATTTGTTCATTTGAAAAAAGATGTGTGTAGTATTTTTCAAATGTGCCTACAATCTCTTTGTTGTCAGTTTGTGTTGTTCCATCTGTGTCTATTATTTGTTTTATCTGCCTGCTTTTTTGTATGTTTTGTTCTATTGTTAGGAAATGTTTTGTGGGTGCTTCTGTGTAGTTCGTGAGTATTCTACTTCTAACTAGGGCACCATTATATTTGTGTTGCTGTATTGTTTCTAATTCTTCCTCTAAATCTTGTATGGCCTGATTTGTTGGGTTGTTGTATTCTTCTATTGATATTAATACTTTTAGTTCATCTTCTCTTTTTCGAATTTGTCTGTGTAGCTGAGTTGCAAAATTTTGTGTGATGTGTTTAATTGTGGATTTTAAAAGTTCCCAGTGTAGGCCTAAATTTGTAGTTGGTAGTTTGCTGTATTGTTGGCCTATATTTGTGGTTGGTAGTTTGCTGTATTGTTGGACTATATTTGTGGTTGGTAGTTTGCTGTATTGTTGGCCTATATTTGTGGTTGGTAGTTTGCTGTATTGTTGGACTATATTTGTGGTTGGTAGTTTGCTGTATTGTTGGCCTATATTTGTGGTTGGTAGTTTGCTGTATTGTTGGACTATATTTGTGGTTGGTAGTTTGCTGTATTGTTGGCCTATATTTGTGGTTGGTAGTTTGCTGTATTGTTGGACTATATTTGTGGTTGGTAGTTTGCTGTATTGTTGGCCTATATTTGTGGTTGGTAGTTTGCTGTATTGTTGGCCTATATTTGTGGTTGGTAGTTTGCTGTATTGTTGGCCTATATTTGTAGTTGGTAGTTTGCTGTATTGTTGGCCTATATTTGTGGTTGGTAGTTTGCTGTATTGTTGGCCTATTTTACTGATTATTTCCGTGTAATGATTGTTTTCTAAGAGTGCATTATTAAATTTCCAATGAGGTGATTTTTTTATGCAATTAGTCTTTGTAGTGTTTAGTGTAATTTTCACCCCTTTGTGGTCTGTAAACTTTAGTGTTTCTGTAACATGTTTAGCTTCATTAATTGTGTCTGTATTTGTGATGTAGAATCTATCTAATCTTGATTTATTGTTAAAATTATTATTATTAAATGTTGTTTCTTTACCATTTTTATGAATTGTTCTGTATGCGTCTACTAAATTGTAGGTATCCGCTATGTACTGTAGTACCTCTATCCCCGTGTTAACGTCTACTATTTTCCTTTTCCTGTTGGGGTTGGTTGTGTCAAGAGGGCCCGTAACATAGTTAAAATCCCCTCCTAAGACAACCTTCCCTCTCTTAAATAAATTTTCCAAATTTGTAACTAGTGTTTTGTAAAAAAATGGTTGCTCTTTGGGTTTGGCTGGGGCGTATATGTTAACAAGTGTGTATATGTCTTTTTTGTCTGTAATGTTCATGGTGACCATTCTTCCCTCACTATCCCTGTCCTTATGTGTTATTTCCCATCTATCGGATGTCTGTACTATTCCCACCCCTTTAAATCTCCCTAAACTGAAGTGACTGTTTTTCATCCCTAAAGTCTTTGTGTACATATTTGCGTCGTGTTCTGTTGTTATGTTTGTTTCCTGTAAAAAAATGAAATCTGTCTTGTGCTTTTTAACTAGGTCAATAATGTGTTGTTCTTTATTAGTACAGGTCTTAATATTCAGTGATAGTAGTGTGAGCTGTGTAGTCTCGGCGTTTGTTATGATAGTGTCTCGTGGCTCAGCGTCGAGGTCGCGTAATGTTGTTTTGTTGGAGAATGATACGCTTGACTGCACTCTACAACCCTTCTCCCGTGTATGTGAATTATTCTTAGCCATGACATTAATGGGTTTTTAATAGTAAAAGGTTACATTTCTTTCATTCTTAAAAAACACACTCTGACTAATCACTGTCTTCTGTTGAGTCGTCCGTGGGAAACCAGTCATATTTCTTATATTTTATCTCGTCCGTCTCTGAGTCTTCGTCTTGATGGTGTCTTTTCGTTGCCGTCCACGCTTTCTGGAGTGGTTCATTTGTGCTGGGAGGACTCCCATGAGTGACAGCGTCGGCGTATGATCTTGTCTTAGGGGAAATCCCTCCTGCTGTTGTCTCTGTTGTTTTTCTGTTGTTGTTCTTTTTATACATTTTAATTTGCCAGCCCTCCTCGGGTGTGGCACTCCTTGCCTCTCCGAGAACCGGAGTGGGGCCTGGCAACGCCTCTGCCGTTGAACCTTTAGCTGGGGCCGTCACGGGGACAGACACGGGGGCCACCAATGGGACCGCCACGGGGACTGTAACGGGGGCAGCCAGGGGGGCTGTAGCGGGGGCCGCTACTGGGGCTGCCACCGGCTTAGTCGCCGGCACACCTGGCTTGTCTTTGTGATCACTCGAACCTTCTCCTGTCTTATCCCCCACCCCCTCTCCCGCTGAAGTTTTCCTGCCACACTTGCTGGTCCAGTGTTCCTGCGACCCGCACAGAAAGCAGGCCTGCCTTCTGCCAGGGACCAGGAGCAGCACTCTCTTATTTTTCACCTGTCCACAATCTAGGTAAATATAATGTGGAACACTAGCTTCATTGTCCGGTCTGTAAAGGACTGTCCACCGGTCCGGTCTTCCTTTATGAGGGTGTGCCTCTACTTTTTCCTTGCTCAGAAACGAGATAAAAAATAATTTTAAACTTGTAAGTTCAAGTACTTTCATTTAATATGACTAAAAACGTGGGGCGGGTGTTTGGTATAAAAATTAGAGATTTCTTATTTAGAAGGCAAAAGAGAGATCTATAAGTGAGATAATGAGTGAACCGCATATGTAAAACGTCATAAGCGCCCGCCCCACTTTTTAGTCATATTAAATCAAAGTACTTAATCATTATCTTCTCTCTTTCTCTCTCTATCTCTATCTATTTCATTGGCCCTCTCTATCTCTCTCTCTGTCTCTCCCTGTATCTCTCTCTCTCTTCCTCTCTCACTGCCTCTCCATCTCTCTCTTTCTCTTTCTCTTCATCTGTCCCTCTTTCTTTCTCTTTCTCTCTCAGGCTCTCTGTCTCTTTCTCCCCCCTCTCTCTCTCTATTTCTTTCCCCGTCTGTCTGTCTCTCTTTCTTTCTCTCTCCCTATATATGCTCTTTCTCTGTCTTCGTCTCTCGCTCCCTCTGTCTGTCTCTATATATCTTTATCTCTCTGTGTCTCTGAATGTACTTTTATCTCTTTTTCTGCTTCTCTCTCTCTCTCTTTCTCTGTTTCTCTCTTTGTTTCTCTCGCTCCTGATGACTTCATAATGAATGTGACATAATTCCACAACGAATTATCTTTAAATTACACACCCCCGCCCCCCAAAAAAAAACGTTTTTCTAACTAAGTTTGTACTGTTAGTGTCACTGAGTGTCTGAGTGTGTGTATGTGTATGTGATAGTAAAGTGACCACTTAATGAAGTTTTGTAATTGTCGTCTCTGAATCTATACAAATACTTATCTGAAAAAGTCTTTTTGTATATTTCCTAAACCGTAGGAATTGTGCTCTGAATGATGTTGTACACAAATCGCTCGTTTTCAGCGCTAAAGAGAGTAAAGAATTAATTAAGATCTAACATAGAAGAGAACAGGCTCAATTTACTCTCTGTAATGTACATAGAGTCAGAAATAATGCAGTCAATTGACTATGATGACGTCATTCTTTCGATGCACAGAAGAAAGTTCGTAGTAAGATTATTAAAATTTTATACAATAACGTAATTATAGTAATATAGAGCATATTATTCTGATGTTTATTAAAGTCATTAAAGGCACTAAGAATTTATATTTTCTATACTAGTACATTTAATTAGCTAGATTTCCAAAATAGTTTTGAGATGGTCGGGGGGCTCAAATGTCGAAAGTAACTAGGGGCCATGGGTATCTTATGTCTGGGCCTGCCTAACCCCGCCCACTTCTTTTTTTCTAACTAACTTTGTACAGTTTGTGTCACTGAGTGTCTGAGTGTGTGTATGTGTATGTGATAGGGAAGTGACCAGGTCTCTTTATAATAAGTAGTGCATGGGGGATACGAATTCTAAAAATAATGTTATTACAGAAGTAAACTCATCACTTTTGCATGTGTGTGTGTGTCTGTGTGTGTGTGAGAGAGAGAGTGTGTGTGTGTGAGAGGGAGGTAAGTGTTGATAATCTCTTGTTTTAACAACAGTCACAACCAGTTAACTGCTGCATTAAAAATCAAGTTATCGTATAAAGGGAGTTAGTCTATTTTTTCATTTATGTTTTTTAGCTGTGGGGGGGGGGTTGTTGAGAGGGGGGTTTATTATTAATTTAATGGTTAGAGTTGGTTTTTGTTTGTGAGGGGGGTTTTTTGGTGTTTGGGTGTGGGGGGGGTTGGGTGGGTGGGGTGGGGGGGGGGGGGGATTTTTGGGGGGGTGGTTTGTTATTTATTTGTGGGTTTGGTAGGGTTGGGGTTTGGGTTGTTTTGGGGGGGGGGTTGTTGAGTGGTAGGTGGGTGGGGTGGTTTGGGGGGGTGTGGGTGGGGTTGGGGGTGTGGGGATGGTTGTTTGATGTGTGTGTGGTTTGTTGGGGGTTGTGTATGGATTGTGGGGGGGGTTGAGATTTTTGTTGGGTGGTATTGGGTTGGGGGGGGAAGGGTTTGGGGTGAGGTTTGTATTAGTTGTTGTTGGGTGTTTAGATTGATTGAGTTTTATGGGTGGGAGTTATGTGTGGATGTATGTTGGGTTTTTGGGTTTTTAGGAGGGGGTGTTGTAGTGTGTGTGTGTATATTTTTGGTTTTTTGGGATGTATAGAATCACCTACATACAGCATGGAATTGTTGTCATTTTTTTGTCAGGCTACTGATAGGACCTACCATAAGCAGAATCTGATAGTATCACATCACAGGGAGCGCGAGCGAGTGCTGAACCTACGTAATTACCATGTAGTGCCTAGCACTGAAACAGTTGGTTCGATAGCACAACACAAGAATATAGAAAAACAAAGTTTTTGACTTTTAATCACTTCTCTTGCATTTTTAAAAAAGAATGTGATTTTCATGCCCCACGCATATAAAGTTTGATAATTGTTGAAACGGGGGGCACATTTTATTTGAGTGGCTTGTGTAATAGAACTTATGGCTAGTCAAGAGACAAGTCTTTAACACACTGTGGTCTGGTTAACAACTGTCTTTAATCACTATATACAATTCACTGTGATCAACTGTACAATCAACCACCTAAACAGCTCGTATGCCATCTACTGCAATCAACCACGGTTGCCTCTTGAACCGTACATTTATAGCCAGCTATTCTCTCAGTCCTTGACCAGCACGCTTACAGTTCACCTTTCATACCACCTGTTTCATGCTAGGTCAATTCATTGCATTCTCATACAATGTAAACACAACACATCTCTCACAGCTTGTATGTTTTAAAGAGCATTCATTTCTGAATCTTAAAATGTAAGGTATTTCAAATTTAGGCCAATGTGTGTTTTTTTTTATTGAATATTTAAAAATGAGTATTTTGGAAAAGAACATGTCACCAACATAAAACCCATTCACAATTACATTCATATAAACAATTAAAATATCAATTTTTAGTGTTATTGTTTCAATACGTTCATATGTGTTTGAACATTATGTAAAACCATATCAATGGGTATAAATAGTAAAAGTTTAGTTTTTATTGAATGAGGACAGTATTAGTAATATCCATTGTTTGTCAAACAAACCTCTACTTATGTTTTATATTACGAACAAATTCAGCTTTAAAAAATATTTATATTATTTTGTGGAACACTAGGATCATAATTTAGCCTTACAATGAAGAACTTTCAGATATATTCACAACTTTTGTTTTCTTTCTCCAGACGAAATCCAATTCCAAGGCATTGACAAACGCGGAACGCCATCGTTTGTTCTGTGAAATGCGAAAAGCTTACCCTCAGTTGCCTGCAGCCTATCTACAACGCAAACATGAAAAGTATCAAAAGGACAAGGAGACAGGAACAAGAACGCTAGTGAAAGACATGACACCACAGGAACATAGGAAAGAAAAGAAAGCTTGGCATAAATCAATAGTATAATTAAAAGACGAGCACAGTTAATATTGGATACATAATCTAAATTCACAAAAATATATTTTTCAATATATTGGTATTTTTTCAGGCTGCCTATTAACATTAATTAGGTTGTGTTGTGATTTATTATAAAGATTTTTACCTTAATATTTGCTTATAACCATACTTTAATGAACATAATTGGTTATTGTAATTATGAATTAGGGGTTTTAGGGCGCCTAAGGCAACCACTTTTTTGGTAAAAGTTAAAGTAACTTTGGCTGTGGCTCCACTGCACGCGAATTCGCCAATCTAGTATACGCGCGAACTCGCATCTGAAATGTAATTTTTAGGGTGGCTACACTGCAAGCGTTTGCTTCAGCTGATATCGCGCGATTTTCATTGTTTGTCTTGACAACAACCTTTAACCTTTATCTTTTTGCTATTTAAACATTAATTTCGTATGTTTATGTAGACATCGCCTACTTTCGTTTTTATTTGTTTAGCTTAACAACCACTGTTTTACGTTCGTATTTGAATTTGGATATAGAATTAGAATAGATAAAAATCATATAAATATATTTCCCCCCATTATTTTATTTTGATGGGTAAAGATCAGAGAGACATGTTGTTAAACCTAAATCTTGTAGAGAGTTATGAGTAAGAATGTTGAATTTCATAAATTGAAACATTGTTTCATAAGACTCATAAGTCTTTTTTTTAAGACATTTAAGTCTTTAATTTTAATTACTTTAATATTTAAGGCTAAGCCTAAAAAAGCCGCTGGCGCTAGAATCAACGAAGTAGTTTTTTGTCCAAGAAGGTTTTTTTTTAAATGAATTTTTCAGTATGAGACCTAAAACATGTGTTTAATTTTAAAGAATAAAATTAAATAGAATAAGACCACATATTGAAAAAACCCCAATAATTTTGGAAATCATTTTCTCCCGAAGAAAGGCTGGCATTAACTTTAACACACTGAGGAACTGAGGCTAGTTAATTTGTGATTGACAAAAAATAATTTTAAAAACTAATAAGTAATAAGGCTAATAATTATTATTAAGGTAAATTAATTAAAATTAGTTAACTACTTATTGAAAGACTTGACAAATGTCACTGTCATTTGTAGAAGTTTTTTTAGTGAAATTTTTATCACTTTAAAGGTTTTTAAAAAATTTTAAAATTAAGAATGTAGTTAATTTTCAAATTCAAAGCTTATATAATTCAGGGCTATAGACTATAGTGAAAGAAGCAAATTATCATTTATTATTATTAGAAAAATTTAGTTTGTTGCTGAGTTGTCTACAAAATATTAGATATTATTAGATAATATTTAAATTAATGTGCATTTTTTTTTCAGTCATCTGACACATTTTAATATATTATATTCATTTTAGGGTGATATTGATATTCATACAGATGATAAGTTATGACATAGTAATAGTTTGCTTTGTCTGCAATATTAGTTAAAATAATAAGTTACTTTTACTTATGTTTTTTCAGATTCCAGTAAACACACTTAGGACTTCTCATTTTAGAGAATAACAACTTAACAATTTCAAAATAATTTATGAGACCTGATGCTATTTGGCAGTGTTTTGTTGATGAACATGCCTTATCAAAATACATAAATATTGTTACAGATTGATTGCGAAACTTTGAGCAGCTATGGGATTATCTAAATTGTGTTGGTATCAATGGCAAGCATGTCTGCATCAAGTGCCCCAAATAATCTTGATCAAAACATTACAAGTATAAACAATGTCATTCTATTATTCTTCAAGTTGAACTTCAAGCCTTGGCTAATACCAAATATTATTTTAAAGTGTTGATTTTGGAGCTTATGGTAAGCCAAGTGACAGTGGGATTTTTCTTGAATCAAATATGTAAAATAAAATAGGGGTTGTTTCTCTTACCCTAATTATTATTATAATTATAATCCAAGGGAGCTACCAGGAACCAATACAAAACTACCATATGTATTTACTAGCGATCAAGGATCCTTTAAAGGAATATCTAATTTATTCATACACATGGTGAAACAGAGAATTTGAAATTTACAACTTCAAGTATAGTTGGCCCTGTAAAGCTTAATACTTAATATAGTTATTTGAAGATCCAAACCTACTACATGTAATACTAATACTAATATTGTTCCATCATATGTCACATAATTACATTTGCTCATGTGAGTGTGGGTATGTAAAAAATGTCATGAGTTTCCAAAAATAGTTAGTAAATAATAAAATCTAAAGTTATTGGATATAAATTTGGAACATTAGTATTTCTGTTTTCAATTATTTATTTAAAGCTTAATAAGCTATATAAATTATTTTTAATTTTTAATAAATTATGAAAAAATGAAATTTAATAATCTTAACTTTAACGTTCATGAGTGATTTATGAACACATCATTTATAGTGGAGTTTTCATTGTGAATGATTAATATTATTAACACAATTGTAAAAATAACAATGTTTTAATAAAATATTATTTTTCTAAAATGTATAGTTAAGTACTTACATCTTTATTTTGGGTTAGATGTTTACCCTGAATGCAATAATTTGCATTTATTTTTCTTTTATACTCTTAAAATTTGAAACTAAATTTAGTGTAAACACTATGTATGATAATCCAATTACTTTCCAATTTTTTAATTCATCTAAATCTAAGTGTATTTGTAACTTTTCTGTATACTCTTCACACTCAATTGTTCTATAGCTTATGTAATCATCAGCAAATATCATAACTTTTGCTATTGATGAGATGCTGTTGGGTAAATAATTTATGTAAATTAGAATTAAATTAGGGGAGGGGGGTAGGGGGAACTAGAAAATGTTCTTGTGGAAGTACTGAGTTTACCATTTTGAGTGATGATTTAGAGCCAATATTTTTTAGATACTGTTCTTTGATTCTTATTAAATCTTGAATCTACTTATATTAGGGAACAGGTATACCCAAGTGTTTGTGCATACTTTATCTATTCTCAAAGAAAAAAGTTTTTCAAATTTTGATTATAGGAAAGTATTATGTTTTTATACAACTATCAGAATATTAGCAAGTGCTATTTCTCATTATATTTATATATTCAAATAATACATGTAGATGTGTATATATATATATATATATATATATAAAGTTATTTATTGAATTTGATTTTCTAAATATTATTTAAATATATATTATATGTTTATATGTTTTTAAGTATGAGTATAAGTATAAGCAAAGTAATATATTTTATTGCTTAAATATTAATACCACATCTTAATGGGGGATATGACACCTTATGAAGATAAAAACTAGAACATCAATATATTTACATTTTTATGTGTTTACTTTGTTCCATATAGCTAGTAAGTGACAAAAAAATTGTGAAGAAAATATTTTGTAATAAACAAGGAGGACAAAAAGAGGACATAAAAAGGACAAAATTAAAATTTATATTTAAAAAAAACTAATGAACAGAATGATTTGAAACTTAAATTTTAGCTATATATACATTTTATTGATATTTGTGAGTATTAGAATTAAAAAATCTCCATTAGATTTTAAAATATAAATTTTTCAGTGAAAATAGTTGAAAAAACATGAACATTTAAGGGGGTCAAGTTATAAAAATCTTATTAAAATAATAAATAATAAATATAATTAAAAATGCATACTCAGGATTGTTACAATATGAATACAAAACAAACCCTGAAAATATTAAACAAATTGATAAAGCAATTTTTGAGAAATTTCATTTTGCGTGGAAAAAAATTTATGAAAACGCAATTTTGAGAAAAACGACTTTTAAAGTTAGTATATCGAAAAAAAAACACATTCGCGTGAGAGATAAAAGAGTGAAACTTTTTGAGAATATAGCTTAGCCCTTAAACTTACTAGAAACATTATAAAAAAACAATTAATCATTTTAAAAAATTGTCATTGAAGCAAAGTGGATACATGGTATCTCCATATTGTTTATTTGCACATCTACTAAGACCCAAGTATGAGTGGGTTTTGAGATTGTGATAGTAGGTGGCTGTAAAATGTTGCCATAAAATTGCTGTGAATAGGTTCTAGGTGATAAAGTGACAGGCATTTGCTTGGAAGTGGTGCCAGGCGATGGCAACGAAGTGGTGCCAAGCGATGGCTGCCAATCAGTGCTAGGAGATGGCGGCAAAGTGATGCTAGGATATGGCTATAAAATGGTGCCAATTGATGGCTGTAAAGTGGCACTAGAGTAGAGCTTGACCACCACTAGCCACTGGTCATTTTTGACGATGACCAATGCCCTTCGGGTGATGATTTTAGACTGACAAATTTTTTGTTGCATTTGTTTCATTCGTAAATATTTTTATTTTTGTATATCCAGTAGTAAAGAGGTAGTCGATATTGGATTAAATCCATATTCATATAAAAATCCTTTGAAATGATTCCAAACACTATATCATACTACATGTATATGGAAACTAAAAGTTTGATATGACTTGCTATGGCTTGAACAATGGCAATATAAACAGTAAATGGCTATTAAAATCATTAAAAATGCAAACAGTGACCTTACAAAATATTTTTTTTACAACTTTAATAACATAAAATAACATTCGCAATATTCTACAATGGCTTAGGTAGTCAATTATGACAAAACACCAAAACATGTAATTTTTCAGTTAATTGATCAAAATACTGTCATATCCCCCCTTAACATAATTCTTGAAAAATTGTGATGTAACATTGCATGCAGCATAATCACACAAGTATCATCCATAATTAGGTCCATACATGCATTAAAATTTATGAATCACATACAAATGGGTTTATAGATGTTTTTCTTTAATGTAAACATAAAACAGACATAGAAATGTTTTTTCTTGAATAATTTATTTTCAAAAAATGTATTAAAAAATTTAGATGAGTTAATTTCTTTTTTAATTTGGATCAATAAATGATGATGTTCATTATTGCAATTAAATCATTAATGCTTCTTTTTACTTAATATGGTTGTATTTCATATTAAACAATAATAAATTTCACATGATTATAATTACTATAAACAATTTTATTGTCTTATATCATCATGTAATTTGAGGTTAAAAATTCTTTCAAGCACACAGAAATTTGTGTTTATAAAATATGAAGGCAAAAAAAATTATATTTAATTATTTTTAAAATTTGAACTATTTTTAAAATTAACATGTAACAGGAAAACTATTAACACTCAACAGTAAAAAGATTAACACTTAACAGTAAATTATTAACACTTAAAAGTAAAACTTAGTTTTTTCATTTTGATTAAATGTCATGAGTGCTTAAATCAACTGTTTGTTTACAATCCCATTTTAAATGAAATTTCTTTGTAGCTTGTTGTCATTTGGTTATGTTGGGTGATGAAATTGGCAAAGTGCAATCATCTTGATCCATAAATGAATTTGACCTTTCCATTTTTTCTGGTCCATCAGCATTTACCAAAAGTTGTAGAACTTTTAATTTCATTCCTAGCTTTAGCCTCTTTGGCATTTTATGAAGATGTGTTAGCAGACTCATGATACTGTTTTTGTTTTTTCAGCTCCTCCATCTAACTTTCCTCCAAATGAATCAGGTGATAATATCTTCTGACTTATCCTTTACCATTTTTCTTTTCCTTTGCATTTTTGGTGTTTTCAAAGGTATATCATGTGTACTAGAATGAGGGTATTTTTGAGCTGCTTCTCCAAATATACCAACATGTTGTGATTCTTTATTATTGACATTGTCATTATAATCAGTGTGAATTATTGTCTTATTTTCCATAAACATTTTATTTTCTCTCTTCTCCTGAATTTATGTCAGCAATCTGTATATAACCCTTACTTTGTCTTGAAGAGAACACATCCAACAGGAATAGTATATGGTTATAGAATTTCCATGAGGAAATTGTGTCCATTAAATGTAGCTAAACTATCTGTAAGAGGTCTTGTTGCTTTTAAAATGCTCTTTTCAAAAGTTTTATCCCAAGCCTTGCCCTTTTGTTTCTACAAGTTTGGCTGAAAAGAAGAAAAAGGTTGCTTTTACACACGTTGTATCATTGTTTAAAAAAATATATAAATTAGTCTTGAAAATTATTTTTATACATAATAAATTCTAAAAGTTTAAGTTAAACCACAACTTTTTTAAATTACCACTTTGATAAAAAATTGATAAATAATTCAACAGTTAATTGTTATTGTTATTGTTAAAAATAGTAATAATAATATTAATAGTAAAAAAATTCAATTTTATTTTCGACATGTAAAACTATTACTATTACTAGTGTAACATTGTAGTTTTAATTAAATTTTAAATCTTGTTGTGTTCTTTCCTTGAAATTTAAAATATTTTAAAAACATTTTAAGCATTAATTTTGAACTTAATATTATGGTATATTTAACTTATGCTACATTTAATAATAATATTAATAGTAAATTATAAGTATATATAATATATATATATATGCAAAATAATTATTAATTGGAACAAAAGTTGTTTAAATAGTGAAACAAGTATTTCGCTTCATTAATTTATAATATTTTGTTATTTGATTCCCTTTTAGTCAATATATTAATAATTTAAAGTTTAAAGTAAAATAATAAGTATAAAATACATATACTTATAGGCTATACTATTTAAAACTAATTTTGAAGCTTAAAATTAATAAATATTATATTTAAAAGTCGATCACCGACTTGAATAGTCTTGACTTGACCTAATTAAATAAATTCTTAACCACTTGGATTTGATAGTCCTAAAATTAATATTTTTATAATTATTTTTAGACTCAGTTATCTATCATTCTTGATTGAATTAAATAAACAAAATCTACAATAATAGTTGTAGCTTACTTACTTGTAGAATTAGGTTCGTCTGCTATTTCAAGCCAAAGTTTCCTTCCAACATTCCTATTACTATTATTAGTATTAGTTTGTCACACTTCGACGTCGTTGAGAGGAGTGTGCGCTCATGGACTTACGAATTTAACTTGTCAATATCCATAATAAAAATCAAAATAATTTTAGTTTCAAATGGAAATATAATGTTTTAAATTTCGAAAATCATGCATGAAAGCCAATTATTATTTATTAAATGATCATTTACACACATAAAATTGGACGATGTGGCAAAAAATGTCCGCCATTTTGTTGACTTTTGAAAGCAGATTCGCGCGATGCGCTGTAAAAATCAAATTATTCGCGCGTATACGGGCGTATGCTGGCGTTTTTCACGCTGCTAGTGTAACCACTCACACTATGACTATGTTATTGCATTTGTTTTTCAAGAGATTTCAGATGCGCGTTCGCGCGTATACTAGATTGGCGAATTCGCGTGCAGTGTAACCACAGCCAAATTTGAAAGATAACTTTGAAACTTATTCATTCTTGATTCTTAGTTGTAGTCTGTGACGACCTAGAACCCTCCCGCAACATCTAACTTGTGCTAAATGCACTAGGTTCTGAGCCCGAGAGTTTCTAATCCAGCGAGGGTATAATAACTCTATCTAATACTAACCAAACCGAACACTATCTCTAGCCCTAAACCTAACACTAACCCTAGTCCCAAACTAACATTAACTCTAGCCCCAAACATAATACTAACTCTAGCCCCAAACCTAACACTAACTCTAGCCCCAAACCTAACACTAACTCTAGCCCCAAACCTAACACTAACTATAGGCCCAAAACTAACACTAACTCTAGCCCCAAACCTAACACTAACTATAGCCCCAAACCTAACACTAACTCTAGCCCCAAAACTAACACTAACTCTAGCCCCAAACCTAACACTAACTATAGCCCCAAACCTAACACTAACTCTAGCCCAAAACCTAACACTAACTCTAGCCCCAAAACTAACACTAACTCTAGCCCCAAACCTAACACTAACTCTAGCCCCAAACCTAACACTAACTCTAGCCCCAAACCTAACACTAACTCTACTCCCAAACCTAACACTAACTCTAGCCCCAACCTAACACTAACTCTAGCCCCAAACCTAACATTAACTCTAGCCCCAAACCTAACACTAACTCTAGCCCCAAACCTAACATTAACTCTAGCCCCAAACCTAACACTAACTATAGCCCCAAACGTAACACTAACTCTAGCCCCAAACCTAACACTAACTCTAGCCCCAAAGGTAACACTAACTCTAGCCCCAAACCTAACACTAACTCTAGCCCCAAAACTAACACTAACTCTAGCCCCAAACCTAACACTATCTCTACTCCAAAACCCAACACTAACTATAGCCCCAAACCTAACACTAACTCTAGCCCCAAACCTAACACTAACTCTAGCCCCAAACCTAACACTAACTCTAGCCCCAAACCTAACACTGTGAAATTGAAGTGAGTCTATTGACAACACACGCCCCCATTCAGAGACCAACTCAGAGACCAACTCAGAGACCAACTCAGAGACCAATTCAGAGACCAACTCAGAGACCAACTCAGAGACCAACTCAGAGACCAACTCAGAGACCAACTCAGAGACCAACTCAGAGACCAACTCAGAGACCAACTCAGAGACCAACTCAGAGACCAACTCAGAGACCAACTCAGAGACCAACTCAGAGACCAACACAACAAAACATGTGTATCCTTGATTTGAGTGAGTAAAATCTACTTACCATTATTTCCGGAATATTAAATATTTTTTAAAACAGTAACTCTCCGTCAAATTTTGACTCCCCCCCCCCACATTTTTTTCCCGCGACACTTTTTCTTTAGTCGGCTAGCAACGTGTGTCCCTAGAATATCACCTTAACCATTACCTACTCTGTCTTTATCTCTTTCATTCAAAATCTCTATATCTTTCTCAGTATATGTCTCTCTCTCTCTTTCTCTGTCTCTGTCTCTTTATCACTATGTCTCTCTTACTTTCTCCCTTTCTCTGTCTCTCCCCCTGTCTGTCTTTCTCTTTCTCACTCTCTCAATGTCTCTCTCTCTCTCTCTCTCTCTTTCTATCTCTTTACTGTATATGTCAGTCTATCTTTCTTTCTCCCTATGTCTATCTCTCTCTCTCTCTCTATCTCTCAGTCTCTAGTTGCTCGTCTCTGGCACCACCTGTCTGCCTCTCTAAATATATATTTCTCTCTGTGTACATCTCTCTCTTACCGTCTAGTTATCTGTCTCTCTCTTTCTCTCTGTTGATCTCTTTCTTTTGTCTGGCCCTCTCTCTCTGTCTCTCTGTATCTTTCTTTCTCTATCTTTCTCTCTCTTTGTTTCTCTCTCTCCGGATGACTTCATAATGAATCTGACTTAAGTCCACTACAAAGAATCATCAAATCACCTATCTCCGCCCCCCCGTGCCTTTTTAAAACTAACTTTGTACAATTTATGTCCCTGAGTGTCTGAGTGTGTGTATGTGTAAGTGATAGGAAGTGACCAGGTAACTTTATAATAAGGTGGGAAAAGGAGTTGGGGGGGGGTGTGGTACGACTTCTCCAAAGAATGTTATTACTGGAGTAAACTGATCACAATTTAATTGTGTGTGTGTGTGTGTGTGTCAGAGGGAGAGAGAGAGAGAGAGAGACAATCATTGTCTGTGTGGTGGGAGGTAGGTATTTATCATCTCTTGTTTTTACCGCAGTCAAAGCCATTTAAGATACTGCATTAAAATAGCAAGTTATCGAGAAAAGGGAGTCAATCCGATTTTTTCAATTATTATTTTTATGGTAATGTAAATAATATAACTTTTTTACTTGTCTTTTATTTGTGTTGTATATCTTATCAGACAATTTGAAATTGAAGCCAAAATATCGATGACTGACACATATATTATATATTGTTGTGTGCGTGTGTGTGTTTTATGCGTGAGTGTCTGTGTGTGTGTGTGTGTTAGAGTGTGTTTATGTGTCTGTGTGTGTGTATGTGTGTGTGTGTGTGAGGTAGGTTTTAATAATCTCTTCATTCCACAACAGTCGCAGCCAGTTAAATACTGCATTTAAAATTAAGTCATTGTATAAAGGGAGTTAATTAATTAATTGCAAGGTATGCTTTTAATTAATTTTTTTCATGTCTTTTTTCAGTCTTTATTTTATTGTAAAATATATAAATCTATACATTTTAAATTTATGTGTTCTCACTTTGTATTAAATATGCAACAAAATCATAACTTGTAAAATTCAAACCAAAATAATGAATATTGACATATATATATTATACCTTAGTTTTAAAAAGCTAAAACCAAATTTTTATAACGATTTAAGAATTTTATATATTATGAAAAACATTCTTGTTTTATGGCGTCCACATTATGTTGTTTCAGTATTTTTTGACAGGTCTACTAATGACCTACCATAAACCAGGGTTGCTATTCTGAAAATTTGGCCTTATTAATTAGGGTTTGGCTTCAAATTTTTATGGCCTTTTTCTTAAAAAAATTAAATTATATTTAAAAATAATCTTTATCACAAAAAAATAATAAATTAAAAATTCGCCAATAAGTCAATAACTTTTAAAATTATTTTCTATCTTTGAATAGCTTACGTGTATATTAGACATTAAAAAGTTTTTAAAAAGTTTAACGAAGAGGCTATTAAGACAAAGCCAGATATAGAAACCAGCTCACACTTTTAGACGCTATTGTT
Source organism: Ampullaceana balthica (assembly GCA_944989445.1). Classification (NCBI taxonomy): domain Eukaryota; kingdom Metazoa; phylum Mollusca; class Gastropoda; family Lymnaeidae; genus Ampullaceana; species Ampullaceana balthica. Next base: position 683,900 of record CALYLW010000381.1, on the reverse strand, counting down.
AGAGTTAGGGCTGAGCCTTTGTTTACAAATAAATGAAGTAAGGACTCTGTCATGTCACCAAGAATGCTTGATGACTTGACATCTGATAAGGTTTATAATACATTTCTTTCAAATGTTTATGTTAGTTTCATAGTCTATTTATTTTGTGAGTACAACCATACATACTAATGATCCTACATGTGGAAGAAAATCAGAAGCCCCGAGCCTAGTGCTCTTCATGGGTCTTCCTGGAAGACCCTCCCAGCTATCTGGCCCCTCCCCCAGAAAAGGACGTGACAGCTGGGAAAACCCCCCCGGAGCGGTCGCTTCTGAAGCGGCCACCTGGGCATCTAAGACAGAAAGTCGAGGATGCCTCCCACTAAGTTGGCCTCACAAGGAGGGGTGGAATTGCCTTACTATGACCCGCTACCACTTCGGCGCCACCCCGGCAAAGCATACGAGTCTCAATGGTTAGGATCGCCGCGATGCGGGGGATCATCAATGACCTACCTAGGGTGCAACCCCCACTGGAAGGTTTCCTCAGAGCTGGCGTCCGCTGCGTTCTTCGCGGTTCCTTTTGCTAATCCGTACTGGCGCTCCTGGCCCTAAACCGGCACCGCTCAATGGCGTTGCTAGTAAAAATTGAGGGGGACGAAACGGTCGCTTCGGATTTACCCGACCCTCAACGGGTACTTTGGTTTTCATCATCGACAATACATTTAAGATGCTTTGTCTAAGATCCGTACAGCGACTGTAATCATATGTGACTAGCACCTAACCCTAACATATCGGACTTTGGCATTGCCTGCCGGGAGATGTTGGTTTCAGGTCGCCGAGTCGCGGTCAGGTCCGTGCCCCGCGACCCTTCTCATCCGCCGAGCCCCGTAGAGGCCTCGCCCTTTCGACGGACCATACATACAAAATGTATAAATACCATGCATACAAACATTGGAATTTACACATTTATTAACCTTTTTCTCCTGGTTCTTCCTTCATTTTAAATAGTTAACTAATTTTCAGCCGTTATGAGTCGTCCATTATGACGTCACGCGATCTTAGCAGATTTTTCAATGTATTTTCACCCCCCCCCAACCCCTCGTCACACGTAATCAAGATCTAGACCCTTTCCAATATGACGTCACAGTTCTTAAAAGCACCCTCCGCCTCGTCATACATCGCCACTTATCTGTGACCCCCTCCCACCCCTAGGTGCGTGGCGTCATTTTTGTTGACATTTTTCATATAACATGAGTTTGGCCTTTTTTGGCAGTCGGTTTGGCCTTTTAGTGTACCCAAATTACAATCTGGCAATCCTGCCATAAACGGATAGAAGTGTGTATTATGTTACTAGGCTCCTTCATTTAATTTAAATTGGGACCAGATAGTGGCTCTCTATATTTCTGAAATACTAGTTCAGTGTTACTTATACCTAAACGAGTAAAGTCAAAAGACACAAGAATCCACCTGTACTAGGTCCCTACCATTGTACCATACTAGGTGAAGAAGGGTACGTCCCTACCATTGTACCATACTAGGTGAAGAAGGATTGCTAGGGATCTCACATGTGCACACACACGTTTGTCATGAGCTGGAGATCACTCCTTAACTGTGTGTCATGTGTTGGCTTAGAAACATCACTCGTGTGTCATGTGCTGGCTTAGAAACATCAACCGTATGTCATGTGCTGGCTTGGAAACATAACCGTGTGTCATGTGCTGGTTTAAAAACATCACCCGTGTGTCATGTGATGGCCTAGAAACATCACCCGTGTGTCATGTGCTTGCCTAGAAACTTTACCCGTGTGTCATGTGCTGGTGAGAAACATCACCCGTGTGTCATGTGCTGGCTTAGAGACATCACCCTTGTGTCATGTGCTGGCTTAGAGACATCAGCCTTGTGTCATTTGCTCGTTTAGAAACATCACCCGTGTGTCATGAGCTGGAGATCACTCGTTAACCATGTGTCATGTGCTGGCTTAGAAACATGACCCGTGTGTCATGTGCTGGTTAGAAACATGACATGTGTGCCATGTGCTCGTTTAGAAACATCACCCGTGTGTCATGTGCTGGCTTAGAAACATCGACCGTGTGTCATTTGCTGGTTTAGAAACATCACCCGTGTGTCATGTGCTTGTTTAGAAACATCATCCATGTGTAATGTGCTGGCCTAGAAACATCACCCGTGTGTCATGGACTGGTGAAAGACGAAGTGCATTCTGCAAAGCCCCCCCCTACCTTCCCCCCGACCTTAATTAGTCCCAGGAGTTAGTTCACATATGAAATTGAACGGAAATCAACAAGTGAAACTATTGACACCCCACACCCTCACTCAGAGACCAACACACGTTACGTCCTGTCAGGCTAACTAATACCCTGTTTATATGTTATACATTTACTAATTTAAAAGCCTGGTTGCAGTCTCACCCCCATTTTGTTTTTTGAGAAAAAACACCCGCGTGTCATGTGCTGGTGAGAAACATCACCCGCGTGTAATGTGCTGGTCAGAAGCCAAAATCATGATCCAAGGTCCCCCTCTACCATCCCCACCCTACTTAATCCCAGGAGATAGTTCACATATGGAATGAAATTGAACTGAAATCAACAAGTGAATCTATTGACACCCTGCGCCTTACTCAGAGACCAACACACAAAACAACACAACAAAACGTGTGTATCCTTTGTGTAAGCGAGGAAATTTTACTTTTCTAAACTTTTCTTTATTTCAATACATTTTTTAAGTGTTCACATTCCTTGATCTTCTCCCTTTTTATGGACATTTTTAATGACCCTACAGAGAGCTCAATAATATCAAAATGTGAGGTCCAAAGTTAATCATGTAATAAATTAATTTGAAAATGAATGAGATATTTGAAAATTAAAGTTTTTTTAAACATATATTGAAGTATTTGAAAGTTAAAAAAAAATATATAAAACCATATTTTGAACAAATAATTTTTATTATTATTTTTTTAATCAGATGCAAATAAAGAAAAAAATAAAGTTTTAGAAAAATGTTTATAATATTACTTTATATACCCCCCCCCTTCCAAACCCGCGCCATTTTTTCTATTAGTCGACAAGCAACCGGAAGTCCCACGAATAACACTTTAACCATTACCTTCTCTCCCACTCTGTGTCTCAGTCTCAGTCTCCTTCGGTCTCTCTCTATTTTGTCTCTGCTTTCTCTCATTCACTTCCTTCTTCACTGTCTCTCCAGTTCTCTCTGTCTCGATCCGTCTCTCTTTTTCTCTGTCTCTCTTTTTTTCTCTCTCTGTCTCTCTCTCGGCCCTTTCTCTGTCTGCCTTTCGCTTTCTTTCTTTCTTTATTTCTCTGTCATTATGTCTCTCTTTCTTTCTCTCTCTGCCTCTCTCCCCCTTTATCTCTCTTTCTCTCAACGACACTTTCTCTCTGTCTTCGTTTATGGTTCCCTATGTCTCTTTCTATATATCTTTCTCTCTCTGTGTCTCTTTCTCTTTATCTCTCTTTTTTCCTCTGTCTCTTTGTCTTTCTCTTTCTCTTTGACTCTATCTCTCTCTCTCTCTCTCTGTGTTTCTTCCTCTATCTCAATCTCTCTCTTTCTCTCTCTCCGCGGAAAACTTCATAATAAATGTGACAAAATGCTGCAACACATTTTTTTCAAATTACCTACCAACGCTCCTTAATTTTGTTGTAATTAATTTTTTATAGCGTGTGTTACTGAGTGTCTGAGAGGGTGTATGTGATATGAAAGTGACCAGTTATTTTTATAATAAGGTTTGAGGGGGGGGGCGAATTATCCAAAGAATGTTATTACTGAAGTAACCTCATCACTTTTTGCTTGTTTGTGTGTGTGCGTGTGTGTGTGTGTCAGGTAAATGTTGATAAACATCTTGTTTTAACAATGGTCAAAGCCAGATGACTACTGCATCATTAAAAAAATCAAGTATACTGTAGCCGAGTGGTGGCTATATTGTTAGTTGAAATAAGACTAACTGTTCCGCTAATAAAACAAATTACACAATTCAGGTATGTATAGGACTATAGCTGTATATAATGTTTATTGAGTTCTCGCTAAGCTAACATGACACAGTGTACAAGTATAAGTAAGCTACTCATCCCTAACCCCTACGCTCTACATGACTCTCACTTAGGTAACTGGCTAACTCTCACACGTTTTCCTGTCCTTATATTGTCCACGTTGCTTAACCTGTATTTTACCGTAACATTTCTGGCTGGCCCAGCCACGTCTCCCACGAAGTGATAAATGACCATGCCAGATTCTGATTGGTTAAAAATTACTTAGTTTATGCTAATCTACAAACTTTCCCACTAAGTTATTTAGGTCGCTGAAATACAATATTTGTTTCTACCCCGACTGAGACCCTGGGTCACTCAAAGGACAACTCCCCCCACCCTTTGTGAATTTCCGCCATCCTGTCTCTACCTACCACTGTTACTGGTGAGGGGGAATGCATTGTGGGCTGGATAAGTGGCGCACACGGCCACACTACTATAAAGGAAGTTAATTAATTATTTTTTTTAATATTGTTTTTTTACTCTAAAAAACATGTATTTAAATTTATTTGTCCTACCTTTGTATTGAATATACAACTAAATGATAATCTATAAAACAAAAGCCAAAAAATTGATGATTAACATATATAATATACATTATTTTAAAATTTTGAAAACTGCGTAGTTTAAACAATCTGATATATTGATAGAGAGAGAGTATAACGTTGCTGTGTATCACGTATTCTATCACATTTTTCAATATTTTTTATCAGGTCTACTGATGGCCTACCATAATCAACAGAAGTTATCACAGTGAGTCCACTGGTTACCCCGGTCCCAACTAACCCTGCTTCGTGGTTTCGAACTCACCCCTATAATAAAAAACCGTAAAAACAAAGTTTTTGGCTCTTAATCGCTTTCATGGGCATTTCCCCAAAAAATGTAATTTTCATGTCCCACGCATATAAAGTTTGTTATTTTTTGAAGTGGAGCACATTTATTTTTTGAGTGGCTTGTATGTTTTAAAAATCATTTATTTCTTAATATTAAAATTTATGATATTTCAAATTCGTGCGTATGTGAGTTTTTTTATTGAACATTTAAAAATGAGTATTTTTGGAAAAGACCATGTCGCCAACATAAAACCCATTCACAATTACATTCATATAAACCATTAAAATATCCATTTTAGAGCTATTATTGTTTCCATATGTTCATATGTGTTTGAACATTATGTAAAACCATATTAATGGGTATAAAAAGTAAACTTTTTTTATTGCCCAAAATAAAAATGTCCCCTGCTTTAGACACACTGGTGTAACAACTTGATATTGGACCAAAATAAACATGACCCCTGTTTTAGACACACTGGTGTAACAACTTGATATTGGACCAAAATAAACATGCCCCCTGTTTTATACTCACTTGTGTATGAATTGATATTGGACCAAAATAAACAAAATTAAAATAAACATCTCTCTTACTCTCTCACCGTGTCTCTCCATCTCTCTCTATCGTTTCTCTTTCTCTCTATACCTCTCTTTCTTTTTTATTTCTCTGTCTCTTTTCTCTTTCTCTCTTTCTATCGCCCTGTCTCTTCGCCTATCTCTATGTCTCTCTCTGTTTCTCTCTTTCTCTATTTCTCTCTTTCTTTATCTCATTCTCCGTCTCTCTCTATCTCACTTTCTCTCTCTCTCTCTCCGTATCTCTCTCTTTTTCTCTCTCTCCGAATATCTCTCTCTGTCTCTTTCCCTTCATCTCTTGATCCCCCTCTCTCTCTGTCACTCTATATAGTTTCTCTACATATCTCTCCCTGTATCTCTCTTTCTTTTTTTCTGTCTCTGTCTGTCTCTCACTTTCTCTCATTGACCATCTCTCTCTATCTTCGTCTCACGTTCTCTCACTCTCTTTATATATATATTAGCGCTCTCTCTCTCTGTATTCCAACTCTTTATATATCTTTTCCCTTTAATTCACAGTCTCTTTCTTTCTCTCTGTCTCTCTTTTTTTCTCCCCCCTTATTGCTTCTTTGTCTCTCTCGCTTACATTCGCTCTCTTTATACATCTCTCTGTCGCAGTCTCTCTCTTTTCCTCTCTCTTTTTTGTCTCTATATTTTTCTCCCTGTGTCTCTCGTTTCCTTTCTCACTGTCTCTCCATTTCTACCCATCTCTCTCGTTCTGTCTGTCTTTGCCCCTGTCTCTCTTTGTTTTGCTCTTTCTCTGTCGCTTTGTCTGTGTACAGGGGCTACGAATTCACCAAAGAATTTTATTATCAAAGTAACCTCATCACTTTTTGGGTGTGTGTATGTGTGTGCGATTGTGTCAGGTAGATGTTGATAATCTTTTTTTTTAACAATAGTCACAGCCAGTTAACTAATGCATTAAAAGTCAAGTTATCGTATTAAAGAAGTTAATATATGTTTTTCAATTTTGTTTTTGTAAGTGTCAAAAATATTTTTCAAATTTTGTTGTCCTTACTTTGTATTGAATATACAATTTAATGATAACGCATATAATTAGATCCAAAATATTGATAATTGACATATATAATATATCTTATTTAGAACAGTATTAAACAGCTAGTTTATAACAATCTGATATATGTATAATCAGAGAAAATCCAAGTTAAATAGTATATGGATTTAATTTAAATTGTTTGCATTTTATGTCATGTCAACTTATGACCTACCATACACAGACTGAAGTTATGACAGAAAGTTCACGTGTAAAGTAGGTCCACACTTACGCTGCTTCGTGGTTACGAGCTCAGCCCCATTAAAATAAATAATAAAACTCGAATGAGTATTTAAAAGCAATTTCCAACAAGGAAATGTCTAGTAAAACATGTTTAATATAATGCCCGCCGATCAGGAATATGTTTATAAAAAGTATTGTCAATAAAATACGCAACTTATTGCGTGACAGGAGAGATTGGGGACCGTCCATATAGTACGTCACGCTATTTTTGACCATTTTTAACTCCCCCCCCTCCACCCTGTCACAAACTGTCACACATCTCGGACCCCCCCCCCTAAAGAACGTCACACTTTCGAACAAAAATGTTGTTTTTTATTAACAAAATAATCAAAATTTAATATAAAACAGCGTGACGTCACACTTGGCCGGACCCCCCCTCCCCCTGTCACAAAGTGTCACACTTTCTTGCACCCCCTCCCCCCTCTGGAGCGTGACGTACTTTATGGACGGCCCCTTGTTCAATATAATACGCACCACGACACTAGCACAAAAATTTAAATGTTACACAGAGATAAATAAAGATAATCTAAAAATTCATTAATTTAATTACAGTAAATGCGATCGATCTGAAACTTTGATACATCATTTTTATCATCGGCACGAGTCTACCTGCAAAATTTTGCTCGCTAGCTTACAAGGAAGTGGGTTAAAAATCGATCCAAAGTTTTTTCGGCAAACAATCAACAAGACACCACAAGTAAATATAAAGGATTTAAAAATCAAGTTATTGTATAAGACAGCAAATTTATTGTTTCAATTTCCTTTTTTTTTAGTGTCAAAAATGTTTATAAAAATGTATTTGTTCTTACTTTGTATTGAATATAAAATTTAATGATATGTTATAAAAATTAAGTTAAAAAATTGATGATTTACATATATAACATATCTTATTTAGAAAAGTTATAAACAGCTAGTTTATAACAATCTGATACATATGTAAACATTGAAATTAGATTTCTGACAGCTCATTGTTATATACATTATTTAGACAATTTTTTGTCAGGTCTATTGATGGCCTACCATGAACAGATTGAAGTTATCACAGGGCGTCCACGGGTTACGCAGGTCCCCACTAACGCTGCTTCGTGATTAGGAACTCACCCCCATTAAAAATAATATAATATTATTAATCTTTCTAACTTTCACCGGTGGTAATTAGAGACGATACCATAATGAGACAAGTTGCTGGTTTGTAACATCACCCGTGTGTCATGTAGTAGTGAGAAACATCACCCGTGTGTTATGTGCTACTGTGTAATATCACACGTGTGTCATGTGCCACTGTGTAACATCACCCGTGTGTTATGTAGTAATGAGAAACATCACCCGTGTATCATGTGCTACTGTGTAATATCACACGTGTGTCATGTGCTACTGTGTAACATCACCCGTGTGTTATTTAGTAATGAGAAACATCACCCGTGTGTCATGTTCCACTGTGTAACATAACCCGTGTGTCATTTGCCACTGTGTAACATCACCCGTGTGTCATGTGCTACTGTGTAACATCACCCGTGTGTCATGTGCTACTGTGTAACATCACCCGTGTGTCATGTGCTACTGTGTAACATCACCCGTGTGTTATGTGCTACTGTGTAACATCACCCGTGTGTCATGTGCTACTGTGTAACATCACCCGTGTGTCATGTGCTACTGTGTAACATCACCCGTGTGTCATTTGCCACTGTGTAACATCACCCGTGTGTCATTTGCCACTGTGTAACATCACCCGTGTGTAATGTGCTACTGTGTAACATCACCCGTGTGTCATGTGCTACTGTGTAACATCACCCGTGTGTCATGTTCCCCTGTGTAACATCACCCGTGTGTCATGTTCTTCTGTGTAACATCACCCGTGTGTCATTTGCCACTGTGTAACATCACCCGTGTGTCATTTGCCACTGTGTAACATCACCCGTGTGTCTTGTTCCACTGTGTAACATCACCCGTGTCTAATGTGCCACTGTGTAACATCACCCGTGTGTCTTGTGCCACTGTGTAACATCACCCGTGTCTAATGTGCCACTGTGTAACATCACCCTTGTCTAATGTGCCACTGTGTAACATCACCCGTGTGTCATGTGCTACTGTGTAACATCACCCGTGTGTCATGTGCTACTGTGTAACATCACCCGTGTCTAATGTGCTACTGTGTAACATCACCCTTGTCTAATGTGCCACTGTGTAACATCACCCGTGTGTCATGTGCTACTGTGTAACATCACCCGTGTGTCATGTGCTACTGTGTAACATCACCCGTCTGTCATGTGACTGTTCAACATCACCCGCATGTCATGTGCTACTGTGTAATATCACCTGTGTGTCATGTGCAGGCTCCAAAGGCCCCCCCCCCTCCCCACCCCACCTTAATTAGTCCCAGGAGTTAATCCACATATAAAATGAAATGGAACCGAAATTAATAGGTGAATCTATCAACAATGGTCCCCATTCAGAGACCAACACACAACACAACAAAACATGATCCTTAGTGATAGAGAGAGAATTCTACTTTACTGTATTTCCGGATATTTTTTTTAAAGAATAACATTCAGTTAGCTTTTCACAATCCCCCCCCCCACCCCCTAATCGCAACATCATTTTTATTCTTATGTTCCACGAATATCACCTTAACCATTACCTTCTGTCTCTCTATCTCTCTCTCTCTCTATCTTTGTCTCTCTCTATCTAGCTCTGTCTCTCTCTATCTCTGTCTCTCTCTATCTCTGTCTCTCTCTATCTTTCTCTCTCTATCTCTGTCTCTCTCTCTCTATCTCTGTCTCTCTATATTTGTCTATATATATATAGGGATATATATCTGTCTCTCTCTCTCAGTCTCTCTCTCTTTTCTCACTATCTCTATCCATCTCTCTGTCTCTCAACGACCATTTTTTTCTCTGTCTTCGTCTCTCGCTCCCTCTGTCTCTCTCTCTCTCTCTATACCTTTCTCTCTCTCTGTGTTCCTTTTCTCGCTTTCTCTCTCTTTCTTTCTACCTCCTTCTCCCTTTCTCTGTCTCTCCGATTCTCTTTGTCTCAGGCTCTCTGTTTTTTTTATCTCTATCTATTTCTCTCTCCAGCGCACTCTCTCTTTGTTTCTCTCTGTTTTTACTCTCTCTCTTTGACATCCCTCTCTCTCCCTCCGGATGACTTTCTAATGAATGTGACATAATTCCACAACAAATTATCTTCAAATAACCTACCCTTGTTCACACTTTTTTTTCTAACTAACTTTGAACAGTGCACAGGTGTATGTGATAGGAAAGTGACCAGGTGTATGTGATAGGAAAGTGATCAGCTGTATGTGATAGGAAAGTGACCAGGTGTATGTGATAGGAAAGTGACCAGGTGTATATGATAGGAAAGTGACCAGGTGTATGTGATAGGAAAGTGATCATGTGTACATGATAGGAAAGTGACCAGGTGTATGTGATAGGAAAGTGACAAGGTGTATGTGATAGGAAAGTGACCAGGTGTATGTGATAGGAAAGTGACCAGGTGTATGTGATAGGAAAGTGACCAGGTGTATGTGATAGGAAAGTGACCAGGTGTATGTGATAGGAAAGTGACCAGGTGTATGTGATAGGAAAGTGACCAGGTGTATGTGATAGGAAAGTGACCAGGTGTATGTGATAGGAAAGTGACCAGGTGTATGTGATAGGAAAGTGACCAGGTGTATGTGAGAGGAAAGTGACCAGGTGTCGTTTTAATAAGGTGTGCAGGAGAGGGTAAGAAGTCTTCAAAGAATGTTATTACTGAAGTAACCTCATCACTATTTGCGTGTGTGTATGTGCGTATGTGTGTTTGTGTGTGTGTGTGCTTGTGTGTGTTCGTGTGTGCGTGTATGTGTGTGTTTGTGTGTGTCTGTGTGTTTGTGTGTGTGTGTGCGTGTATGTGTGTGTTGTGTGTGTGCGTGTCTGTGTTTGTGTGTGTATGTGTGTTTGTGGTAGGTGTTAATAATTTCTTGTTTTACAACAGTCCCAGCCTGTCAACGACTGCATTAAAAATCAAGGAAATGTCGCTGCTTTTTTCATATTTGTTTATGATCTAATGTCAAAAATATTAATTTGTTATTTTTTTGTTTGTTTTCAATTTGTATTGAATATTTTTCGTCATTATGCAAATTAAAATTCTAAAAGAAATATTGATGATTGATTTATATATTTTATCTTACAAAAAAATATTTAAAACAATGAGTTTCTAACAATTTCATACATTTATAAATATAGAAAATTACCTGCTTAGATTACGTTGCAATTCCTTTAACTATCTTTCGTCAGGCTTGTTAATGGCCCACCATAAACAGATGGAAATGAAAACAGGGACTCCTCGGGTTACACATAGCTGCTTCGTGGTTAAGAACTCACCCCCTTAAAAACACATAAAATAATATTATGTGTCATTCCGTTTTAGGCAGTTAATATTTACTCTTATTAACAAGAATGGGCCACGAAAAGTGAACAAGTCAGTTCTCTCTCCAAGCGTTACCTCAACACTCTCAATCTCACACAGATCAGGAGCAGTGTGTTACTGGCCAACCAGTGTGTTACTAGCCCACCAGTGTGTCCCCAGGGGCAGTGTGTTACTGGCCCACTGGTTGTGTGCCCCAGGGGCAGTGTGTTACTGGCCCAACGGTTGTGTCCCCCAGGGGCAGTGTGTTACTGGCCCACCAGTGTGTCCCTGCTCCTCACGTGACTGACCTCCATGTGAAGTAAAACACGGGTAGCTTGTCAGTCCCTCTCTGTGAACTACAGTCACATCAAGGGCTGGAGTGAGCCTGCAGTGACCAGTGACGGTCACTAAAGCGGACTGCTGAGGTCAAATCTAGCAGATAGGTCCATCCAATAAGTGTTGGCGCAAAAACTTGCAGTCTTCTGTGCTGTGTTTCTGGCATTCCTGAGGCATTGTATTGTGTCAGGTCCTGGGGAAGCTTTATAGGCCAATAGGGCTTTTCTCTTTGCCCCCGTCACGGGCAACATTGTAACCCAGTGGGCATCGAACCAATTCACATTTTTTCTTTCCTTCCTCCCGAGGACCGCAAGAGAGGTGTTGTATATAGTGTCTCGAAGATGGAGCCATGTCGCTTAAATTTGTTCTGTCGCAGCCACTATAGCATCATGAGGATTGGGGATGGCTTTCTGCGTGGTATTGGCCTTAAGAGCTGCCTCAAGTTTTGTGTTAAGCTGTTCCCTGATCTCAGGGCAGTTGATATGGTACGTGTTAATGCGAGTTTTACCCTTGCTCTTAGAATGACACAATTTCTTTGGTATTAATTTAATTCTACTTACGACCAGGGAGTGGTCTATGTCACAGTCGGCACTGTGGTAACTGCGTGTTTGGAGCACGCTGGCCAGGCCAGAGCGCCTGGTGAGAACGAGATCAAGCTGGCGCCAGTGCTTGGAGCGAGTGTGTCTCCATGACTCTTTGTGGATGTTCTTGCATTTGAAGAATGTGTTTGTTACGCACAGATCTGGTGCGGATTAAGACTGCAAGGGGCCCCTGGCTGCTATTAAAACTGGGGCCCTATCCAGCCAGTGTACCTGTAGATACAGCTAGCAGCTAATTTAAGAATGTAACTTGTAATTATTCAGCAAAATAGATTGTATATGAAAAAACCGAACACGAAGAAATAACTGTTTGCCGGTATCGTAAAATTGAGTGCATTAGACAATTTAAAGAATAAAATTACAAATTTTAAGAAATGCTACACCACACCTTGGGATCGATCCCTCGACCGCTTGCATAAAAGGCCTTTATACTTCCGATTAGACCAGCAGAGCTGGGAGCAAATTTTGTCAATTTACGAGATATAAGTGATATTCTTTAATAATTTCTCTTTGTGAACCATCAAATCAGGTTTTTCCGATTACTATTTTAAGACTATTATATCGTAATAGAGATCAGATTAATAATAATAGATACGATTTTATTAATTTGTTTAATTTATCAAAATTTCAGCGATTCTTGTAAAAATGTGTCCATTTTTATTATAAAATATACTAAATTTGGGGCCCCCTAAATCATTGGGGGCCCCTGGCTTTAGCCCGTTCAGCCCCCCCCCCTTAATCCGCCATAGGCACAGATTGTGAGTACTGCATAGCTCGAGCAGTCGCTGGCCGTTGTCATTCATTTTACCAATGCCGTGTAAGCCAATGTGTTTGTTACACACAGATTGTGAATACTGCATAGCTCGAGCAGTCGCTGGCCGTTGTCATTCATTTTATCAATGCCTTATAAGCCAATGGTGGTAGACCAGGAAATGTGATCCGCACCCACTATGGCGTTGAAGTCACCGAAGAGGTTCAGCCTCTCACATGTGGGGATATTTGATACAGCGGAGCCCAGAGCCACGTAGAAGTTGTCTTTTAATTCTGCTTCAGAGTAGCAATTTGATGCATACAGGCTGAGGATATGAGCTGCGCCCGATGATGTTGATAGTTTAATGCCGAGTATCCTCTCAAACATAAATACATGTTATTTGTTAAGGTACTAGAATTTAAATTTAATTTACAATGGGATGTGATAGAAGCCCTTCTTTATTTCAGAAATACCATAGCTACCCTCCCTCCCTCACCTTAATTAGTCCCATGAGTTAGTCCACACATAGAGTGAAATTGAACTGAAATTACCAAGTGAATCTATTGAAACCCCACGCTCCCACTCATAGACTAACCCACAATACAACAGAACATATGTATCCTTAGTGGGCGATATTTTAAAAAGGAATAACTCACCGTCAGTTCCCCCCCCTCCACTTTTAAACGCGCCATCATTTCCAAAGAATATAACCTTGACCATTATCTTCTCTCTCCCTCTGTGTGTCTATCTCTTTCATTCGCGCACTCTTCTCTCTTTCTCAGTCTCAATCTCTCTCTTGTCTCTCTCTTTATTTCTCTCTCTCTCTCTCTAGCTCTGTCTCTCTCTCTGTATCTCTTTCTCTATCTCTGTCTTTCTCTCTGTCTTTACCTCTTCTCACACTATGTCTATTCATGTCTCTCTGTCTCTCTCTCTCTCTTTCAGTCTCTTCCTCTGTTCCTATTTCTTCATCGTTCTTCTTTGTCTCCCTCCCTATATTTCTCTCTTTCTCTATCTTTCTGTCTCTCTTTATTTTTGTCTCTTTGTCTCCCTCTCTTTATTTCTCTCTTTCTCTGTCTGTCTGTCTCTCTTTATTTCTCTCTCTCTGTCTCTTTGTCTCCCTCTCTTTATTTCTCTCTTTCTCTGTCTTTCTATCTCTCTTTCTTTCTCTCTCTCTCTGTCTCTATCCTTCTTTATCTCTCTTTCTCTAAACGAGATTTTCTCTCAGTCTTCGTCTCTCGCTCCCTCTGAATCTCTCTCCATATTTATTTCTCTCTCTGTTTCTCTATCTCAGGGGTGTCCAAACTTTTTGCATGGCGGGCCAAATTCCTTGAAATATAGACCCTCGCGGGCCGGATTAAAATTATACAAAAATGACATCATTTGAGAAGTTTTTATAGCAAAATTTTAATGTGAAGGGTGAAACTGAGATCTTGAATGCAGTAAATAGTTGAGGTCAGGATCAATGCCACTGGTTTTGATACGTATGATATCACGTAGGTGAGAGTCACTTATTCTTGTCTTCACACGGTTCTTGTTAAAATTCATAACTGAAAATGTCTGCTCACACAAGTATGTCGAGCCAAACAAGCTGAGCATTTTCTTAGCAAATGTTCGAATCTCTTTGAATCTCTCTTTATCCAGCTGTCGGTAAAAGTCGTTGAGAGAAAGCTGTTGTTGTCTGCTGCGAATTTCATTATAACTTTGCAACTCAATGAGTTCAAGCTGCATATTGCCTGGAGCATTATCAGGGTCAGCAGAGAAAGGTGAAGAAAATAACATGATGTCCTTTTCAATAGTTGCAAAGTCCTGAAAGCGTCTTTCTTTGAAATTCATCAGCCAGGGATGTGATATCTGCAACATACCTCTGTATTTGCTCATTGAAGCTTCTTTCTGGGAAACTTGTCATGATTTCCTGTAGTGAGGGGAAATGTGTGGTATTAGGCTGCATTTGAGACAGCTGCCTTTGAAAAAGTTGCAGCTTGTTACCAAAGACCTTGATATGTGAATATCACTGCATTTTGACCTTGAAGATTTGTGTCGTTTAGATGTCTTGTCATATCAACTAAAAATGCTAAATCTGCCAGCCAAGCAGTTTAAGATAATTCTGGCATTGGTTGTCCCTTATTTTCCATGAATTGCCCAATTTCCCCAACTGAGCCACCTTACATCATTGTGATACACAACATCTCCGTATTCTTCCTGGATGTCAAGAAGAGACTGCTGAAACTGGCGATGAAACATGGCTTTAGAGCGAATAGAGTTTATAGCTTTTATTACTGTCTTAATGAAAATATGTTTGGCACAAAGAACTTGTTGGTGAATGATACAGTGAAGTTTAATAGCTTTGCCACCCTCCTCACTGACTTTTTTACAGACAATTGTTGCAAGTCCACTATGTTCACCAATCATGGCAGGTGCACCATCAGTAATAATTTCATATATTATTTTCCAAGGTAGTTTAATGTCATTAACAGCAGAACAACCAGAAGTAAATAAATCTTTTCCCCCTGTTTGGTCTTTAAGACTCTGAAGGTCAAGTAATTCTTCACTCACACACATGTCATCATTAAATCCTCTAAAAAAAAAGAAGTTGCGCAGTGTCAGATGCATCAGTGATTTCATCATAGGCTATCGAAAAAAAATTCAATTTTGTCTGTTTTTGTCTCTATTTGTCTCTTAATGTCAGATGAGACTTCTTCAATTCTGCGAGCCAAAGTGTTGCGTGACAGTCAAACATTGGTAAACTCCTGCTTTTTCTCGGGAAGATATTTTCAACAATTTTCATCAAGCATTCTTTTACAAACTTGCAATCAGTGAATGGCTTGCTGTGTTTCGCTATCAGTTTTGCTACCTCATAACTTGCCTTTGAGGAATTTTCATTGGCCTGACCGATTCTTGAAAATAAGCTTTGCTGTGAGGTTAAAAATAATAAAATGACGTCATCGACTTTTACGGTAGGCCGTCAAGGTTTTAGGACAATTAACTTCATCGGGTTTTAAAACAACCAATTTCCACGTTGTTTAAAAAAAAATAATAATCACAGATTTTCGCCATCATTTGACATACTCAAACAGTACAAAATTTCTACTTTTCTAATAAATATACTATCTTTACAGAAATAAGACGTCAGTTCATTAATTATTTCAGATGAGGCCGCGGGCCAGTTAAATTGGCTTCGCGGGCCGGTTTTGGCCCGCGGGACTGACTTTGGACATCCCTGCACTATCTCTCTCTCTCTCTCTCTCTCTCTCTTTCTCTCTCAGTTTGATTTAAATATATACGTATATTAATTCGGTATAAAATTCAATCTAAAATATTGCAGATTGACATATATAATATAACTTACTCCAACAGGTAGAGAACGACTTTTTAACGATCTAATGTGTTTATATTTTGAGAAATTTAATTCATAGCTCATGGTTGCACATATAGTGGCATTTTATTATTTTTTTATCATTTTTTTAATGGCATACTATAAACAGAGAGAATTGATTATTATGATACTAGGCTCCAAATTTAATTTGCGAAGGGACCAGATAGATTCCCTATATATTTCAATAATAACAGCTCGCTGTTACTTAAACCTAAGATGGGACCAGATAGATGTCCTATATATTTCTATAATAACAGCTCGCTGTTACTTAAACCTAAGATTTAAGGGAGTTATTAAATGAAATTGAACTGAAATGAACAAGTGAATCTATTGACACCTCACGCCCTCATGCAGAGACCAACACACAAAACAACATGTGTATCCTTTGTGTGAGTGAGTAAATGTTACTTTTCTTTACTTCGGGATCTTTTTTTAACAATAGCCGGGTATCACTTAAATATCATCCTGAAATATTACTTTCTCACTCTCTCTCTCTCTCTCTCTCTCTCTCTCTCTCTGTCTCTCTCTCTCTGTCTCTCTCTGTGTGTGTGTCTCAGTCTCTCATTTTCTCTCTATTCATTTCTCTCTTTCTGTATCTTTCTTCCTCTGTCTCTTTCTGTCTTTTTGTCTGTCTCTGCCCTCTCTCTGTCTGTGTGTCTCTTTTTCTTTCCCTCTAGGTCTCTCTGCCTGTCTATCTCTCTTTCTCTTAACCATACTTTCTCTACGTCTTCGTCTCTCGCTCTCTCTTGTCTTTCTCTCTCTCTGTTTCTCTCTGTGTGTCTCTCTCTGTATATCTCTCTATTTCTCTCTAATTCTCATTCTCTGTTTCTCTCTGTCTGCCTATTTCTTGCCCCCTCTCCCTCTCTCTGTTTCTCTCTCTCTCTCTGACTATCTTTGACTTTCGTCTCATTTTCTCTCGCTTTCTTTCTCTCTCTGTTTCTCTCCCTTTGTTTCTCTCTCTCTGTTTCTCTCTCGGTTTCTCTCTCTCCGGATGACTTCATAATAAATGTGACATAATTCCACAACAAATTTTCTTAAAATCAACTACCCCGCCCCCTCTCTTTTTTTCTAACTAATTTTGTAAAGTGTGTGTAACTGAGTACCTGAGTGTGCGTATGTGTATGTGAAAGGAAGTGACCAGGTATCTTTATAATAAGGTGTACAGGAGCTACTTTTTGCGTGTGTGTATGTGTGTGTCAGGTAGATGTTGATAATCTGCTGTGAGAACAACAGTCACAGCCAGTTAACTAATGCATTGAAAAAAATAATTAAAAAACATGTTTTTGACTATAAATCATTTATATAGGAGACATAACTAAAAGAATGTTCATTATAATACGCAGCGCAAGACAATCCAAAAATACAAAATTTTAGTTTTTCTCGTAAAACATGTTTAATATAATGCGCACTGATCAGGAATATGTTTATAAAAAGTATTGTCAATAAAATACGCACCCTTTTCCGCGACAGGAAATGTTGTTCAATATAATACGCACCACGACACTCTTACACAAAAAAAATAACATGCAACATAAGGATAAATAAAGATAATCTAAAAATTCATCAATTTAATTACAGTACATGCGATCGATCTGAAATTTTGATACATCATTTTTATCATCGGCACGAGTCTGCCTGCAACATTTTGCTCGCTATCTTACGAGGAAGTGGATTAAAAATCGATCTAAAGTTTTGTCGGCAAACAATCAACAAGGCCCTTAGCTAATATAAAGGATTTAAAAATCAAGTTATCGTATAAAGGAAGTTAATTTATTTTTTCAATTTTCTTTTTGTTTTAGTCTCAAAAATGTTTATAAAATTTTATTTGTCCTTACTTTGTATTGAATATACAATTTAATGATAAAGTACAAAATTTAAGCCAAACATATATAATATATCTTATTTAGGAAAGTTTTAAACAGCTAGTTTATAACAATCTGATATATGTATAATCAGAGAAAATAAATATCAACCCGCCTATAGCAACATTGTAAATCAATTGGATTTTTTGTCAGGTCAACAAATTAACCGACTGAGGCCCATAACAACTCACGCTGCTTCGTGGTTACACAGGTCCCTACTAATAACAACTCACACTGCTTCGTGGTTACGCAGGTCCCTACTAATAACAACTCACACTGCTTCGTGGTTACACAGGTCCCTAATAATAACAACTCACACTGCTTCGTGGTTACACAGGTCCCTACTAATAACAACTCACACTGCTTCGTGGTTACGCAGGTCCCTACTAATAACAACTCACACTGCTTCGTGGTTACGCAGGTCCCTACTAATAACAACTCACACTGCTTCGTGGTTACACAGGTCCCTACTAATAACAACTCACACTGCTTCGTGGTTACGAACTCTCCCCCATAAAAATAAATAATTTAATATTATTGATCTTTCTAACTTACGCCGTTAATAATTAATCACAATAACACTTTAAAGAATTGTTTTCTCTTTTTATTTATAAACATTTTATGTCACTAACTGTTATATTTATTATAGCACTGTACTTTTATGTTTTTAACTGTTACATTTATTATGGCATTGTACTTTTATGTCACTAAGGATTATATTTATTACAGCACTGTACTTTTACCTCATTAAATGTTATATTTATCATAGCACAGTACATTTATGTCACTAGCTTTTACATTTATTATAGAATTGTACTTTTATGTTACTAACTGTTGCACTTATTACAGCACTGCACATACAGTCCCTTACAGCTGAGGTACCCAATCTTTTTTTCGCCGCGGACCGGTCAAAGTTTAATAATTTTACTGCGACCCACTGACCGGGGTAAGTGTGGGTGCACGGCGGCGTTGATTGTTTATACACGTACTTTAGATTTTTTATACAAGTACTTTAGATTGTTTATACAAGTACTTTAGATTGTTTATACAAGTACTTTAGATTGTTTATACAAGTACTTTAGATTGTTTATACAAGTACTTTAGATTGCTTATACAAATACTTTAGATTGTTTATACAAGTACTTTAGATTGTTTATACAAGTACTTTAGATTGTTTATACAAGTACTTTAGATTGTTTATACAAGTACTTTAGATTGTTTATACAAGTACTTTAGATTGTTTATACAAGTACTTTAGATTGTTTATACAAGTACTTTAGATTGTTTATACAAGTACTTTAGATTGTTTATACAAGTACTTTAGATTGTTTATACAAGTACTTTAGATTGTTTATACAAGTACTTTAGATTGTTTATACAAGTACTTTAGATTGTTTATACAAGTACTTTAGATTGTTTATACAAGTACTTTAGATTGCTTATACAAATACTTTAGATTGTTTATACAAGTACTTTAGATTGTTTATACAAGTACTTTAGATTGTTTATACAAGTACTTTAGATTGTTTATACAAGTACTTTAGATTGTTTATACAAGTACTTTATAATGTTTATACAAGTACTTTAGATTGTTTATACAAGTACTTTAGATTGTTTATAATAGTACTTTAGATTGTTTATACAAGTACTTTAGATTGTTTATACAAGTACTTTAGATTGTTTATACAAGTACCTTAGATTGTTTATACAAGTACTTTAGATTGTTTATACAAGTACTTTAGATTGTTTATACAAGTACCTTAGATTGTTTATACAAAGTATTGTCGATTTTTTATACAAGTACTTTAGATTTTTGGACAAGTCATACGAGGGCCTACTGTAAACAGACACAAGTAATTTTAAAGGTACTAGCTTCAAAATATAATTTAAATTGGGAACGGATCAGTGCTTTCAGACCTATGTTTTTCAACCTAGATCTATGTGTATTTTTAAAACCTTATCTAGTTTTTTTTAAATTTCATAAATAGCCATAATCTTGGATTTTTCTTTAACATAGTAAATAAACGATGTTAAAGTACAAACATTAATAATATGTGCAATTAATATGATAAATAATTTCTACTTTTCACAAATAAAATTTAAAAAACCCGTAATACCAAGATTTTGACTATAAATCCTTTATATTTGAGACATAACTAAAAATATTGATAATTTCAGTATAATACGCACTGCTCGACAAGCATAAACATTTACCGTATTTACTTGCATTTAAGCCAAGTTTAGAACTATAAAATATAACACTGAAATATGTTATTACTGAAGAATTCTGATCACTGTTTCCTTGTGTGCGTGTTTGTGTGTATGAGTGGGGGAGGGGGGATGGTGTTAAAAGTCTATTATTTTGTCACAGCCAGTTAACTAAAATCCTGTGTGTTGGTGGGGGGGGGGAGCGGGTTGTTGATAACCTTTTGTTTTATAAACAGTCATAGCCAATAAACAACTCCATTAAACAGCAAGTCATCGTGTAATGGTTGTTTATCCGATTGTATCAATTATGTTTATTTGTTTTTAAAAACATTTCTTTTTTATTCAATTGTGCTCACTCTGTCTCTATCTCTTGCATTCGCTCTATCTCTCGCTGTCTCTATCTCTTTCATTGGCTCTCTCTATCTCTCTGTGTCTCTATCTCTTGCATTCGCTCTATCTCTCGCTGTCTCTATGTCTCTATCTCTCTATCTCTTTCATTCGCTCTATCTCTCTCTGTCTCTATCTCTTTCATTGGCTCTCTCTATCTCTCCCTGTCTCTATCTCTTTCATTGGCTCTATCTATCTCTCTCTCTGTCTATCTCTTTCATTGGCTCTCTCTCCCTCTCTCACTGCATCTCCATTTCTCTCTTTTTCTGTCTCTTCCTCTGTCCCTCTTCATATCTCTCTCTCTCTCTCTCTGTCTCTTTATCTCTTTCTGACACTCTCTCTCTATCTCTCTATTTCTCTCTGTCTCTATCTCTTTCATTGGCTCTCTCTATCTCTCTCTGTCTCTTTATCTCTTTCTGACACTCTCTCTCTGCCTCTCTGTTTCTTATTTTCTTTCCCTCTCTGTCTGTCTCTCTTTCATTCTCTCTCTGTCTCTCTCCCTATCTCTCTTTCTCTCAACGACAATTTATCTCTGTTTAGTTCTCTCGATCCCTCTGTCTCTCTATCTTTTTTTACATCTCTCTCTTTTTCTGTTTTCTCTCTCTGTCTCTCTGTTTCTCTCTCCGTTTCTATCTCAGTTTCTCTCTCCCTATTTCTCTCTCTCCCTGTCTCTCTCTGTTTAACTTTCTGTTTCTCTCTACCTATCTCTCTCTCTCTCTCCGTCTCTCTCTCCCTCTCTCTCTCTCTCTGTTTCTCCCTCTCTCCTGAAGACTTTATAATGAAAGTGGCATAATTCCACAAATTATTTTCTCCACATTATCTACCCCCGCCCCTTTATTTTTTATTAAAATCTAACTTTGTACAGTTTGTGTCACTGGGTGTCTGGGTGTGTGTATTTTTATGTCATAGGAAAGTGACCAGCATTTTTAAAATAAGGTGTGGGGTACGAATTTTCCAAAAAAAGTTATACTGAAGTACCCTCATCACTGTTTGCGTGTTTATTTGTGTGCGTGTGTTTGTGTAGGTGTTGATAATCTTTTGTTTTAACAACAGTCACAGCCAGTTAACTACTGCATTAAAAAATGTTATCGTATGAAGGGTGTTAATTTGTTTTTTTTAAAAATATGTTTTTTAGTGTCAAAAATTTAATTTTTTAAATTTTTTTTATTATCACTTTTGTATTAAACATATACCTTAATAAATACTTTTACAATCAACCCAAAATTATAATTAACCACATATATATTATGTCTTTTTCAAAAAAGTCTAAAACATCGTTTTTGTAACGATTTAAGAATTTTATATTTTTTAAAAAAATTGCTTCTAACGTGATTAATATTATTAACTGTTTGCATTTTTTGACAGGTCTAACGATGGCCTACCATAACATGACAAGTAAAATAAAGGTACTAGGCACCAGTGCTGCCAGCGCTAGGTTTGTTAACCTAGAACTGTTTTTTCGACGTTGTCCAGTGTTGTATGTTTTTTTATTTAAAAAATAACCATAATCTAGATTTTCTTTAAACAATGTAAATAACAAATTTTCAAGTTCAAGAATTTATAACTATGTGCAATTAGTATTCTAAAAATCGATTTTTTCAAAAATAAAATTAAGCATTAGGTGGCAACAGTTTTTTCAGATGCTCTATCATGTTACATAATGATATCTATAGTTCTATGATGTTACATTATGATATCTATAGCTCTATCATGTTACATTATGATATATATAGCTCTATCATGTTACATTATGATATCTATAGCTCTATCATGTTACATTATGATATCTATAGCTCTATCATGTTACATTATGATATCTATAGCTCTATCATGTTACATTATGATATCTATAGCTATATCATGTTACATTATGATATCTATAGCTCTGTCATGTTACATTATGATATCTATAGCTCTATCATGTTACATTATGATATCTATAGCTCTATCATGTTACATTATGATATCTATAGCTCTATCATGTTACATTATGATATCTATAGCTCTATCATGTTACATTATGATATCTATAGCTCTATCATGTTACATTATGATATCTATAGCTCTATCATGTTACATTATGATATCTATAGCTCTATCATGTTACATTATGATATCTATAGCTCTATCATGTTACATTATGATATCTATAGCTCTATCATGTTACATTATGATATCTATAGCTCTATCATGTTACATTATGATATCTATAGCTCTATCATGTTACATTATGATATCTATAGCTCTATCATGTTACATTATGATATCTATAGCTCTATCATGTTACATTATGATATCTATAGCTCTATCATGTTACATTATGATATCTATAGCTCTATCATGTTACATTATGATATCTATAGCTCTATCATGTTACATTATGATATCTATAGCTCTATCATGTTACATTATGATATCTATAGCTCTATCATGTTACATTATGATATCTATAGCTCTATCATGTTACATTATGATATCTATAGCTCTATCATGTTACATTATGATATCTATAGCTCTATCATGTTACATTATGATATCTATAGCTCTATCATGTTACATTATGATATCTATAGCTCTATCATGTTACATTATGATATCTATAGCTCTATCATGTTACATTATGATATCTATAGCTCTATCATGTTACATTATGATATCTATAGCTCTATCATGTTACATTATGATATCTATAGCTCTATCATGTTACATTATGATATCTATAGCTCTATCATGTTACATTATGATATCTATAGCTCTATCATGTTACATTATGATATCTATAGCTCTATCATGTTACATTATGATATCTATAGCTCTATCATGTTACATTATGATATCTATAGCTCTATCATGTTACATTATGATATCTATAGCTCTATCATGTTACATTATGATATCTATAGCTCTATCATGTTACATTATGATATCTATAGCTCTATCATGTTACATTATGATATCTATAGCTCTATCATGTTACATTATGATATCTATAGCTCTATCATGTTACATTATGATATCTATAGCTCTATCATGTTACATTATGATATCTATAGCTCTATCATGTTACATTATGATATCTATAGCTCTATCATGTTACATTATGATATCTATAGCTCTATCATGTTACATTATGATATCTATAGCTCTATCATGTTACATTATGATATCTATAGCTCTATCATGTTACATTATGATATCTATAGCTCTATCATGTTACATTATGATATCTATAGCTCTATCATGTTACATTATGATATCTATAGCTCTATCATGTTACATTATGATATCTATAGCTCTATCATGTTACATTATGATATCTATAGCTCTATCATGTTACATTATGATATCTATAGCTCTATCATGTTACATTATGATATCTATAGCTCTATCATGTTACATTATGATATCTATAGCTCTATCATGTTACATTATGATATCTATAGCTCTATCATGTTACATTATGATATCTATAGCTCTATCATGTTACATTATGATATCTATAGCTCTATCATGTTACATTATGATATCTATAGCTCTATCATGGTACATTATGATATCTATAGCTCTATCATGTTACATTATGATATCTATAGCTCTATCATGTTACATTATGATATCTATAGCTCTATCATGTTACATTATGATATCTATAGTCTATATCATGTTACATTATGATATCTATAGCTCTATCATGTTACATTATGATATCTATAGCTCTATCATGTTACATTATGATATCTATAGCTCTATCATGTTACATTATGATATCTATAGCTCTATCATGTTACATTATGATATCTATAGCTCTATCATGTTACATTATTATATCTATAGCTCTATCATGTTACATTATGATATCTATAGCTCTATCATGTTACATTATGATATCTATAGCTCTATCATGTTACATTATGATATCTATAGCTCTATCATGTTACATTATGATATCTATAGCTCTATCATGTTACATTATTATATCTATAGCTCTATCATGTTACATTATGATATCTATAGCTCTATCATGTTACATTATGATATCTATAGCTCTATCCCACTGAATTCGAAAGGTGGCACTGTTGCGTTGCCATGTCTGAAGAAATCTGGTACAAGATAAAACAGCTTGAAGGAGCCAAAATATTTAATTTTATTAGACTTCATGACAAACTTAAAAGCTCTACCATTTTCTTCTGCCTGCGTTGAGAGAATATCCTCTCAAGTATCATGGTATAATCCAAAGATAATTTAATACAACGCTCAGATAGACAAAGTGATAAAAACACTTTTCCTATTTAGTATGCAAGAACAAACACATGAAAATTATCGTTCTTTCCGTCCGGAATTCGGACATGGAATGGGTTGCCTGATCAAACGATGAAAACCAAAACCTTTTCAACATTTAAAACTCAAATGAAAACGCAATACCAGACATAAACAATGGATGAAGGTAGTCCTCAATAATCTTCTGTATAAAAGGAGCGTCTGTTATAGATAAAATAAGAATGGTTCCATGAATGCTGATAAGATTCGTATTATAAGGAAGATGACATTAGTGATAAAGAAAAGCAGATGTAAGTATATTTTACAAATACGTAGAACATACTAATAACTCGGGACCGCTCTAAAATGACGACACGCATCAGGATTTTAAAAATCTCTAATGATCCAAAATATTAAATTTTTAAAGACTTTATGACAAACTGAACAGCTCTACCATTTTCTTCTGCTTTAAGAGAATATTCTCTCAAGTATACATTGTATATACCAAAGATAATCTAATACAACTCTTGTAGAACATACTAATACCTTAGGGGACATCCATAAATGACGATACGGATCTGTTGGGGGTGAGTGGGTCACACTTTTCTGACATGTGTTACAACGGGGAGGTGGTCTCACTTTTCTGACATGTGTTACAACGGGGAGGGGGTCACACTTTTCTGACATGTGTTACAACGGGGAGGTGGTCTCACTTTTCTGACATGTGTTACAACGGGGAGGGGGTAACACTTTTCTGACATGTGTTAAAAGGGGGAGGTGGTCTCACTTTTCTGACATGTGTTACAACGGGGAGGTGGTCTCACTTTTCTGACATGTGTTACAACGGGGAGGGGGTCTCACTTTTCTGACATGTGTTACAACGGGGAGGGGGTCACCCCTTTCTGACATGTGTTACATCGGGGAGGTGGTCACACTTTTCTGACATGTGTTACAACGGGGAGGGGGTCACACTTTTCTGACATGTGTTAAAAGGGGGAGGGGTCACACTTTTCTGACATGTGTTACAACGGGGAGGGGGTAACACTTTTCTGACATGTGTTAAAAGGGGGAGGGTGTCACACTTTTCTGACATGTGTTACAACGGGGAGGGGGTCACACTTTCTGACATGTGTTACAACGGGGAGGGAGTCACACTTTTCTGAAATGTGTTAAAACGGGGAGGTGGTCACACTTTTCTGACATGTGTTACAACTGGGAGGGGGTCACAATTTTCTGACATGTGTTACAACTGGGAGGGGGTCAAACTTCACAATGAATCTGACATAAATCTAGAACAAATTATCTTCATATCAACTACACCCGCCCGTGCCCCTTTTTTTCAAAGTAACTTGGTACAGTTTGTTCAGTATGTCTCTGAGTGTGTACGTGTATGTGATAGGAAAGTGACAATGTATCTTTATAATAAGATGTACAGTTTTTGTCAATGAGTGTCTGAGTGTGTGTACGTGTATGTGATAGGAAAGTGACAATGTATCTTTATAATAAGGTGTACAGTTTGTGTCAGTGAGTGTCTGAGTGTGTATGTGTATGTGATAGGAAAGTAACAATGTATCTTTATAATAAGGTGTACAGTTTGTGTCAGTGAGTGTCTGAGTATGTGTATGTGTATGTGATAGGAAGGTGACAATGTATCTTTATAATAAGGTGTACATTGTGTGTCAATGAGTGTCTGAGTGTGTGTATGTGTATGTGATAGGAAGGTGACAATGTATCTTTATAATAAGGTGTACAGTTTGTGTCAATGAGTGTCTGAGTGTGTGTACGTGAATGTGATAAGAAGGTGACAATGTATCTTTATAATAAGGTGTACAGTTTGTGTCAGTATGTGTCTGAGTGTGTATGTGTATGTGATACACACACACGCGCGCCCTCTCTCTCTCACACACACGCGCCCCATCTCTCTCACACACACGCGCGCGCGCAGCCTCTCTCTGACACACACACATGCGCCCTCTCTCACACACACACACACATACGCGCGCCATCTCTCTCTCACACACGCACACTGACGCGCCCTCTCTATCAAACACACACACGCACGCGCGCCCTATCTCTCAGACACACACACACGCGCGCCCTCTCTATCAAACACACACACGCACGCCCTCTCTATAAAACACACACACGCGCGCCCTCTCTATCTAACACACACACGCTCGCCCTCTCTATCAAACACACACCCGCGCGCCCTCTCTATCAAACACACACACGCACGCCCTCTCTCTCTCACACACACACACACAAACACACGCGCCCTCTCTATCAAACACACACACGCGTGCCCTCTCTCTCTCTCTCACACACACACACACGCGTGCCCTCTCTATCAAACACACACACGCACGCGCGCCCTCTCTCTCAGACACACACACACACACACATGTGCGCCCTCACTATCAAACACACACACGCGTGCCCTCTCTAGCAAACACACACACGCGCGCCTTCTCTATTAAACACACACTCGCACGCGCACATTTTCTCTCAGATACACACACACACTCACGCGCGCCCTCTCTATCAAACACACACACGCGCGCCCTCTCTCTCGGACACACACACACACGCGCCCTCTCTATCAAACACATACACGCGTGCCCTCTCTTGTCCATAAGAGAAAAAATAACTAAGACAATTGTATCTATCCGTTAACATATTTTACAAAGTCTTTAAATGGTAATTTGATGTTACAATATTATATTGCCAGATATTCTAAAATATTAGAAAGCTTTAGGAGATACAAAAATAAAAACAACCCGTAAAAAACCAAGTTTTTGACTATAAATCCTTTACGTATGAGACGTAACTAAAAGAATGTTCATTATAACACGCAGCGCAAGACCATCCAAAAATACAAAATTGCAGTTGTGTCGTAAAACATGTTTAATATAATGCGCACCGATCAGGAATAGGTTTATAAAAAGTGTTGTCAGTAAAATACGCACCTTATTGCGCGACAGAAAGGTTGTTCAATATAATACGCACCGCGACGCTCTATCTCAAAAAATAGCATGATACATAGGAATAAATAAAATAATCTAAAAAATCAATAATTTAATTACGGTACATGCGATCGATCTGAAATTTTGATACATTGTTTTTATCATCGGTACGAAACTGCCTGCAAAATTTCAGCTCACTATCTTGCGAGCAAGAGGGTTAAAAATCGATCAAAAGTTTTGGCGACAAGCAAGCAAGGTCGGCCGCAGACACCACGAGTTAATATAAAGGATTTAAAAAAGAGTATTAACACAAGAGAATCATAACTACAAGTAAATCTTTTCTTTTTAGTAGGTATAAAATACTTCGAGGATAACAATTAAGCTACAGTTTCAAATCGTATAGTAAGAAAAGATTCTTTAAAAAAAATTATCAATACTTTTATTACAAATAACTAGTATTGCAAAATTTATCTTTCAAATGTAATTAAAAGAAAAATTAAACATACATACATTCATACACACACACATACACAAATACATGCATACATACATACATACATACATACATACATACATACATACATACATACATACATACATACATACATAAATAACATACATACATACATACATAAATAACATACATACATACATACATACATACATACATACATACATACATACATACATACATACATACATACATACATACATACATACATACATACATACATACATACATACATACATACATACATACATACATATATGTATATGGATATAAAAAATTACTTTATACATTACAGACGCTCCTTAATTACCGGAGATTATTGCGTCCTATGCTTGTTAATGGTTTATTCATGGTTTATGTATGGTCTTGCATTTTTATTACAGTACTAATTAGTGTTTTACCGGATTTAAGCTCCGGCTAATCCGGATTCCGGCCATTTTTACAAATTCGACTCCGGCTTCGACAGAATTTTACTTCATAACTCCGGTCCAATCCAGCTGGCCGGTAGAGCCATAATATATATATATATATATATATTTATAATAGCTCCGGCTCTGCCAATTCCGGAATTCGGCCATGTGTACAAATCCGTCTCCGGCCTAATTTCACTTAATAAATCAGGTCTAATCCGACCAGATCACCCCTATTTTTAATATATATGTTTGTGTGTGTTTTTGTGTGCCTGAAAATGTCACTGGAACTTGTGTTTTCTTAATATTAAAATAATATTTTATTACAGTGAACAAAAAACTTTTAAAATTAAATTTATAATTTCAAATAGTTCGTTGCAGGACATTACAATATTATCAGGCACTAAACATAAATAATTTTCAAAAAATAAATAAAATAGCCTACAGAAGAAATACGTACAAAAAATGTGAAGTAAAGGATAAGCTTATTGAATGAATAAGGAAAGTTTTAGAACGTTATCAACGTTCCATGTTCTTTTCGTTCACGTTTGGCTGTTGTATCTTTGGGAAAACGACATGAAAATCATTTCACACACACAACGATCCATGTCATCAATGAAAAAGCACACCTCTCAGCTACACCTTCAGTCTCTTGGGCTCTAACATTCCGTAAGGTAATTGACTTTATGCCTAACTAATTCAGCGGAACGCGGATCTCAAACTAACTGAGCGTGCGCCTCACCTCAACCCAGATCTCAACAGTACTGTGACCTGGGCTACACAATAAATTTAACGTATCGGGTGACTCCAACCCAGGCCACGACACTCATTGTTTAAACGCGTGACCTAATTTGTGTGTGTCTAAGTCTTGGCAGATGCTGTGTTTCTTGCGACGGCTACACATAAAGTAATCCCTTTTAAAAGATTTTTTTAAAACTATATTTTAAGAGTAAACTTTAAAATTTTTATAAATTTACAAAGCTTGGCTACTTGAATTTGCTAAATTTCTGATGTAAATTTAGTAAACGCTACGGTAATGGGACGTCCATAAAGTACATCACGCTATTTTATTAACAAAATAATATTTAATATAAGACAACCCCCTCCCCCTGTCACAAACTGTCACACCCCTCCCCCTCTGAAGCGTGACGTACTTTATGGACAGCCTCTAAAAGATGGTCATAATATTTTAAAAGAATTATAATGCCCACATAGAAATCGCAAATTTCATTTAAATCCTAACCAAAGATGCTACTCACAAACGTAAAGAAAGTCATCGGTGTCACATTCTCGTATTACTTGATCATCTTTGTATTTCATTTCATTTGTCTGTTATTCTTTTAAATAACTCTGGGCAATTAACCTACTCGAAATATGTGTCTATACGGGTATACACCCACTAAGCCCGCAAATTGCTACGCCCCTGACTAAGCTTATGATTGCTGAATTTCCAAAAATCATACACAAATGCATGTGGAATAAATACAAATTATGTTGTTAGTCAGCAAGTTTAATAAAACAATTATATGTAATTTCTCATAATTAAGGGGAGGATTTATTTTGACCCGGAGACTTCATTTTAAAACAAAGTCTCCGGGGGGCGAATTTGTTTTAAAATAAACTCTCCGGGGGAGACTTTATTTTGGGGGAGACTTTATTTCGTGACAGGGGCCGTCCATAAATGACGTGTAGCCGTTTGGAGGCTTAGAGTACACAGTATTTCAAGTCAAACAATAAGGTGGAGGATTATAGCTGCCAAAGTTTATTTGTTTTTATAATTTAGAAACCGAACATCATGAACGTTGGAACCGGAACAACACCAAACGCACCAAAACGTCACTCAGTCACTACTTCCCAGTGTATCTCGGTGCGGTGCACATGGTGCAAACTACCACATTCACCCCAGGCCTTTGAATCCCAGCGCCCTCGCTGGTAAAATACTATAATATAGTATGTAGCGCCCTCGCAGGTTTAGTTTACAAATGATACCCGAATACAACAATAGCTGTGACCTAAGTTAGATCAATAAGAGCCTTTCTACAAATTAAAGTACAAAAATGTCTAAAAGCTAAAACAACAAATATTAATCTAACATTTCGTCACTATATACCAAACCACGTTTTGTTTAACATCATATAGGGTGATACATTATATGTTATACACACATATATAAATTACAAAAATATGTTAGGCAGAAAGATATAGACGATAATTAAATTTAATAATATGTCCCATTAGGGTGTCATCGACATTGTTCATGGGAAATATCTCTGGGTGTCCGCTACCTCTGCGCAAAGAGTGATCTGCGTGGCTTAGCTTAAGGAGGTTGTTGCACAGCTCTTGAGTAGCTAGTAACATAGCCGAGGTAGACTTGGAGCTCATTGTACTCTGGCTTGTTGATGAACTGATTAGTTAGGATGTGATTGGGCGAGTGGTATGTTCGTTTCTCCACCTGCCTGATTGTCTGATTGAGTCCACGGTGGAAGTGCTCTCCGTACGTTCACCGTTATCTTCACATCCCGATAATGTGTCTGGGGGAAGTATTTCTGACTTGGATACCAGGTCTAAAAGAGGTGCTTCAGCCGGTATATGATCATTTCGATGCACCGTGAGTTCTGGACCTCCGGCCAGCGGTAGTATTGTGTACATGTGTTTACCTGGCATACGTGCGATGACGCCGAATAAATCGGGCTGCCAGAAATCTTTGATCTTGTTATGTCCTAGGACTTGAGTTCTGACATGCACGAAATCTCCAGCTGATAGTGGGTGGTCACGTTTATTTTGGTCCGTGGATGTTGTCCCTTTGCCCACTTTGCCCTTCAGATTATGTGGATCGGGGTTCTTCTTTTTGTTACGGCGCTTGCTGGGATGTGGGTGCCTGTGTTTGCTGGGCCGTGGGTGCCTGTGCTTTGTTGGCTATTGACATGGCGACAGCAGAGATTGAGTCGTTGCCCTGTTGTCATTGTTTCCCTTGGTGAGAAAACTAGCTGGGAAAGAACTTTCAGCCACCGGTGCAGTCTTGTGCACGGTCTTTAAATCACAGTTGACTGTTGATGCCAGAAACTGGGGTACCTGGTTGGCATGAGGTGGCCAAGGTGTTAGGATGCCCATGATTCGGTGATGGTGCTTACTTCGCTCCCCGTGTCAATAAGTGCCACACCCTGGTGACCATTTAGGGCTATATCCAGAGTTGGGTATTCACCAGTAAGTTCTATGGACTTTACTGTTATTCGGCGGTTGACAGCTGTGTGTGACGGAAAGCATCTCACGAATTCTGCTTGTTGTTGCTGCTGAGGATGTTGTAGAGGTGTTCCATTTTGTTGGGTGACGTACCTTCGTTCGGCTTGGAATTCTTCCTCTATATGACCCCGTCGACTCCACAAGAGGCATGTCAGAGAGTGTCTCTGGGGCTGATTTGTCTGTCGGAGTGCGGGCCGCCAACTGATGACCCGGGCGTCAGTGTCCCCTCTGTGTTGTTGGGGTGCTGGGTGGTATCGTTCAACCACGGATGTAACTTGCCTAACAATATGAGCCATCAGTTGACTCGTTAGCTGAGTGAGGTCGGGCGCCGGTGCTGCCAGGAGCTGGGCTTTGGCGGCAACATCGGTGAAGTCCTCTCTCATCCAACGATGGGCCTCCTCACGGACATCATCATACGAGCTGTCAGCGTGCAATCTGGCATATTCTCGCATGTCACGACGTAGGGTGGCTGGTTGAAGGCCTTGGATGAAGGCGTCTCGGAGCATGTCGTCCGCCAAGGTGGCAGGTTGAAGGCCTTGGATGAAGGCATCTCGGAGCATGTCGTCCGCCAAGGTGGCTGGTTGAAGGCCTTGGATGAAGGCATCTCGGAGCATGTCGTCCCCCAAGGCGGCTGGTTGAAGCCCTTGGATGAAGGCGTCTCGGAGCATGTCGTCCCCCAAGGCGGCTGGTTGAAGCCCTTGGATGAAGGCATATCGGAGCATGTCGTCCGCCAAGGTGGCTGGTTGAAGGCCTTGGATGAAGGCATCTCGGAGCATGTCGTCCGCCAAGGTGGCTGGTTGAAGGCCTTGGATGAAGGCATCTCGGAGCATGTCGTCCGCCAAGGTGGCTGGTTGAAGCCCTTGGATGAAGGCATCTCGGAGCATGTCGTCCGCCAAGGTGGCTGGTTGAAGGCCTTGGATGAAGGCATCTCGGAGCATGTCGTCCGCCAAGGTGGCTGGTTGAAGGCCTTGGATGAAGGCATCTCGGAGCATGTCGTCCGCCAAGGTGGCTGGTTGAAGCCCTTGGATGAAGGCATCTCGGAGCATGTCGTCCGCCAAGATGCCCGGTCGTGCAGAGTTCGCCAGTTGAAACAGACTTTTTAAAGCCGCTGAGTAGTCGTCGACCGTCTCACCCAGGCCATGTTGCCTACGGTAGAAGGCTGCTGTTGGAGTGGTGGCGTCTCTCTGCTCACCCCATTTCTGCAATATAAGACGCAACAGTTTCTCGGGGGTCTTGATCTCCTCAGGTTCCCGGTCCAGTAATTCCAGAGTGATGTCCCTTATCGTTAGGCCACAGTCATACATAATTGAGCGTAAATATATATATGATGATATCTTACACAACAATTTCAAAACAACTTATTTATAACGATTTAAGACTTTATATATTCAGAAAATTAAATAGCAGCACGATTTGGTGAAGGGTGGAACTGTTACAATAGTTTTTTGATAGTTCTAAAAATGGTCAACAATAAACTGGCTCAACATTTAATTTAAATGGGACTAGAAAATTGAGTATCGACTAAAGATAACCTAATATCCCGACTTACGATGCTACGTGGTTACGAACTCACCCCCATAAAAATAAATAATATATTATTAATCTCTCTGACTTACGCCTTGAATATTTTTTGTCCTTCATCTTTTAAAGAATAATTTTCTCTTTTTTTATACACCCTTCATGTCACTAACTATAACATGTAATATAGCAATGTACGTTCAGTCCCTTACAGCAGTGGTACCCAAACTTTTTATAGCCTATGAATGGTCTAAGGTCTAAGGTCAATAGTTGATTGACTATACAAGTACTTTAGATTGTTTTGATTTATATTTTTATGCAATTGTACATGCCGTTAAATAAATGAAATTACACAACAAATGAATTAAAAGGGTTTAATATTTTAACTTGCTAGAACATTAAATCAATGGGAACCCTGAGGTTGTTTCTCTGCATCGAGATGGAACAATCTGGTGGTAATAGGAGACAATGACATACGAAGTGTGCTGCTTATGTTCAGTTTATTCCGTTGTTTTGTTTTAGTTGCTGTCACTGCAGAAACCCCGATTCACACATACAAGATGCCGGAAATGGCCATTGAGATTTAATTCATATGTTGGCAATCTTAGATAATTTCGCTGTAACTTTAACCCAGAAGACTGGAAGAGTCTCGAACGTTATTTTGAGGCCGAAGCCAATTGCACCCTCGAGTAGTTAAACTTCTTCTTTCACAGACTTGCAATAATCTTTTGGTATGGAAAAATACACAATCCACAGAGAAAAACACCAATGTAAATATTTATGTAATGATCCTTTTACGTCCCGTTACCATTTCGTGGGCCTGAAGTTGTGGACCACTGCTGTTTAGGGTTTTTATTGATGTTCCGACTCACACTGAAAATCGGGTTCCAACGCGTCTTAAGAACGGATCAACGTCATAACCCGTATTAAGGAGGTAGGCTTTAAATTTAATTTAAAATGGGATCTCTATATTTCAGAAATACAAGCTCGTTGTTACTTAAACCTAGATAAGAAAATACTAAAGCTTTTATTTTCTTCTCTTTAATCCACTTAAAATTACAGACTGAAACGCGCTGAACTCCCCTTATATAACACGGGAATTTTGTAATTCAGGGCTGGAGTGAAACCAGTGAGCCGTGGAGGTCAACTCTAGCAGAGGACTAAACATTCTAAATAGAGATAAACTAAAAATTGAATAATTTAAATACGGTAAATTCGATCGATCTGAAATTTTGATACAATGCATTGTCATCCAAGATCTATCTGTGGTAATTTTTTGAGATCTCTAGGACCATCAGAAGTGGTTTAATTTTACGTTACAAGATTTGAAGGAAGGATGGATGGATGGAAAATACAACATACAAACAGTGTGAGTTAAAAAAAAGCTTGTAATAATAATAAATAAGATTAAAGGTTTAAGTGATGAGCGGGTATTATTGACAATATAACCAGCAGAACTGAACTTTCGGTCACATAGAATTAGATTGTCCAAGATAAGGTTTCTGATACTTTTGTGTATGTTTAGTTAGCAGGTGGTATGTAAGCGAAGTGTTAGAAACACGGTAGCAATGTTCACTTTAAGCAGTGCGGCTGCGCAGATATTTGAATGACGTCACGCACGAGTTTAGAATCAACACGCAGCAAATTTTGTAAAATATTGCACACAAATTGAACATTGCTCACGAGTTTTTTTTTAACTTTGCACATGGACCAACCAAGCTTAGACTAAGAGGGAACACTGCATGGTAGGCAAACGATTTCTCTCAATGGACACAATAAACTTTAGCAACAATTTGAACATTCACATCAGTCAATAGTTTAAAACCAAAATGTTCCTGTAATCTTCCGGAAATTAGCTTAAATTTATCGGCCGAAATATTTTACTTTTTGACTTCAAGTACATTTATAATTAGTGGGTTATTAATCGTTAAAGAAATTTTTAATCGTTAAAATTTTTATCGATAAATCGAGAAATTAAATGTTAATTTCCGCAGCCCTAGTTATTACTGAAGTAACCTGATAACGTGTTGCGTGTATGTCAGGTAGATGTTGATAATCTCTTGTTATAGCAACAGTAACACCCATTAAAGTACTGCATTATAAATCAAGTTATCATATAAAGGGAGTTCATTTTTTCAGTTATGTTTCTTTTTTAGTATAAACTTTTTGAATACAATTTATTTGTACTCACTTTGTTAAATATACAAAAAATTTAAAAGTTTAAATTTCAAGCCAAACTATTGATAAATAACGTATATAATATACATTATTTAAAAACGTCTAAAACAGTGTGATCATAACAATCTGATGTGTATATAAATTGAGACTATTTAGTTTCCACAAGTCTGCGATTACTTAGTTATGTTAAACTATTTTTGTAAGGTCTTCTAATAAACAGACAAGTCTGGTGAGAAACATCGCCCGCGTGTCATGTGCTGGTGAGAAACATCACCCATGTGTCATGTGCTGTGCTGGTGAGGAACATCACCCGTGTGTCATGTGCTGGTGAGAAACATCACCCGTGTGTCATGTGCTGGTGAGAAAAATCACCCGTGTGTCATGTGCTGGTGAGAAACATCACCGTGTGTCATGTGCTGGTGAGAAACATCACATGTGTGTCATGTGCTGGTGAGAAATATCACCTGTGTGTCATGTGCTTGTGGGAAACATCACCCGTGTGTCATGTGCTGGTGAGAAACATCACCCGTGTGTCATGTGCTTGTGAGAAAAATCACCCGTGTGTCATGTGCTGGTGAGAAACATCACCGTGTGTCATGTGCTGGTGAGAAACATCACATGTGTGTCATGTGCTGGTGAGAAATATCACCCGTGTGTCATGTGCTGGTGAGAAACATCACCCGTGTGTCATGTGCTGGTGAGAAACATCACCCGTGTGTCATGTGCTGGTGAGAAACATCACCCATGTGTCATGTGCTGGTGAGAAACATCACCCGTGTGTCATGTACTGGTGAGAAACAAAGTGCAAGTTCCAAATCCCCCACTACCCCACCCCACCATAATTAGTCCCGGATGTTAACATATGGAATGAAATTGACTGAAATTAACAAGTGAACCCCACGCCCTCACTCAGAGACAAACACACAAAACAACTGAACCCCACACCCTCACTCAGAGACAAACACACAAAACAAAACAACAAAACATGGGAATCTTTAGTGTCAGCAAAGTCATTCTACTTTTTATCAGTCTGCTTTTGAACCCCCCCCCCTTTTAAACTCGTATCAACTTATCGGTCGGCAATGACCTGGGGTCCAGGAATTATCACATTAACCATAACCTTCTCTCTCTTTCTGTGTCTCTATCTCTTTTTTTCTCTCTATGTCTCTCTTTTCCTCTATAACCGTTTCTCCATCTCTCTCGGTCTCTGTCTCATTGTGTCTGTCCCTTGCTCTAATTCTCTTTCTTTCTCCTTCTTTCTCTCTCTCTCTCTGTCTCTCTCTCTCTCTGTGTTTTTCTTTTCTGTCACTCCCTTTATCTTTCTCCCTGTCTTTCTTTCTCTCTTTCTCTGTCTGTTTGTCACTATTTTTTCTCTCTGCCTCTCTCCCTCTCTATCTTTATTTCACTCAACGACACTTTCTCTCTGTCTTCGTCTCTCACTCCCTCAGTCTCTCTCCATATATCTTTCTCACTCTGTCTCTCTCTTTCTCTCCCTGTTTCACTCTCTCAGGATGACTTCCTAATGAATATGACATAAACCCACAACTATTTATCTTTAAATCACCTACCCCTGCCCCTCCCCCTTTTTCTCTCACTAACTTTGTACAGTTTATGTCACTGAGTGTCTTGGTTTGTGTTTTTTATGTGATAGGGAAGTGATATTTATAATAAGATAAAAAATGTTATTACTGAAGACACTCCATTGCTGTTTGCGTGTGTCTGTTTGTGTGACCGTCTGTGTGTGTGTGGGTGTGTGTGAGGATGTGTGTGTGTGTTTTTATGTGTGTGTCATTGAGGTAGGTGTTAATAATCTCCTATTTTAACAACAGTTGCTGCCAGTTATCTACTGCTACTGCATTAAAAATTAAATTATTGAAAAATGGGAGTTCATCTTTTTTTTTAAATATCGTTTTTTAGGTCAAAAGTATATATTTTTGGTATATTTGTTCTCGTTTTGTGTGAAATATATAACAAAATATAGACCTATAAATTCGAGTCAAAATATTTGTTTGTCACATTTATATTTTATCTTATTAAAAAATACTAAAACACCATTTTTATAACAATCTTAGACTTTTATATTTTGAGAAAATTCATATTTTGTACATTCTGGATGATTTTCATATTTTAATCTGATTTTTGGACAGGTCTACCAATGGCCTACCATAAACAAGTAGAAGCAATGCTACCAGCTCTAGGTTATTCAACCTAGATCTAGGATTTTCGACCGTGTCTAGGATTTTTCTTCCTAAAATAGCCATAATCTAGGTTTATCTTTAAAAAAGTAAATAAATGATATATAAGGACACAAAACAATAAATATGTGCAAATAGTATCCTGAATAAATTCGATTTTTCAAAAATAAAATTAAGCATTAGGGGGCAACAGTTTTTTCACCCACCCTGTCATGTTATATTATGATATATATATAGCTTTACCCCATTGAATTCGAAAGATGGAGTTGCTTCATCTGTCTAAAGAAAAATGGTACAAGATAAATCAGCTCGAATGAGCCAAAAAAATTTTATTAGACCTCATCACAAACTTAACAGCTCTAAAATTTTCTTCTGCCTGTGTTTAGAGAATATTCTCTCAAGTATACATGGTATAAACCAAAGATAATCTAATACAACCCTCAGATAGACATAGTTATACAAACATTTTTCTATTCCGTATGCAACAACAAACACATAAATAATCTCGTTCTTTCTGTCCGGGATGCGGAAGTGGAATGGGTGATCAAAAGAGGAAAACCAAAACTCTATCAACATTTAAAACTTAAATAAAAATGCCAGACTAGAAATAAACAATGGATAAAAGTAGGACTCAATAATATTCTTTATAAAAGGAGCGTCTGTAATAGATACAATAAGAATGATGCCAAGAATGCTGATATGATTGCCAATAAGATTTTTCAGGAAGATGACATAAGTGATCGATAAATGTAGATGTAAGTATATTTTACAAATAGTTACGTAGAACATACTAATACCTTGTAAGGGCCGTCCAAAATTGATCACGTTCATCTAAAGGATGTTTGATCAGGGGGAGGGATGTGTTTAAGAACGGTGACGTCACATAAAAAATGCACAAGTTTAAATGACATCTCCACTTTAATATTTGATTGCTTACAATAAATTTATTTAATGACGTTTAATTGGCTCAGCGCTAGTAACAATATTAGTAACAATATTAGAATGCAGTCTTACACTAAATACATACTTAAATAACATAATATTGATTTGAAACATGCTAAATATTAAGTAGGAAATACGCCTTTTTTTTTGGGGGGGGGGTGGGGTGGAGCTTTTTGACGTCATATTTGATTACTTTTAGCGAGTCTAGGTTTTTTCTGTCGGTTTTTTTTACATGTTGGCTATGTTTTTCCATTAAATTGTAACTGGCAGCACTGGTCGGTCCCGACATAAGTTGCTTCGTGGTTTCGAACTCACAACCATAATTAAACAACCCCGTAAAAACAAAGGTTTTGACTATAAATATCTTAAATATGAGACATACCTAACAGTAGTGATTATGTTTAAAGCTCGACAAACATTTACTGACTGAAACTGACTTAAATCCCCTTTGCTGTAAAACGGGGCGGGGGGAGGTGTGGTCACAGATGGCTGGACTGAACTCAGCGTGACACGTGAATGCCAACTATATCAGACCGCTACATATAGTTATATAGAGAGAAACTAAAAATGCATTAATTTAATTATTGTAAACTCGATGAATCTGAAATTTTGATACGATGCATTGTTAGGTGACACGAGTCTATATGCAAAATTCCGCTCGATAGCATCACGGGAAGTGTGTCAATTTTGTTTTTTCGCCCGCCCGCGAACGACAGAGAGAGAAGATTTAGAAGTTAATATAAGGGATTTACAAATACATATACAATGTAATAATAGTATGCCTTTTTCCGTCAATGTGTTTCTAGCAATTTCATATTTTTCTATATGTAGTTATGTAGAGAATTATTATTCAACCAATAATATCTATTATTTTAGTTCATTAAATATTTTTTGTCAGGCCTGACAATGGCCTACCATACACAGATGGAAATGAATACAGGGAGTCCTCGGGTTACACTTGTGCTGCTTCGTCGGTACGAACTCACCCCCTTAAAAACACATAGAATAATATTATGTGTCATTCCGTCTTAGGCCGTTAATATTAACTCTAGGGAGTGTCTATTGGCAGTCGACTACCAATAGCAGGTCCCTGCGGGTGCGGCTTTTTGTAGTCAGTTATTTGTAGCATCCAATGAAATTTAAGGGACACTTAATAGCTACTGATATAACCATTCAAAATTCACCGAACTTCCTTATGCTCATGATAGAGAGTTGGACTTGTGAACTGATTGATGAAGATCAGGCATGTGTTCGATTTTCGGTTGAACCTAATGTTTTTTTTCTTTCTTTTAGGGTCAAGGTTAGGGATAGTTGTCTATTTTTTTACATTAAAATAGAAAAACAAATATAGGGACTACCACGAATGAAA
This sequence comes from Ampullaceana balthica, assembly GCA_944989445.1. Lineage (NCBI taxonomy): Eukaryota > Metazoa > Mollusca > Gastropoda > Lymnaeidae > Ampullaceana > Ampullaceana balthica. The sequence goes on along the minus strand of CALYLW010000381.1, from coordinate 643,687 downwards.
TCAATTTAAAATTCTTATAATTACGATTAAATTAGATCTTTTAGTTTTAGGGTCAGGGTTAGGGTTAGTTGTCTATTTTTTACATTAAAATAGAAAAACAAATATAGTATAATATAGTATATATTATATAGGGACTAAAACTAATGAAATCCATTTAAAATTCTTATAATTACGATTAAATTAGATATTTTAGTTTTAGGGTCAGGGTTAGGGTTAGTTGTCTATTTTTTACATTAAAATAGAAAAACAAATATAGTATAATATAGTATATATTATATAGGGACTAAAACTAATGAAATCCATTTAAAATTCGTATAATTACGATTAAATTAGATATTATACTTTTAGGGTCAGGGTTAGGGTTAGTTGTCTATTTTTTACATTAAAATAGAAAAACAAATATAGTATAATATAGTATATATTATATAGGGACTAAAACTAATGAAATCCATTTAAAATTCTTATAATTACGATTAAATTAGATATTTTAGTTTTATGGTCAGGGTTGGGGTTAGTTGTCTATCTTTTACTTTAAAACATTACATCAAACTCAGATGTAGTAGTAGTTTTATTAACAATTAATAATAGCGAACTACCAATAGCCGACAACCGGAAATGGCTATTTGTAGTCGAGTACCAATAGCTCTCTAGAAGCTATTGGTAGTCAACTGCCAATAGCCGCAGCCTTAACTCTAATTCATGTTTTAAAGCACTGGTTCCCAAAGTGGTCCTTACGGACCACGGGGTTGGGGGGGGGGTCCCTGGTACCATTCAGGGGATCTGTGGAAAATTAAAATTTATTTGGGGTCCGCGCAAGGCTAAATAAATAAAAAATATTATTCATTTTAATGGAATTTAAAATAAATAGCATTAAATAAAATAGCATGTGAATGCTTTTTCTACTGATTAAATAACGATCTTAGGTGTTCAAGTCATGGAACACATTGTTGTTTAGCCTAGAATTCGAAGTAGAACTATGATAATTTTCAGATGTATAACCAATCAAAATAGTTGGTTTGTAGAAAGGTTTAATGCGTAAGAAATTCGAAAGATGATTCAATGTAATAAAACTATGTCAGATGATTCAATGTAATAAAACTATGTCAGATGATTCAATGTAATAAAACTATGTCAGATGATTCAATGTAATAAAACTATGTCAGATGATTCAATAAAACCTTCCAAGCTTGAGGAACATTGAATAAAAATCCTTAGTGACAAATAAAGACAAGGATTTAACGTTTCTTCAAACTGTCAGAGAAAACATATTTGAATACACCATCACTGAGATAATATGGTTGAGATTGCAAAAACTTATTAGGGCAAGATCTAAGCGAGATGAAGATTGTATGCGAGCTTCTAATAACATTAATACATTTCTTTATTGATTGCATTGTCCCGAAAGTTGTACACTATTGGCGAAGAACTTATTTTAGCAGCTGTAATTTAGGTAATATTTACAGTGTTTCACAACCCAGCTTTCAAAATTATAAAACTGAGTAATAATAAAGTACAAAGATTGACTGACGAAATGGCTCAGTGCTTTGAAAATTCTTTTTGTGAATATTTAAAAACATCTACATTTTCCATACAGCTTTAGGAGTCTACTTTACCAGGAAACGAAGTTTTACTTATAGCTTAAATACGATTTTTAAAAGAAGAAAAACTTTACCACGAGTTGTTATTTGCTAAATGTTTGGAAACAGATAGCAAGGGTGAAACATTATTGGTTGAACTAAAAAGATTTTTCGATGTAAAAGCTATACCCTTGAATAATCTCATTTCTGTTGCTACTCACCGAGCTCCGGAAATGGTAGGAAGATACCGAGGCTTTCTAGCATACTTAATAAAAGCCAAACTGAATATATTTTCAATACATTTTGTTATTCCTTACTGTCAATTAGTCGCAAATAATCTTGTAGTGAACGTTTGCATGGATCACTAGACAAGAGAAAGTTATTAGAGAAGTTAATAAAATCAAAGGGAATACCTTTAGTGTGAGATTATTGCTAAAATTGTTTGCAAAATGATTGGGATTTTATTCGTTTATTAATTCACACAGATGTACATTGGTTATTTAAAAATGCATGTTTAAATCAAATTTATGATCTCTTTGATTCAGTGTTGGAATTCCTGGAAAGCAAAGACAATGATTTGTGATATAATTATCTCAAGAAATGACACATCCATTATGACTGACTCATTTTTCAAATTTAACGAAACTCATTTGAAAATACAAATTGACCATTTTAAATTAATTAAAAGCTAAAAGCGTAATATATGCAATTGTTGCAAACCTTTTTATGTGAAAACAAAAAATGGGAAGAGGAGAATGTTCTCAGTTTCCAAATCTTTAGAAATTCCAAATAGAGATAAAGATTTGGTTGTTTCCTGTCAACACTTAACGACTTTTTATGCAAACCTGAACAATAGATTGGAAGACAATTTTTCCTTCGATATTCCCGACTCAGATCCCAATCACAGACGAACCCATACTAATACAGGAGCAGCTTATTGAAACATCCACACAGGGCCGCCACCAGAAATGTTTGGGCCCCTGACAACTGGGTACGTGTGGGCCCCTCTGGGCTTCACCTCGTACCTGAAGTTTTTTCCCAGGTCCCCACAGTCCAAAAACCTTGAAATATGTATACAAAATGACCGAAATGTAGCTTATCCGACAGTGACAATGCTGGCTGCATTTATGAATACCAATACCATAGTTGGTGAGTTGAACCTACTCGCAAATAAAAGTTTGATTGCAAGTAAGAAAGCCAAGGAAAGCAGATGGCGGGATTGAAATAATACATTAATGAGATAGCCCTATAAGAGTTTTAGTAACTCAGGGTCTTTTGATGCCATCTCGTATGTCACATTAATGAGATAGGCCTATGTAACGGGTTACTTGTAACGGTAGAATTGTAACAATGCAATGAATAGGATTAACATATATGTATATTTTTAATACGTACTAGCCTAACGATTAGGGTTATCTACAAGGTGTACATTCAGTATGGTAAGGTAAGATTCTGTATTTGTACACTAACATACTTACTTTATAAGTATGTCTAGAGTAAGATCTAAATAGTTTGTTAATTGAAATTGAACAGCTTTAATCTGACATTAGCGACAAGAAGTTACTACGCGGAGGAGGTCCACACACGTTTGAGAACCAGACTTGCGTCGATTCATTTTACGTTCTACTTTGATCTATTTGACAAATAATGATAACTTTATAATTAATCATTCAAATGTGGGGATAAGTAACAACTTACTTAGACAGATGTTATCTCAACGAAAATTGTATATAGGTACTTTGCCAAGAAATTTAAATATTGTAATAAAACTCTAAAACATATATGATTTTGAACGGCTTGCTCTAAGCTTTTTAAAAACACCAATTTCTTCTTTCTATCTTGAACAGAAATCCAGTTATTTTTAGTGAAACTTTTAAGCCCCTTATATAAACTATATATTTTTCTTTAAAAATGCGTGTGACCCATTTTTTAAAATACTTTCTAGTTGCATGATTGATTGACGAAAAAACTTTGGATCGATTTTGAATCCACTTCCTCGTATGCAAGCGAGCTGAAATTTTGCAGGCAGACTCGTGACGGCGATAAAAATGATCTATCAAAATTTCAGATCGATCAAATGTACTGTAATTAGTTTAATGAATTTTTAGATTATCTCTATTTATCTCTATGTAGCAGGTTATTTTTTGTGTTAGACTGTCGAGGGTGCGTATTATATTGAACAAACTTTTTAAATCCCTTATATTAACTTCACCGCCGTCTCTCTCTCTCTCTCTTTCTGTCTTGGTCGGGCAGGCGGGAAAAAAAAAGTAAAAAATGACCCACTTCCAGTTATGCTATGCCATTGAGCTGAAATTCGGCACATAGACTCGGAATCGTGTCTCCTAACAATGCATCGAATCAAAATTCAGATCGATCTAACGTACCGTAATTAAATTAATGCATTTTTATTTTATCTCTATATAACGTATGTATTTCAATTTCACAGTTTGTTATTGTTTTTCTTTCACGTGCCAGTTGAACAAGGAACACATTTAGCAAACCCTTCATTGAGCAGACAATTTTGTCCGTCAATTTTCGTTGTAAGCTAAATTTTAAAACTTTTTTTTGTTACATGTAACTTGAATAATTGTCCGAATATATGTCTACGCGCACAGCATCAGCTTTTAAATAAATCAAGCGTGGCTGACGGGGCCCCCTTCCGTTCGGGCCCCTGAATATATTCGTGGATTCACCCCCTGGTGGCGGCCCTGGTTACTGAACAATGAATCGTAAATCTAACTAGTGAAAACTACTCATTTGGCAATGAATAACGTTATATTCGTTTTATTTGTGTACTATTTGTTCGTTAAGGAAGGCTCTTTGCCGAAACGTTCGCTGTTGTGTTACGTCCTGTCAGGCTAACTAATACCCTGTTTATATGTTAGGGGCCGTCCATAAATGACGTCACGCGATTTTTGCCGATTTTTTACCCCCTCCCCCCCCCTCGTCACGCGACGTCACAAAAACTAAGACCCCCCCCCCTCTAAAAATACGTCACAAATCTTTGACCCCCCCCCCAAAAAAAAACAACAAATAAACAACAAAAAACAAAGAAACAAACAAAAAAAAACTTTATTTTCTATTTGAAAATAAGTATATTTCAAATCACTTTTATTTTCATTTAAGTATTTATTATTTATTTAGTGAAGATCTAAATTGTAATATCGTAACCCGCGTGAATCATTTTTAAAAAACGTTTAACCGGCATTCAGAAAACGAACTGTGTTAACATCCTTAGCTTATATTTTATTTTAATGAATACAAATTAAACATTGACTATTGATCATCACGGTTAACGTCTTTGTTTAGAAAAAAAATTATTTAAAAATAACATTTTTAAAATGTATTTTTTTAAAATCCCCCAATTGACTGACGGGCATCCCGTAAGACAGAGGTCGGCGAACAGAGGTAAATAACCTGAACTGGGGTCAAAAAGGGAATTCTTGAGGGTAATGCAGACTCATTTGGGACATATAACATCCAGTACAATCCGCTAGATGCTAGATATATTAAAATACGTCATGTGTACGTGTACGCTTGGAACATATGCCCATTATTAAACAGGTTCCTTCCAGAAAATGCATTTTTTAAAAATTTGACAACTATGTAGATTTCTTACCTACGCACTATATGAAGACAGCTAAATCTGCCCTACTTTCATTTATATTGACACGAGTGACAATAATCTTAATCCACATTACTTGTCTTTATCACGTATCATTTCTGTGATATTTAAAATTAATGCCTTAAAAACTGAGCTAAGAAGAAAAGTTGTTTTGTTCTCCTCTCGAATTGCGATGTCAAGAATTTGATGCATTCAATAAAGTTAATGAATACTTGACTAATTTTAAATGGGCTCATTTACCATTATATCTAGAACAGTGCTTCTCATACTTTTTAGTATTGCGGACCAGCAGGAATATTTTCCATTGTACCAGGGACCGGTGCACTATTTGCCCTGCACTGACAATTTTTCTTTCCTTTTTTGAGAACATCTGCGGACCGGCAGCGGATGGCCCACGGACTGGCATCGGTCCGCGGACCACCACTTTGAGAAGCACTGATCTAGAAGACTAGATTTTATCAAAAACCATCGAACAATTATATCAAACTTAAAACGTTTTTAATTCTATCAAATAGATCCCCCTCCCCCCCTCTCCTTTTTAAAGAAAAAGGATGTTCCGTGTCGTTTTGACTTAAAATATCTACACATAATCCTATTCAAATCATTTGTAGACACTTGTCATGCTTGTTAAACTCACCAGTAGCATTTTCGGGTGGGGGGGGGTGGGGGTGCTAAGTAGGGGTGTGCCGGATCCGTTTTTACAACCGGTTCCGGATCCGGATTTTCTTATGCGAAATCCGCCGGATCCGGTACCGGATCCGGATTTCGACCAGCCAATCAGAGATAGCGCGCGTTGCCCGCGCTATCACTTTTTTTGTGTTTACACGAGCACTCTAGTATAAATTTATGCCTCGTTGGAAATCACTTAAATTGTTTCACTGTAATTTGGCGCATAATAAGTTTCTATGTTATTGTTATTATTAAGGTTGTTAACGGATTAGTCTACTTCGCCTAAGGCTAATTAATGCTTTTTTTAAAATTTTAAATTGCTTAGTTGTCGAGGCACTGTACGAGATCTTGATTGAACCACGGTCAAAGGTCACAGCTATTATTACTACAGTCAAACCGCTCTAAGTCAACTCAAAGGGCCGGGGTGGGGGGGACGGGGACAAGTTACGGAGTTTCCTAGTTAGGGATGATGAGGGTGGTAGGGGGGGAGGCTAGAAGGCTTGGCAGGTCTTTGATGTTTATATAAAAGGAAGCCTCTTGCTTTGACATATCAATACAAGACCGCGAGAAGAGACACCTTCCCTCCCCCACTGTTATACATCTACAGTGGGTTGGGGGAAGGAACATGTTTCTTTTTAAATTGAGTCAGAGCATGCCTTGGTAAATGGCCGAGTGTAGCTCAACCCCACCCAATAACCCCACCCTATTGGGTGGGGGGGGGATCGTCGCGCGGGCCCGCGGGCGAAATTCAATACTTCTGGCAAGTTGACGAGTGAAACATAATATGGTATTTAAATAAATTCCATCTTTGTTTGCTCCGTTTTATCAGGACTTAGTCGGTATATTAGCTTATTACCCAGAGTTAATTTTTTTTTGTGTTACGGCAGAACACGTGAGCGACCGTGACATCAAAATCAAAGGGTTTTCTTAATAATAATAATATTCTGGTCTATAAATATAAAAATACACGTCAGCACTGTTTGTGGAGTTCGCTAGTGACCGATTTTTAATTAAACAAATGTATTCGCTTAGTTACCGAAGCATAGTACCAGAAGTAACAGCGCTGAGCAAGCGGGCTGTAACGTCACCAGCAGAACTGGCGAGGCGAATATTTGATGCCTTCAGCCTTCCCATGTTGGTTCTAAAAAATAAGGGAAGATACGGACCGGACAGTAAAACTAGCTTTTTTAAAAAAATGATTAACCGGTCCGCAAAAACGAACCGGTGAGTCACAAAATCTGGCAAATTCCGAAATCCGGTATATTCCGGATTCCATACATGAAATCCGGCGGATCCGGATTCCGTACCGGATTCCGGCACACCCCTAGTGCTAAGGACGCTCCCCCGAATCCCCTAGTCACGTGAGCAGGACCTAGAGTCTGGGGGGGGGGTAACGCATACATAAACTTGTATATTTTGTGGTAACGGGCATGAGAGAACCAAACGGAGCTGCAGTTAGATCACAAATGCTTTGATGTCAACATCAAACCACGCAGTGTAACAATTTCATATGTTATTTTGTAGATTCTCAAACTTAAGGATTATAATTAGATTTAATTTTCGTGTCTTGATAGCATACGCCAACCAGCGTCTGATGGCCTACCGACCAGCACATTGAGAAGCACTGATTTTTTTTAAAAAAAAAGAAGACAAAAAAGTCATTAAATAAATTGTAAGCCACAAAATAATTCAGTGGAAGTTTTATTTAAAGTTACCCTTTTGATGTGACGTCACATTTCTTCAACCCCCCTCTCTCCCCCTCGTCACGCAACGTCACAAAAGTGTGACCCCCTCCCCCCCCCCTAGGTGCGTGACGTCATTTACGGACGGCCCCTTATACATTTATTAATTTAAAAGCCTGGTTGCAGTCTCACCCCCATTATTTTATTTAAATTTGAAAGAAAAGCTTAAGGTCATCCTTTTCCTCTAGACTGCTATATGCAGTATTATTATAAACTTTATCAGATGTCAAGTCATCAAGCAATCTTGGTGACATGACTAAGTCCTTACTGCATTTATTTGTAAACAAAAGCTCAGCCCTGACTCTAACAATAGCGTCTAAAAGTGTGAGCTGCATTCTGTATCTGGCTTTGTCTTAATAGCCTCTTTGTTAAACTTTTTAAAAACTTTTTAATGTCTAAAATACACTTAAGCTATTCCAAAAAAGAAAATAATTAATAACGTTATTGACTTATTGGCGAATTTTTAATTTTATTTTTGTGATAAAGATTATTTTTATATATATTTTTTATTATTTTTTAAGAAAAAGGCAAAAAAAAAGGCCAAAAGGCCACACAAAAATTTTGAGGCCAAGCCCTCTTAAAAAAGGCCAAATTTTGAGAATTTGGCCTTAAAATGGCGAATATGGCAACCCTGTTCTGTCTGTTTATGGTAGGCCATTAGTAGACCTGACAAAAATAGTATTATAGACCCGTTAGCAACCGGACAATCACTCTGTATATACATATATCGGATTGTTAAAAACACGCTGTTTTTAATATTTTTAAATACTGTATTTTATATATGTTAATCATCATTTTTTTAGGCTTGATTGCTAAACGTTATCATTAACTTGTATTTCCAATACAAGGTAAGGATAAATAAATTTTAATTAATATTTTTGACACTAAAAAATATCAATTAAGAACAAAAAATTAACAATCTTTATACGATAACTTAATTTTTCAGGCAGTAGTTTGGCTGTGACTGTTCTTAAAACAAGAGATTATCAACATCTACCTGACACACACACACGCACACAAATAAACATACACGCAAAAAATAATGAAGTAACTTCAGTAATAACATTCTTCGGAGAATTCGTACACGTTATTATAAAGATACCAGGTCACTTTCCTATCACATACACATACACACACTCAGACACTCAGTGACACAACCTTCATTATGAAGTCATCCGAGGAGAGAGAGAAACAGAGAGAGAGAGATGGAAAGCGAGAAAGAGAGAGAGAGAGAAAGAGAGAGACAAAGAGAAATAGAGAAACAGAGTGAGAGAGAGAGAAAAAAAAAGAGAGAGAAACTGAACGAGTGAGAGGGAAATAGAGAAAGAGAGAGAGAGAGAAACAGAGAGAGAGAGGCAGAAACAGAGAGAGAGAGAGAGTGAGAGCGAAAGAGAGAAAGATAAACAGAGTGAGAGAGGGGGAAAGAGAGAGAGAGAGAAACAGAGAGAGAGAGGGGGGGAAGAGGGAAATAGAGAAACACCGAGAGAGAGAGGGGGGAAAGAGAAAAGGGAAAGATAAACAGAGAGAGAGATAGAGAGGGGGGGGAATGAGAGAGAGAGAGTGAAACAGAGAGAGAGAGAGGGGGAAAAAGAGAGAGCGAAAACAGAGTGAGAGAGAGAGAGGGAAAGAGAGAAAGAGAGAGAGACAAAGAGAGAGAAAGAGAAACAGAGAGAGAGGGGGAAAGAGAGAAAGAGAGAGATAAACAGAGAGAGTGAGGGAAAGAGAGAGAGAGAGGGAAAGAGAGAGAGAAACAGAGAAAGAGAGAGAGAGAGAAACAGAGATAGGGTGGAAGAGAGAGAGAGAAACAGAGAGTGAGGGAGAAAGAGAGAGAGAGAAACAGAGAGAGAGAGAGTGGGGGAAAGAGAGAAAGAGAGAGATAAACAGAGAGGGAAAAAGAGAGAGAGAGAGAAATAGAGAGAGAGGGAAAGAGAGAGAGAAACAGAGAAAAAGATAGAGATAGGGAGAAACAGAGAGAGAGGGGGGAAAGAGAGAGAGAGAGAAACAGAGAGAGAGAGGGGGGGAAAGAGAGAAAGAGAGAGAGAGAAAGAGAGAGAGGGAATGAGAGAAAAAGAGAGAGAGAGAAACAGAGAGTGAGAGATCGGGAAAGAAGAGAGAGAAACAGAGATAGAGAGAGAAAGAGGGAAAGAGAGAGAGAAAAACAGAGAGAGAGAGAGATAGAGACGAAGAGACAGAGAGCGACAAAGGGATAGATGAAAAGAAAGAGATATAGAGAAAGCGACACAGAGAAAAAGATAGAGAGAGAGGGAGACAGGGGGAGCCATAGACGAAGACAGAGAGAAAGTGTTTAAGAGAAAGAGAGATAAAGGGGGAGAGAGGCATAGAGAGAATGAAAGAGAGACAGACAGACAGAGAAAGAAAGAAAGAGAAAGAGAGAGAGAGAGGGGGGCAGAGATAAACAAAGAGACAGAGAGAGATGGAGAAAAAAGAGAGACAGATGAAGAGAGAGAGGCGAGAGACTGAGACAGAGAGATATAGAGATCGAATGGAATGGGATGTTTTGTTATGTTGTTTTGTGTGTTGGTCTCTGAGTGAAGGCGTGGGGTGTCAATAGATACACTTGTTGATTTCAGTTCAATTTCATTCCATGTGTGAATTAACTCACGAGAGTAAGTAATGTGGAGAAGGGGGGAGGGAGGATTTGGGGCCTGAACTTTATTTTTCACCAGGACATGACACACGGGTGATGTGCGATGTCCAACAATCCTTTTCTTCGCCTGGTATGGTAGGGACCATTTTTTTCTTTATTGTTGGCTGGTCCATGTTCAGCGTAATAGAACGTGTGTTCAAAGTTGCAGAGCCACAATTTTTATGTTCCATATTTTACAAATTTTGCGGCGCTGCATTTCTAAACTGTTGCGCGACATCGGCCGCGCAGCTTATAGTGAAGATTAGTAGGGACATATTACATCAAAGTACTTGAGCAAATAAGTTTGAAATTTATATCAATCCAGAAAAGAATTTTTGCTTCAAATTCTGTGAAAAAAAATATTTTCTTCTTTTTAGTCCGCTTATAAAAACGTGGTTTTTAATTATTTTACTTCTGTTTATGTTGACTCTTTTAGGTTTAAGTGATTTGGAGCTGCTACCTCTGAATTATAGAGGGCCACTATTTGGCTCAGTGACGACAGTGACATTTTTTATAAAAACCTAGCCAACACGAAAATAAAACATAGATCAAAAAGAAAACACGTAGACAAACTAAAATTAAATAAATATGACGTCACGAAGGCCCCCCCCCTTTCCCCCCAAAAAAGCCGTTTTTTCCCATTTGAAAGCGAGCATTTTTCAAATCAATTTAACGTATTTTAAGTTTGTATTTTGTGATGAGGCTGCATTCTAATATCGTAACACACCTTGGGCCATTTTAAACGGTCATTTAATTAAGTAATGAAATATTGAAGTGGAGCTTTCATTTAAAGCTGCTCGTGTTTGATGTGAAGACACAGTTCTTAAACACCCCGATTGTAACACATCTCACAAAAGTGTGACCCCCCCCCCTCCTCCACCAGATCCGTGTCGTCATTTATGGACGTCCCCTAAAGTATAAGTATGTTCTACTTGATGTGTATTAGATTATCTTTGGTCTTATGTATACTTGAGAGAATATTCTCTCAACGCAGATAGAAGAAAATGGTAGAGCTGTTAAGTTTGTCATCAAGTCTAATAAAATTGAATATTTTGGGATATTCAAACTTTTTTATCTTGTACCAGATTTCTTTAGACATGACATCGCAGCAGCGCCACCTTTCGAATTCAGTGGGATAGAGCTATAGATATCATAATGTAACATGATAGAGCTGTAGATATCATAATGTAAAATGATAGAGCTATAGATATCATCATGTAACATGATAGAGCTATAGATATCATCATGTAACATGATAGAGCTATATATATCATGATGTAACATGATAGAGCTATAGATATCATAATGTAACATGATATAGCTATACAAATCATAATGTAACATGATAGAGCTATAGATATCATAATGTAACATGATAGAGTTATAGATATCATACTGTAACATGATAGAGCTATAGATATCATAATGTAACATGATAGAGCTATAGATATCATAATGTAACATGATAGACCTATAGATATCATAATGTAACATGATAGAGTTATAGATATCATAATGTAACATGATAAAGCTATAGTTATCATAATGCAACATGATAGAGCTATAGATATCATAATGTAACATAATAGAGCTATAGATATCATAATGCAATATGATAGAGCTATAGATATCATAATGTAAAATGATTTATCTATAGATATCATAATGGAACATGCTAGAGATATAGTTATCATAATGCAACATGATAGAGCTATAGATATCATCATGTAACATGATAGAGCTATAGATATCATAATGTAACATGATAAAGCTATAGATATCATAATGTAGCATGATAGAGCTATAAATATCATAATGCAACATGGCAGAGCTATTGATATCATAATGTAGCATGATAGAGCTATAGATTAGATATCATAATGTAACATGATATAGCTATAGATATCATAATGTAACATGATAGAGCTATATATATCATAATGTAACATGATAGAGCTATATATATCATAATGTAACATGATAGAGCTATATATATCATAATGTAACATGATATAGCTATAGATATAATAATGTAACATGATAGAGCTATAGATATCATAATGTAATATGATAGAGCTATAGATATCATCATGTAACATGATATAGCTATATATATCATCATGTAACATGATATAGCTATAGATATAATAATGTAACATGATAGAGTTATAGATATCATAATGTAACATGATATAGCTATAGATATCATAACGTAACATGATATAGCTATAGATATCATAACGTAGCATGATAGAGCTATATATATCATAATGTAACATGATATAGCTATAGATATAATAATGTAACATGATAGAGCTATATATATCATAATGTAACATGATAGAGCTATAGATATCATAATGTACCATGATAGAGCTATAAATATCATAATGTAACATGATAGAGCTATAGATATCATAATGTAACATGATAGAGCTATAGATATCATTATGTAACATGATATAGCTATAGATATAATAATGTAACATGATAGAGCTATAGATATCATCATGTAACATGATAGAGCTATATATATCATCATGTAACATGATAGAGCTATAGATATCATAATGTATTATGATAGAGCTATAGATATCATAATGTAACCTGATAGAGCTATATATATCATCATGTAACATGATAGAGCTATATATATAATAATGTAACATGATAGAGCTATATATATCATAATGTAACATGATAGAGCTATAGATATCATAATGTAACATGATAGAGCTTTATATATCATAATGTAACATGATAGAGCTTTATATATCATCATGTAACATGATAGAGCTATAGATATCATCATGTAACATGATAGAGCTATAGATATCATCATGTAACATGATAGAGCTATAGATATCATAATGTAACATGATAGAGCTATAGATATCATAATGTAACCTGATAGAGCTATATATATCATAATGTAACATGATAGAGCTATAGACATCATAATTTAACATGATAGAGCTATAGATATCATAATGTAACATGATAGAGCTATAGATATCATAATGTAACATGATAGAGCTATAGATATCATAATGTAACATGATAGAGCTATATATATCATAATGTAACATGATAGAGCTATAGATATCATAATGTAACATGATAGAGCTATATATATCATAATGTAACATGATAGAGCTATAGATATCATCATGTAACATGATAGAGCTATAGACATCATAATGTAACATGACAGAGCTATAGATATCATAATGTAACATGATAGAGCTATAGACATCATAATGTAACATGACAGAGCTATAGATATCATAATGTAACATGACAGAGCTATAGACATCATAATGTAACATGACAGAGCTATAGACATCATAATGTAACATGATAGAGCTATAGACATCATAATGTAACATGACAGAGCTATAGATATCATAATGTAACATGACAGAGCTATAGATATCATAATGTAACATGATAGAGCTATAGACATCATAATGTAACATGATAGAGCTATAGATATCATAATGTAACATGATAGAGCTATAGACATCATAATGTAACATGACAGAGCTATAGATATCATAATGTAACATGACAGAGCTATAGACATCATAATGTAACATGACAGTGCTATAGACATCATAATGTAACATGACAGAGCTATAGATATCATAATGTAACATGACAGAGCTATAGATATCATAATGTAACATGATATAGCTATAGATATCATAATGTAACATGATAGAGCTATATATATCATAATGTAACATGATATAGCTATAGATATAATAATAGAACATGATAGAGCTATAGATATCATAATGTAACATGATATAGCTATAGATATCATAATGTAACATGATAGAGCTATATATATCATAATGTAACATGATATAGCTATAGATATAATAATGTAAAATGATAGAGCTATATATATCATAATGTAACATGATAGAGCTATAGATATCATAATGTAACATGATAGAGCTATATATATCATAATGTAACATGATATAGCTATAGATATCATAATGTAACATGATAGAGCTATAGATATCATAATGTAACATGATATAGCTATAGATATAATAATGTAACATGATAGAGCTATAGATATCATCATGTAACCTGATAGAGCTATAGATATCATCATGTAACATGATAGAGCTATAGATATCATAATGTAACATGATAGAGCTATAGATATCATAATGTAACCTGATAGAGCTATATATATCATAATGTAACATGATAGAGCTATAGACATCATAATGTAACATGATAGAGCTATAGATATCATAATATGTAGCTATAGATATCATATGTAACATGATAGAGCTATAGATATCATAATGTAACCTGATAGAGCTATATATATCATAATGTAACATGATAGAGCTATAGACATCATAATGTAACATGATAGAGCAATAGATATCATAATGTAACATGATAGAGCTATAGATATCATAATGTAACATGATAGAGCTATAGATATCATAATGTAACATGATAGAGATATATATATCATAATGTAACATGATAGAGCTATAGATATCATAATGTAACATGATAGAGCTATAGATATCATAATGTAACATGATAGAGCTATAGATATCATAATGTAACATGATAGAGCTATAGATATTATATGTAACATGATAGAGCTATAGACATAATGTAACATGACAGAGATATAGATATCATAATGTACCCTGATAGAGCTATAGACATCATAATGTAACATGACAGAGCTATAGATATCATAATGTAACATGACAGAGCTATAGACATCATAATGTAACATGATAGAGCTATAGACATCATAATGTAACATGATAGAGCTATAGACATCATAATGTAACATGACAGAGCTATAGATATCATAATGTAACATGACAGAGCTATAGATATCATAATGTAACATGATATAGCTATAGATATCATAATGTAACATGATAGAGCTATAGATATCATAATGTAACATGATAGAGTTATAGATATCATACTGTAACATGATAGAGCTATAGATATCATAATGTAACATGATAGAGCTATAGATATCATAATGTAACATGATAGACCTATAGATATCATAATGTAACATGATAGAGTTATAGATATCATAATTTAACATGATAGAGTTATAGTTATCATAATGCAACATGATAGAGCTATAGATATCATAATGTAACATAATAGGTCTATAGATATCATAATGCAATATGATAGAGCTATAGATATCATAATAGAAATTATTTATCTATAGATATCATAATGTAACATGATAGAGATATAGTTATCATAATGCAACATGATAGAGCTATAGATATCATAATGTAACATGATAGAGCTATAGATATCATCATGTAACATGATAGAGCTATAGATATCATAATGTAACATGATAAAGCTATAGATATCATAATGTAGCATGATAGAGCTATAGATATCATAATGCAACATGGCAGAGCTATTGATATCATAATGTAGCATGATAGAGCTATAGATTAGATATCATAATGTAACATGTTATAGCTATAGATATCATAATGTAACATGATAGAGCTATATATATATATCATAATGTAACATAATATAGCTATAGATATAATAATGTAACATGATAGAGCTATAGATATCATAATGTAACATGATAGAGCTATAGATATCATAATGTAACATGATAGAGCTATATATATCATAATGTAACATGATATAGCTATAGATATCAAAACGTAGCATGATAGAGCTATATATATCATAATGTAACATGATATAGCTATAGATATAATAATGTAACATGATAGAGCTATATATATCGTAATGTAACATGATAGAGCTATAGATATCATAATGTAACATGATAGAGCTATATATATCATAATGTATCATGATAGAGCTATAGATATCATAATGTAACATGATAGAGCTATAGATATCATTATGTAACATGATATAGCTATAGATATAATAATGTAACATGATAGAGCTATAGATATCATCATGTAACATGATAGAGCTATAGATATCATCATGTAACATGATAGAGCTATAGATATCATAATGTTACATGATAGAGCTATAGAAATCCAAATGTAACCTGATAGAGCTATATTTATCATAATGTAACCTGATAGAGCTATAGATATAATAATGTAACATGATAGAGCTATAGATATCATAATGTAACATGATAGAGCTATAGATATAATAATGTAACATGATAGAGCTATATATATCATAATGTAACATGATAGAGTTATAGATATCATAATGTAACATGCTAGAGCTTTATATATCATAATGTAACATGATAGAGCTATAGATATCATCATGTAACATGATAGAGCTATAGATATCATACATGTAACATGATAGAGCTATAGATATCATAATGTAACATGATAGAGCTATAGATTTCATAATGTAACATGATAGAGCTATATATATCATAATGTAACATGATAGAGCTATAGATATCATAATGTAACATGATAGAGCTATAGATATCATAATGTAACATGATAGAGCTATAGATATCATAATGTAACATGATAGAGCTATAGATATCATAATGTAACATGATAGAGCTATAGATATCATAATGTAACATGATAGAGCTATATATATCATAATGTAACATGATATAGCTATAGATATCATAATGTAACATGATAGAGCTATAGATATCATAATGTAACATGATATAGCTATAGATATAATAATGTAACATGATAGAGCTATAGATATCATAATGTAACATGATAGAGCTATAGATATCATCATGTAACATGATAGAGCTATAGATATCATAATGTAACATGATAGAGCTATAGATATCATAATGTAACATGATAGAGCTATAGATATCATAATGTAACATAATAGAGCTATAGATATCATAATGTAACATGATAGAGCTATAGATATCATAATGTAACATGATAGAGCTATAGATATCATAATGTAACATGATAGAGCTATAGATATCATAATGTAACATGATAGAGCTATATATATCATAATGTAACATGATAGAGCTATAGACATCATAATGTAACATGATAGAGCTATAGATATCATAATGTAACATGATAGAGCTATAGATATCATAATGTAACATGATAGAGCTATAGATATCATAATGTAACATGATAGAGCTATAGATATCATAATGTAACATGATAGAGCTATATATATCATAATGTAACATGATAGAGCTATAGATATCATCATGTAACATGATAGAGCTATAGATATCATCATGTAACATGATAGAGCTATAGATATCATAATGTAACATGATAGAGCTATAGATATCATAATGTAACATGATAGAGCTATATATATAATAATGTAACATGATATAGCTATAGATATCATAATGTAACATGATAGAGCTATATATATCATAATGTAACATGATATAGCTATAGATATAATAATGTAACATGATAGAGCTATATATATCATAATGTAACATGATAGAGCTATATATATCATAATGTAACATGATAGAGCTATATATATCATAATGTAACATGATATAGCTATAGATATCATAATGTAACATGATAGAGCTATAGATATCATAATGTAACATGATATAGCTATAGATATAATAATGTAACATGATAGAGCTATAGATATCATCATGTAACATGATAGAGCTATAGATATCATCATGTAACATGATAGAGCTATAGATATCATAATGTAACATGATATAGCTATAGATATCATAATGTAACCTGATAGAGCTATATATATCATAATGTAACATGATAGAGCTATAGACATCATAATGTAACATGATAGAGCTATAGATATCATAATGTAACATGATAGAGCTATAGATATCATAATGTAACATGATAGAGCTATAGATATCATAATGTAACCTGATAGAGCTATATATATCATAATGTAACATGATAGAGCTATAGACATCATAATGTAACATGATAGAGCTATAGATATCATAATGTAACATGATAGAGCTATAGATACCATAATGTAACATGAAAGAGCTATAGATATCATCATGTAACATGATAGAGCTATAGATATCATAATGTAACATGATAGAGCTATAGATATCATAATGTAACATGATAGAGCTATATATATCATAATGTAACATGATAGAGCTATAGATATCATCATGTAACATGATAGAGCTATATATATAATAATGTAACATGATAGAGCTATATATATCATAATGTAACATGATAGAGCTATATATATAATAATGTAACATGATAGAGCTATATATATCATAATGTAACATGATAGAGCTATAGATATCATAATGTAACATGCTAGAGCTTTATATATCATAATGTAACATGATAGAGCTATAGATATCATCATGTAACATGATAGAGCTATAGATATCATCATGTAACATGATAGAGCTATAGATATCATAATGTAACATGATAGAGCTATAGATATCATAATGTAACCTGATAGAGCTATATATATCATAATGTAACATGATAGAGCTATAGACATCATAATGTAACATGATAGAGCTATAGATATCATAATGTAACATGATAGAGCTATAGATATCATAATGTAACATGATAGAGCTATATATATAATAATGTAACATGATAGAGCTATAGATATCATAATGTAACATGATATAGCTATAGATATCATAATGTAACATGATAGAGCTATATATATCATAATGTAACATGATATAGCTATAGATATAATAATGTAACATGATAGAGCTATATATATCATAATGTAACATGATAGAGCTATAGATATCATAATGTAACATGATAGAGCTATAGATATCATAATGTAACATGATAGAGCTATAGATATCATAATGTAACATGATAGAGCTATAGATATCATAATGTAACATGATAGAGCTATAGATATAATAATGTAACATGATAGAGCTATAGATATCATAATGTAACATGATAGAGCTATAGATATCATAATGTAACATGATAGAGCTATAGATATCATAATGTAACATGATAGAGCTATAGATATCATAATGTAACATGATAGAGCTATAGATATCATAATGTAACATGATAGAGCTATATATATCATAATGTAACATGATATAGCTATAGATATCAAAACGTAGCATGATAGAGCTATATATATCATAATGTAACATGATATAGCTATAGATATAATAATGTAACATGATAGAGCTATATATATCGTAATGTAACATGATAGAGCTATAGATATCATAATGTAACATGATAGAGCTATATATATCATAATGTATCATGATAGAGCTATAGATATCATAATGTAACATGATAGAGCTATAGATATCATTATGTAACATGATATAGCTATAGATATAATAATGTAACATGATAGAGCTATAGATATCATCATGTAACATGATAGAGCTATAGATATCATCATGTAACATGATAGAGCTATAGATATCATAATGTTACATGATAGAGCTATAGAAATCCAAATGTAACCTGATAGAGCTATATTTATCATAATGTAACATGATAGAGCTATAGATATAATAATGTAACATGATAGAGCTATAGATATCATAATGTAACATGATAGAGCTATAGATATAATAATGTAACATGATAGAGCTATATATATCATAATGTAACATGATAGAGTTATAGATATCATAATGTAACATGCTAGAGCTTTATATATCATAATGTAACATGATAGAGCTATAGATATCATCATGTAACATGATAGAGCTATAGATATCATCATGTAACATGATAGAGCTATAGATATCATAATGTAACATGATAGAGCTATAGATTTCATAATGTAACCTGATAGAGCTATATATATCATAATGTAACATGATAGAGCTATAGACATCATAATGTAACATGATAGAGCTATAGATATCATAATGTAACAGGATAGAGCTATAGATATCATAATGTAACATGATAGAGCTATAGATATAATAATGTAACATGATAGAGCTATATATATATCATAATGTAACATGATAGAGCTATATATATCATAATGTAACATGATATAGCTATAGATATCATAATGTAACATGATAGAGCTATAGATATCATAATGTAACATGATATAGCTATAGATATAATAATGTAACATGATAGAGCTATAGATATCATCATGTAACATGATAGAGCTATAGATATCATCATGTAACATGATAGAGCTATAGATATCATAATGTAACATGATAGAGCTATAGATATCATAATGTAACCTGATAGAGCTATAGATATCATAATGTAACATAATAGAGCTATAGACATCATAATGTAACATGATAGAGCTATAGATATCATAATGTAACATGATAGAGCTATAGATATCATAATGTAACATGATAGAGCTATAGATATCATAATGTAACCTGATAGAGCTATATATATCATAATGTAACATGATAGAGCTATAGACATCATAATGTAACATGATAGAGCTATAGATATCATAATGTAACATGATAGAGCTATAGATACCATAATGTAACATGAAAGAGCTATAGATATCATAATGTAACATGATAGAGCTATAGATATCATAATGTAACATGATAGAGCTTTATATATCATAATGTAACATGATAGAGCTATAGATATCATCATGTAACATGATAGAGCTATAGATATCATCATGTAACATGATAGAGCTATAGATATCATAATGTAACATGATAGAGCTATAGATATCATAATGTAACATGATAGAGCTATATATATAATAATGTAACATGATTTAGCTATAGATATCATAATGTAACATGATAGAGCTATATATATCATAATGTAACATGATATAGCTATAGATATAATAATGTAACATGATAGAGCTATATATATCATAATGTAACATGATAGAGCTATATATATCATAATGTAACATGATAGAGCTATATATATCATAATGTAACATGATATAACTATAGATATCATAATGTAACATGATAGAGCTATAGATATCATAATGTAACATGATATAGCTATAGATATAATAATGTAACATGATAGAGCTATAGATATCATCATGTAACATGATAGAGCTATAGATATCATCATGTAACATGATAGAGCTATAGATATCATAATGTAACATGATATAGCTATAGATATCATAATGTAACCTGATAGAGCTATATATATCATAATGTAACATGATAGAGCTATAGACATCATAATGTAACATGATAGAGCTATAGATATCATAATGTAACATGATAGAGCTATAGATATCATAATGTAACATGATAGAGCTATAGATATCATAATGTAACCTGATAGAGCTATATATATCATAATGTAACATGATAGAGCTATAGACATCATAATGTAACATGATAAAGCTATAGATATCATAATGTAACATGATAGAGCTATAGATACCATAATGTAACATGAAAGAGCTATAGATATCATCATGTAACATGATAGAGCTATAGATATCATAATGTAACATGATAGAGCTATAGATATCATAATGTAACATGATAGAGCTTTATATATCATAATGTAACATGATAGAGCTATAGATATCATCATGTAACATGATAGAGCTATATATATAATAATGTAACATGATAGAGCTATATATATCATAATGTAACATGATAGAGCTATATATATAATAATGTAACATGATAGAGCTATATATATCATAATGTAACATGATAGAGCTATAGATATCATAATGTAACATGCTAGAGCTTTATATATCATAATGTAACATGATAGAGCTATAGATATCATCATGTAACATGATAGAGCTATAGATATCATCATGTAACATGATAGAGCTATAGATATCATAATGTAACATGATAGAGCTATAGATTTCATAATGTAACCTGATAGAGATATATATATCATAATGTAACATGATAGAGCTATAGACATCATAATGTAACATGATAGAGCTATAGATATCATAATGTAACAGGATAGAGCTATAGATATCATAATGTAACATGATAGAGCTATATATATAATAATGTAACATGATAGAGCTATAGATATCATAATGTAACATGATATAGCTATAGATATCATAATGTAACATGATAGAGCTATATATATCATAATGTAACATGATATAGCTATAGATATAATAATGTAACATGATAGAGCTATATATATCATAATGTAACATGATAGAGCTATAGATATCATAATGTAACATGATAGAGCTATATATATCATAATGTAACATGATATAGCTATAGATATCATAATGTAACATGAAAGAGCTATAGATATCATAATGTAACATGATATAGCTATAGATATAATAATGTAACATGATAGAGCTATAGATATCATCATGTAACATGATAGAGCTATAGATATCATCATGTAACATGATAGAGCTATAGATATCATAATGTAACATGATAGAGCTATAGATATCATAATGTAACCTGATAGAGCTATATATATCATAATGTAACATGATAGAGCTATAGACATCATAATGTAACATGATAGAGCTATAGATATCATAATGTAACATGATAGAGCTATAGATTTCATAATGTAACCTGATAGAGCTATATATATCATAATGTAACATGATAGAGCTATAGACATCATAATGTAACATGATAGAGCTATAGATATCATAATGTAACAGGATAGAGCTATAGATATCATAATGTAACATGATAGAGCTATAGATATAATAATGTAACATGATAGAGCTATATATATATCATAATGTAACATGATAGAGCTATATATATCATAATGTAACATGATATAGCTATAGATATCATAATGTAACATGATAGAGCTATAGATATCATAATGTAACATGATATAGCTATAGATATAATAATGTAACATGATAGAGCTATAGATATCATCATGTAACATGATAGAGCTATAGATATCATCATGTAACATGATAGAGCTATAGATATCATAATGTAACATGATAGAGCTATAGATATCATAATGTAACCTGATAGAGCTATAGATATCATAATGTAACATAATAGAGCTATAGACATCATAATGTAACATGATAGAGCTATAGATATCATAATGTAACATGATAGAGCTATAGATATCATAATGTAACATGATAGAGCTATAGATATCATAATGTAACCTGATAGAGCTATATATATCATAATGTAACATGATAGAGCTATAGACATCATAATGTAACATGATAGAGCTATAGATATCATAATGTAACATGATAGAGCTATAGATACCATAATGTAACATGAAAGAGCTATAGATATCATAATGTAACATGATAGAGCTATAGATATCATAATGTAACATGATAGAGCTTTATATATCATAATGTAACATGATAGAGCTATAGATATCATCATGTAACATGATAGAGCTATAGATATCATCATGTAACATGATAGAGCTATAGATATCATAATGTAACATGATAGAGCTATAGATATCATAATGTAACATGATAGAGCTATATATATAATAATGTAACATGATTTAGCTATAGATATCATAATGTAACATGATAGAGCTATATATATCATAATGTAACATGATATAGCTATAGATATAATAATGTAACATGATAGAGCTATATATATCATAATGTAACATGATAGAGCTATATATATCATAATGTAACATGATAGAGCTATATATATCATAATGTAACATGATATAACTATAGATATCATAATGTAACATGATAGAGCTATAGATATCATAATGTAACATGATATAGCTATAGATATAATAATGTAACATGATAGAGCTATAGATATCATCATGTAACATGATAGAGCTATAGATATCATCATGTAACATGATAGAGCTATAGATATCATAATGTAACATGATATAGCTATAGATATCATAATGTAACCTGATAGAGCTATATATATCATAATGTAACATGATAGAGCTATAGACATCATAATGTAACATGATAGAGCTATAGATATCATAATGTAACATGATAGAGCTATAGATATCATAATGTAACATGATAGAGCTATAGATATCATAATGTAACCTGATAGAGCTATATATATCATAATGTAACATGATAGAGCTATAGACATCATAATGTAACATGATAAAGCTATAGATATCATAATGTAACATGATAGAGCTATAGATACCATAATGTAACATGAAAGAGCTATAGATATCATCATGTAACATGATAGAGCTATAGATATCATAATGTAACATGATAGAGCTATAGATATCATAATGTAACATGATAGAGCTTTATATATCATAATGTAACATGATAGAGCTATAGATATCATCATGTAACATGATAGAGCTATATATATAATAATGTAACATGATAGAGCTATATATATCATAATGTAACATGATAGAGCTATATATATAATAATGTAACATGATAGAGCTATATATATCATAATGTAACATGATAGAGCTATAGATATCATAATGTAACATGCTAGAGCTTTATATATCATAATGTAACATGATAGAGCTATAGATATCATCATGTAACATGATAGAGCTATAGATATCATCATGTAACATGATAGAGCTATAGATATCATAATGTAACATGATAGAGCTATAGATTTCATAATGTAACCTGATAGAGATATATATATCATAATGTAACATGATAGAGCTATAGACATCATAATGTAACATGATAGAGCTATAGATATC
Organism: Ampullaceana balthica; assembly: GCA_944989445.1. NCBI lineage: Eukaryota > Metazoa > Mollusca > Gastropoda > Lymnaeidae > Ampullaceana > Ampullaceana balthica. The sequence goes on along the minus strand of CALYLW010000381.1, from coordinate 618,770 downwards.
ATAATGTAACAGGATAGAGCTATAGATATCATAATGTAACATGATAGAGCTATATATATAATAATGTAACATGATAGAGCTATAGATATCATAATGTAACATGATATAGCTATAGATATCATAATGTAACATGATAGAGCTATATATATCATAATGTAACATGATATAGCTATAGATATAATAATGTAACATGATAGAGCTATATATATCATAATGTAACATGATAGAGCTATAGATATCATAATGTAACATGATAGAGCTATATATATCATAATGTAACATGATATAGCTATAGATATCATAATGTAACATGAAAGAGCTATAGATATCATAATGTAACATGATATAGCTATAGATATAATAATGTAACATGATAGAGCTATAGATATCATCATGTAACATGATAGAGCTATAGATATCATCATGTAACATGATAGAGCTATAGATATCATAATGTAACATGATAGAGCTATAGATATCATAATGTAACCTGATAGAGCTATATATATCATAATGTAACATGATAGAGCTATAGACATCATAATGTAACATGATAGAGCTATAGATATCATAATGTAACATGATAGAGCTATAGATATCATAATGTAACATGATAGAGCTATAGATATCATAATGTAACTGATAGAGCTATATATATCATAATGTAACATGATAGAGCTATAGACATCATAATGTAACATGATAGAGCTATATATATCATAATGTAACATGATAGAGCTATATATATCATAATGTAACATGATAGAGCTATAGATATCATAATGTAACATGATATAGCTATAGATATCATAATGTAACATGATAGAGCTATATATATCATAATGTAACATGATATAGCTATAGATATAATAATGTAACATGATAGAGCTATAGATATCATAATGTAACATGATATAGCTATAGATATCATAATGTAACATGATAGAGCTATATATATCATAATGTAACATGATATAGCTATAGATATCATAATGTAACATGATAGAGCTATATATATCATAATGTAACATGATAGAGCTATAGATATCATAATGTAACATGATAGAGCTATATATATCATAATGTAACATGATATAGCTATAGATATCATAATGTAACATGATAGAGCTATAGATATCATAATGTAACATGATATAGCTATAGATATCATAATGTAACATGATAGAGCTATAGATATCATAATGTAACATGATAGAGCAATATATATCATAATGTAACATGATATAGCTATAGATATAATAATGTAACATGATAGAGCTATAGATATAATAATGTAACATGATAGAGCTATAGATATCATCATGTAACATGATAGAGCTATAGATATCATAATGTAACATGATAGAGCTATAGAAATCCAAATGTAACCTGATAGATCTATATATATCATAATGTAACCTGATATAGCTATAGATATCATAATGTAACATGATAGAGCTATAGATATCATAATGTAACATGATAGAGCTATAGATATCATAATGTAACATGATAGAGCTATAGATATCATTATGTAACATGATATAGCTATAGATATAATAATGTAACATGATAGAGCTATAGATATCATCATGTAACATGATAGAGCTATAGATATCATCATGTAACATGATAGAGCTATAGATATCATAATGTAACATGATAGAGCTATAGAAATCCAAATGTAACCTGATAGAGCTATATATATCATAATGTAACCTGATAGAGCTATATATATTATAATGTAACATGATAGAGCTATATATATCATAATGTAACATGATAGAGCTATAGATATAATAATGTAACATGATAGAGCTATATATATCATAATGTAACATGATAGAGCTATAGATATCATAATGTAACATGCTAGAGCTTTATATATCATAATGTAACATGATAGAGCTATAGATATCATCATGTAACATGATAGAGCTATAGATATCATCATGTAACATGATAGAGCTATAGATATCATAATGTAACATGATAGAGCTATAGATTTCATAATGTAACCTGATAGAGCTATATATATCATAATGTAACATGATAGAGCTATAGACATCATAATGTAACATGATAGAGCTATAGATATCATAATGTAACAGGATAGAGCTATAGATATCATACTGTAACATGATAGAGCTATAGATATAATAATGTAACATGATAGAGCTATATATATATCATAATGTAACATGATAGAGCTATATATATCATAATGTAACATGATATAGCTATAGATATCATAATGTAACATGATAGAGCTATAGATATCATAATGTAACATGATATAGCTATAGATATAATAATGTAACATGATAGAGCTATAGATATCATCATGTAACATGATAGAGCTATAGATATCATCATGTAACATGAGAGAGCTATAGATATCATAATGTAACATGATAGAGCTATAGATATCATAATGTAACCTGATAGAGCTATAGATATAATAATGTAACATGATAGAGTTATAGATATCATAATGTAACATGATATAGCTATAGATATCATAATGTAACATGATATAGCTATAGATATCATAACGTAGCATGATAGAGCTATATATATCATAATGTAACATGATATAGCTATAGATATAATAATGTAACATGATAGAGCTATATATATCATAATGTAACATGATAGAGCTATAGATATCATAATGTAACATGATAGAGCTATAAATATCATAATGTAACATGATAGAGCTATAGATATCATAATGTAACATGATAGAGCTATAGATATCATAATGTAACATGATATAGCTATAGATATAATAATGTAACATGATAGAGCTATAGATATCATCATGTAACATGATAGAGCTATAGATATCATCATGTAACATGATAGAGCTATAGATATCATAATGTAACATGATAGAGCTATAGAAATCAAATGTAACCTGATAGATCTATATATATCATAATGTAACATGATAGAGCTATAGATATCATAATGTAACATGATAGAGCTATAGATATCATAATGTAACATGATAGAGCTATAGATATCATAATGTAACATGATAGAGCTATAGATATCATTATGTAACATGATATAGCTATAGATATAATAATGTAACATGATAGAGCTATAGATATCATCATGTAACATGATAGAGCTATAGATATCATCATGTAACATGATAGAGCTATAGATATCATAATGTAACATGATAGAGCTATAGAAATCCAAATGTAACCTGATAGAGCTATATATATCATAATGTAACATGATAGAGCTATAGATATCATAATGTAACATGATAGAGCTATAGATATCATAATGTAACATGATAGAGCTATAGATATAATAATGTAACATGATAGAGCTATATATATCATAATGTAACATGATAGAGCTATAGATATCATAATGTAACATGCTAGAGCTTTATATATCATAATGTAACATGATAGAGCTATAGATATCATCATGTAACATGATAGAGCTATAGATATCATCATGTAACATGATAGAGCTATAGATATCATAATGTAACATGATAGAGCTATAGATTTCATAATGTAACCTGATAGAGCTATATATATCATAATGTAACATGATAGAGCTATAGACATCATAATGTAACATGATAGAGCTATAGATATCATAATGTAACAGGATAGAGCTATAGATATCATAATGTAACATGATAGAGCTATAGATATAATAATGTAACATGATAGAGCTATATATATCATAATGTAACATGATAGAGCTATATATATCATAATGTAACATGATATAGCTATAGATATCATAATGTAACATGATAGAGCTATAGATATCATAATGTAACATGATATAGCTATAGATATAATAATGTAACATGATAGAGCTATAGATATCATCATGTAACATGATAGAGCTATAGATATCATCATGTAACATGATAGAGCTATAGATATCATAATGTAACATGATAGAGCTATAGATATCATAATGTAACCTGATAGAGCTATAGATATCATAATGTAACATAATAGAGCTATAGACATCATAATGTAACATGATAGAGCTATAGATATCATAATGTAACATGATAGAGCTATAGATATCATAATGTAACATGATAGAGCTATAGATATCATAATGTAACCTGATAGAGCTATATATATCATAATGTAACATGATAGAGCTATAGACATCATAATGTAACATGATAGAGCTATAGATATCATAATGTAACATGATAGAGCTATAGATACCATAATGTAACATGAAAGAGCTATAGATATCATAATGTAACATGATAGAGCTATAGATATCATAATGTAACATGATAGAGCTTTATATATCATAATGTAACATGATAGAGCTATAGATATCATCATGTAACATGATAGAGCTATAGATATCATCATGTAACATGATAGAGCTATAGATATCATAATGTAACATGATAGAGCTATAGATATCATAATGTAACATGATAGAGCTATATATATAATAATGTAACATGATTTAGCTATAGATATCATAATGTAACATGATAGAGCTATATATATCATAATGTAACATGATATAGCTATAGATATAATAATGTAACATGATAGAGCTATATATATCATAATGTAACATGATAGAGCTATATATATCATAATGTAACATGATAGAGCTATATATATCATAATGTAACATGATATAACTATAGATATCATAATGTAACATGATAGAGCTATAGATATCATAATGTAACATGATATAGCTATAGATATAATAATGTAACATGATAGAGCTATAGATATCATCATGTAACATGATAGAGCTATAGATATCATCATGTAACATGATAGAGCTATAGATATCATAATGTAACATGATATAGCTATAGATATCATAATGTAACCTGATAGAGCTATATATATCATAATGTAACATGATAGAGCTATAGACATCATAATGTAACATGATAGAGCTATAGATATCATAATGTAACATGATAGAGCTATAGATATCATAATGTAACATGATAGAGCTATAGATATCATAATGTAACCTGATAGAGCTATATATATCATAATGTAACATGATAGAGCTATAGATATCATAATGTAACATGATAGAGCTATAGATATCATAATGTAACATGATAGAGCTATAGATATCATAATGTAACATGATAGAGCTATAGATATCATCATGTAACATGATAGAGCTATAGATATCATAATGTAACATGATAGAGCTATAGATATCATAATGTAACATGATAGAGCTTTATATATCATAATGTAACATGATAGAGCTATAGATATCATCATGTAACATGATAGAGCTATAGATATCATAATGTAACATGATAGAGCTATATATATCATAATGTAACATGATAGAGCTATATATATCATAATGTAACATGATAGAGCTATATATATAATAATGTAACATGATAGAGCTATATATATCATAATGTAACATGATAGAGCTATAGATATCATAATGTAACATGCTAGAGCTATATATATCATAATGTAACATGATAGAGCTATAGATATCATCATGTAACATGATAGAGCTATAGATATCATAATGTAACATGATAGAGCTATAGATATCATAATGTAACATGATAGAGCTATAGATTTCATAATGTAACCTGATAGAGCTATATATATCATAATGTAACATGATAGAGCTATAGACATCATAATGTAACATGATAGAGCTATAGATATCATAATGTAACAGGATAGAGCTATAGATATCATAATGTAACATGATAGAGCTATATATATAATAATGTAACATGATAGAGCTATAGATATCATAATGTAACATGATATAGCTATAGATATCATAATGTAACATGATAGAGCTATATATATCATAATGTAACATGATATAGCTATAGATATAATAATGTAACATGATAGAGCTATATATATCATAATGTAACATGATAGAGCTATAGATATCATAATGTAACATGATAGAGCTATATATATCATAATGTAACATGATATAGCTATAGATATCATAATGTAACATGATAGAGCTATAGATATCATAATGTAACATGATATAGCTATAGATATAATAATGTAACATGATAGAGCTATAGATATCATCATGTAACATGATAGAGCTATAGATATCATCATGTAACATGATAGAGCTATAGATATCATAATGTAACATGATAGAGCTATAGATATCATAATGTAACCTGATAGAGCTATATATATCATAATGTAACATGATAGAGCTATAGACATCATAATGTAACATGATAGAGCTATAGATATCATAATGTAACATGATAGAGCTATAGATATCATAATGTAACATGATAGAGCTATAGATATCATAATGTAACATGATAGAGCTATATATATCATAATGTAACATGATAGAGCTATAGACATCATAATGTAACATGATAGAGCTATAGATATCATAATGTAACATGATAGAGCTATATATATCATAATGTAACATGATAGAGCTATAGATATCATAATGTAACATGATATAGCTATAGATATCATAATGTAACATGATAGAGCTATATATATCATAATGTAACATGATAGAGCTATAGATATCATAATGTAACATGATAGAGCTATAGATATCATAATGTAACATGATAGAGCTATAGATATCATAATGTAACATGATAGAGCTATATATATCATAATGTAACATGATAGAGCTATAGATATCATAATGTAACATGATAGAGCTATAGATATCATAATGTAACATGATAGAGCTATAGATATCATAATGTAACATGATAGAGCTATAGATATCATAATGTAACATGATAGAGCTATAGATATCATAATGTAACATGATAGAGCTATAGATATCATAATGTAACATGATAGAGCTATAGATATCATAATGTAACATGATAGAGCTATAGATATCATAATGTAACATGATAGAGCTATAGATATCATAATGTAACATGATAGAGCTATAGATATCATAATGTAACATGATAGAGCTATAGATCATAATGTAACATGATAGAGCTATATATATCATAATGTAACATGATAGAGCTATAGATATCATAATGTAACATGATAGAGCTATAGATATCATAATGTAACATGATAGAGCTATAGATATCATAATGTAACATGATAGAGCTATAGATATCATAATGTAACATGATAGAGCTATAGATATCATCATGTAACATGATAGAGCTATAGATATCATAATGTAACATGATAGAGCTATAGATATCATAATGTAACATGATAGAGCTATATATATCATAATGTAACATGATAGAGCTATAGATATCATAATGTAACATGATAGAGCTATAGATATCATAATGTAACATGATAGAGCTATAGATATCATAATGTAACATGATAGAGCTATAGATATCATAATGTAACATGATAGAGCTATATATATCATAATGTAACATGATAGAGCTATATATATCATAATGTAACATGATAGAGCTATAGATATCATAATGTAACATGATAGAGCTATAGATATCATAATGTAACATGATAGAGCTTTATATATCATAATGTAACATGATAGAGCTTTATATATCATCATTTAACATGATAGAGCTATAGATATCATAATGTAACATGATAGAGCTATAGATATCATAATGTAACATGATAGAGCTATAGATATCATAATGTAACCTGATAGAGCTATAGATATCATAACGTAACCTGATAGAGCTATATACATCATAACGTAACATGATAGAGCTATATACATCATAATGTAACATGATAGAGCTATAGATATCATAATGTAACATGATATAGCTATAGATATCATAATGTAACATGATAGAGCTATATATATCATAATGTAACATGATAGAGCTATATATATCATAATGTAACATGATAGAGCTATAGATATCATAATGTAACATGATATAGCTATAGATATCATAATGTAACATGATAGAGCTATATATATCATAATGTAACATGATATAGCTATAGATATCATAATATAACATGATAGAGCTATATATATCATAATGTAACATGACAGAGCTATAGATATCATAATGTAACATGATAGAGCTATATATATCATAATGTAACATGATATAGCTATAGATATAATAATGTAACATGATAGAGCTATAGATATCATAATGTAACATGATAGAGCTATAGATATCATAATGTTACATGACAGAGCTATAGATATACTCATGTAACATGACATAGCTATAGATATCATAATGTAACGTGATAGAGCTATAGATATCATAATGTTACATGACAGAGCTATAGATATCATCATGTAACATGACAGAGCTATAGATATCATAATGTAACATGATAGAGCTATAGATATCATAATGTAACATGATAGAGCTATAGATATAATATTTTAACATGATAGAGCTATAGATATAATAATGTAACATGATAGAGCTATAGATATCATAATGTAACATGATAGAGCTATAGATATCATAATGTTACATGACAGAGCTATAGATATACTCATGTAACATGACATAGCTATAGATATCATAATGTAACATGATAGAGCTATAGATATCATAATGTTACATGACAGAGCTATAGATATCATCATGTAACATGACAGAGCTATAGATATCATAATGTAACATGATAGAGCTATAGATATCATAATGTAACATGATAGAGCTATAGATATAATATTTTAACATGATAGAGCTATAGATATAATAATGTAACATGATAGAGCTATAGATATCATAATGTAACATGATAGAGCTATAGATATCATAATGTAACATGATAGAGCTATATATATAATAATGTAACATGATAGAGCTATAGATATCATAATGTAACATGATATAGCTATAGATATCATAATGTAACATGATAGAGCTATATATATCATAATGTAACATGATAGAGCTATAGATATCATAATGTAACATGATAGATCTATATATATCATAATGTAACATGATAGAGCTATATATATCATAATGTAACATGACACAGCGGCTGAAAAAAACTGTTTCCACATAATGCTCAATTAATTTTTTTTTAAATCTATATTTTTAGGATATTAATTGCAGATAGTTGTAAATTTTTGTGCTTGAAAATCGGTTATTTACACTTTTTAAAGAAAACCTAGATTATGGTTATTTTATAAATAAATAAGCATACAAACCTAGACAAGGTCGAAATAACCTAGATCTAGGTTGACAAACCTAGCGGTGGCACCAATGGTGCCTAGTACCTTAACAATTATATGTTTTTTTTTACCATAGGCCATCGTTAGACCTGTCAAAAAATGAGAATCAATGACATGAAAACTGAATTTAAGAACCAATTTTCAAAAAATATAAGATTCTTAAATCGTTACAAAAATGTTGTTTTAGGCTTTTTTTGAAAAAAGATATAATATATATGTGAATAATTATAATTTTGGGTTGATTGTAAAAGTCTTTATTAAGGTATATGTTGGATACAAAGTGATAATAAATGCATTTTAAAAGTTATATTTTTTTACACTAAAAACATATTTAAACAAAACTAAAACACAGATTAACTCCCTTCATACGATAACATTTTTTAATGCAGTAGTTTTCTGGCTGTGACTATTGTTGAAACCAGAGATTATTAACACCTACCTTACACACACTCACACACAGAGACACTCACACAAACACACACATCCCCCCACACACACACATACTCACACACGCACACACACACACACACGCAAAAAGTGATGAGGTTACTTCAGTTATAACTTTTTTTGGAAAATTCGTACGTACACCTTATTTTATAAATACCTGGTCACTTTCCTATGACATAAAAATACACACACTCAAACACTCATTGACACAAACTGTACAAAGTTAGTTTTAAAAAAGTAAGGGATGGGGTAGGTGATTTGGAGAAAATATGTTGTGGAATTATGTCACATTCTTTATAAAATGATCAGGAGTGAGAGAAACATATATATATAGAGAGAGAGAGAGACGGATAGAGATACAAAGAGAGAGAAAGAGAGAGAGATGTACAAAAAAAGACACACATAGAGAGCAAACTATATATAGAGACAGAGGGATCGAGAGACCTAAACAGAGAGAAATTGTAAGTTGAGAGAAAGAGAGATAGATAGGTAGAAAGACTGAGAGAGAAAGAAATAGAGACAGTCAAACAAGGGAAGAAAATAAGAAAGAAAGAGACAGAGAGGCAGAGAGAGAGAGAGGGTCAGAAAGAGATAAAGCGAAAGACGAAGACAGGTGTCGTTGAGAGAAAGAGAGATAGAGAGGGAGAGAGAAAGAGTGAGAAAGAAAGAGATACAGACTGAAAGACAGAGAGATAGAAAGAGATAGAGACAGAGAGAGAGGCAGAGACAGAAAGAGGGAGTGAGAAAAGAGAGACTTATAGAGGGACAGAGAAAGAAAAAGAAAGAGAGAGAGAGAGAGGACATATAGAGATGGATAGACATAGTGAGAAAAGAGGGAGAGACAGAGATAGAGATAGAGAGAGAGAGAAAGAGATAGAAAGAAAAGGTAATGGTTATAGTGATATTCCTGGGCTGTAAGAAAAAAAAAGGTGACGCGGTTTGGGGGAGGGGTGTTCTACATTAATTTACTGTTTTATTTTGTATAGCACTCTACGCACAGTCCTTACAGTTTTTATTATTTACTTATTTATTTAAATATCCTGACTTACACTGAAAATCGGGTTACGACGCGTCTTAAGAACTGATCAACGTCATAAACCGAGGACCCCGTGTGTTGAGGAACTAGGCTCCAAATTTAATTTAAAATGGGACCAGATAGAGGCCTTCTATATTTTAATTTGAAATTGGACCAGATAGAGGCCCTCTATATTTCAGAAATAACAGCTCGTTGTTTGTTGAACTTAAAAACTGGTAAAGACAGGAGACATGGAGTCCCAGGGTTTCTCGTTCACGAAGACAAAGTGGACACCAGAATCAACCTGCACAAGATCCTTACCAAACTTAACTTGAAGCTGCTCGGCCACGCAAATATCTTACTGATGTCGCACATCAGTTTAGAAATGCCATGCAGCAAAATTTGTAAAATATGGAACAAAAAATGGTTGCTGTGCACCTCTGCATACACATACTTTAACTTCGAACACGGACCAACGAACATTAAGGGAACATTGGTCACTACCATACTAGGGGAAGAAGGATTGCTGGACGTCGCAAATCACCCGTGTGTCATATAAGAAACATCAGCCATGTGTCATATGCTGGTAAGAAACATCACCCATGTGTCGTGTGCTGGTAAGAAACATCACCCATGTGTCATGTGCTGGTGAGAAACATCACCCATGTGTCGTGTGCTGGTAAGAAACATCACCCGTATGTCATATGCTGGAAAGAAACATCCCCCGTGTGTCATATGCTGGAAAGAAACATCACCCGTGTTTCATGTGCTGGTCAGAAACATCACCCGTTTGTCATGTGCTAGTGAGAAACATTACCCGTGTCATGTGCTGGTGAGAAACATCACCCGTATGTCATATGCTGGTAAGAAACATCACCTGTGTGTCATGTGCAGTTGAGAAACATCACACATGTATCATGTGCTGGTGAGAAACATCACACATGTTTCATGTGCTGGGGAGAAACATCACCCGTGTGTCATGTGCTGGTGAGCCTTAATTAGTGGGTTAAAAATCGATTCAAAGTTTTTTCGACAAATAATCAAACAAACAAGCAAGAAAGGGCTCAGACACCACGAGTTAATATGAAGGATTTTAAAAAAGAGCACAATTCCTTACCACATGAATTAAAGTAAACATTTACAGCATAAGACGGAATGGCGCTTTCTAGTATTTTATGTATATTAGATTGGTTGGGGGTGGGGGTGGGGGGCATTCGTAACCATAAAGCAACGAAAGTCGGGACAGACGTAACCCAAGGACTGCCTGTCATCAAATCCGTCTATTTACGGTAGGCCATTGATAGGCCAGACCAACACTGTAGTAATAAGGCTTGATATATTTGTTTTTCACTTATTATACATAATTCAGATTGTTAGACGCTAGCGGTCTTAAATTTTTTTTAAATAAGATATATTATATATGTCAATTATTAATATTAAAGTGTACTGTTACATTGTATATTCAATACAAAGTAACAACAAATAAATTTTAATAAATATCTTGGTTTTCTTAGGGTCGCCAATTATCGAATAAAATATTCATTATAATGCAAATTTGCTCTATTTTGTAAAAGCTTTATTGAAAGTGACCTATTTAAATTTCACGGGGGCCGCGGGTCACATGGCTTTTATAAAAAGGTGTCGCCACCCAAAAACAGTTGGGAACCTCTGGCTTAGTACCTTAACAAATGCTTGTCTGTTTATTTAACCTGTTAACATTGATTTTTGTTTGCCTTCAAATTTGTGTGTGATACAAATACAAATAAACAGTGTTAAAGACAACAAAAAAAGTACATTTTCAAAAGGTTCGTAATCTAGAAAAGCATGGTGATGTGAGTGACATGCCCTATGGAGTGAAATCTGAGTATGAATGGGACGATAAGTGAAATGGTGTGAAACTTAATGTGCAAACAATAAAACAAAAAGAAAACATGGGTGATGGCTGTTAACAGAGTGATAGTGTGAGGGAGGGGGAGAAAGAAAGAGAGAGACCGAGGGAAAGAGAGAGATAAACAGAAAGAGACACAGATAGAGAGAGAGAGAAATATATATAAAGAGTGACAGAGCGCAAGACGAAGACAGAGAAAAGTGTCATTGAAAGAAACAGAAAGAGAGAGAGAGAGAAAAGAAAGAGGGACAGACAGACATAGACAGAGAGAATGAAAGAGAGAGACAGTGAGAGAGAGGGGGGCAGAAAGAGACAAATAGACAGAGAGAGAAAGCGAGAGAGACATAGAAAGACAGAAAAAGAGAGAGACAGAGAGAGAAAATGAAAGTTAGAGATAAATAGATAAAGAAAGAGAGATAAATTTCATTTAATAACTCCCTTATCTTTTAGGTTAAAGTAACAGCGAGCTGTTATTTTTTAAATATATAGGGCCTCTATCTGGTACCATCGTAAATTAAATTTGGAGCCTAGTATCTTTATAATCGATTATACCTTCGTTTATGATATGCCATTGGTAGAACTGGAACAAACAAAAAATTAAATGCGTTTATGAATGTAATCATCCTCTTTGAGTAATTGATTCTCAAAAAATATAAACATATTAGATCGTTACAAACACGTTGTTTTACTTTTGTTTGAAAAATATATAATTATGTATGTCAATGAGCAATATTTTAGCTTGAATTTTAAACCGAATTATTAACTTATATATTCAATACAAATTGGGGACAATTAAATTTAAAAAGACACCTGGTCACTTCTCATACACACACACAAATTAACACACAGAGACTCTAACTGTTAAAAGTTAGTTAGACAAAAAATGGGGCGGGGATAGGTGATTTGAAGATAATTGTTTGTGTAATTATTTAACATTCATTAGGAAGTCATCCAGAAAGAGAGAGAGAGCGAGAGAGAGAGAGAGAGAGAGAGAGAGGGTGAGAGAGAAACAGAGAGAGAGCGAGAGAGAGAGAGAGAGAGAGAGAGGGTGAGAGAGAAACAGAGAGAGAGAGAGAGAGAGAAAGACATATTCATTACAAAGTGAGCACAATTAAATAAACAAAATACTTTTGAAAGAAAAAGTAACATTTTCAAAAATTGAACAAATCAGATAAACTTCAATGACACCATGACTTGATTTTAATGCAGAAGTTAACTGACTATGACTGTATATAACCTTTTCCATTTGATTCCGAATTGTAAAGCTGCAATCTTGTTTTATCAGTGAGATCCAGGTTTCTGTTCCCCATCATCTAACAAAATTGAACACATATTTCACATTACATAAATCATAAATTATAGAATTTATTCTGCCTTTATGTTGAAATTCTTATATTTCTTTATAAATGATTTATAACTGAAACAAAAACATCCCTAACTTATTGACTTTTTCTTAATCATTGTTTACATTGGCAACAAAGGTTACGATCACGTGACCCATAATATAAATAACAATTAAGGACTAATAATATCCTTTCATTACTATGAAATATATTATTTGTTACTCATAAAAGTAATATATTTCAAGGTAAGTACATCAGTTTTATATCAACAGTCAGAAAAAAAAGACTTCACGCCAAAGTAGGAGTGTTGGTTTACGTTACTTATGAACCCAAAAAGTGAACGTTACTGTACAATGAATCGTAAAACTAATTAGTAAAAACTACTCATTTGCCCATAAATAAATAATTAAAAGACATTTTAAACTATACATATGCTTTATTTTAATAATATTACTTACCAACTAACCTTTGATATCGACAAATGCCAATTTGTTTGTCCCTGCTTGAGCGCTAACATCAATATACTCAGCAATCCCCTCGCACCGCCGAAACGGTCTTCGAAACGAAAATATAGGATTCTTTGTTTCACTTCGCCGCAATGCGCGATACAAAGAAATGAAAAGTTCTTTACGTATGTCAAAAGAAAATGAACAAGGCTTTTAAAATGTTAATAAACAAGTTCACTTATATCAAAAACTTATATAAATATTAAAGCACCGGAACTACGTTCCAGCACCTCTTTCACCCCCCCCCCAACCACACATAGTTATTTTTATTACTGTCTGCAATGAATTTTGTAGGTTGGGTTCCAGTAACTTTTAACAGTTTAAAACTAAAAATTCAAGTAAATGTGTGAATTTTTTTTGCAATTTCAACACTAAAAACCTATAATTATTTCTCTGAATTCTTTTTAATAACATTATTATGCTGTTGCTAATCAATGATGCGTCTTTTTTTGCCATTAATGCGACTTATGATGCTGCATGGCTATGCTGATTGCCTTGTAGTCTGGTTGATGCGTGGTGAGGTTAAGCTTCATACACGCGTTTATACTTCCATCCGTTAAACGTGATCGCTGGTTCGTCTTAAAGTTCTTTAGATGTGAGACATAAGAATAAAAACACATTTCTTATTCCGTTTGCAAGAACAAACACATACAAATTTTCGTTCTTCCCGTCCGAAATTCGGGCGTGGAATGGGTTGCCTGAAGAAACCAGGAAAACCAACACTTTATAAACATTAAAAACTCTAATACGAATCCAGGACTAAACACAAAACATAGATAAGCGTAGTACACAATAATCTTCTGTATAGAAGGAGCGTCTGTAACAGATAAGATACAATAAGATAAGAGAAAGACTGCTCGCATACGCAGTGCCAAACATTGTTCGTACATCAATACTCACACGCTGCAGTGTGTGGTTTGTGACGGGAAGCGCTTTCTAAGATATGACAATCAGCTGGTCTACGTGTTGATAACTTCCAGCTTATTCACCCACATGTCTGACGCCTTCAGGTCAGCAGCCTGGAGCTCAAAATCTCTGAAGGAGACAAGGGGGATGTATCTCAGGTCAGTGCTGTCCACTGCACACTCGTGTGGATGGGTGATAGACTTAAAAAGATGTGTGTACTCTCAAAATTCTTTTAAAAATCACGCTTTAAATGACTGCAGAAGATTAGACGTGAAGCCTGCTAGCTGCTGTATATTAACATGTTTAACAGAGTCACTTGATGTGCACGTATCTTTGACCTCTCTCAGTTTTTCAAAGTTTAGTAAACAACATGTTTCAATGTCGGTGATGAAGAGTTCTAGCTTGTTTTCAAATGGCATCACTGCTTGTTGCAGGGACAAGATTGTATTTCCAACATATTTGGAAATACAATATTTGTATTTTCATATTTAGCTGATTTAGATAATTTTATACGCAATTAATATGTAGATCAAAGGAGTCTGAAGAAATCATGTTCTCTATAATCGAACATTTGTCTGCGATCCAGATGCATCCATCAATAGAGCCACATCTGGCTCGCGAACCATGGTTTCCCTACCCCTGAGTTAGTGACATAAAAAGTGTATTAAAATAGAGAAAGCAATTCTTTAAGTATGACTTAGAGTAATATTAACGGCGTAAGGCAAAAAATATTATTTTATGTTTTTATATATGGGTGAGTTCGTAACCACGAAGCAGCTTAAGTCGGGACCGGCGAAACCCGAGGACTTCCTGTGATAACTTTCAGCCTGTGTATGATAGGCCATTAGTAAACCTGAAAAAAACCCTCATAAATCTAAAATTGTGGACGTAAGATGCCCCGTGACAATTTTGGGAAAAACGTAGCCGAGACGTAAAAAAAAACAACCTAGATCCGAAAGAAAAAACCTAGACACGCTAAAATTAAATAAATATGACATCAGAATGCTATCCCCCCCCCCTTTAAAAAAACAAAAAAAAGCCGTATTCCCTTTTTTGAAAATGAGCATGTTTCAAATCATGTTAATGTAATTTAAGTGTGTATTTTGTGTGAGGCTGCAGTCTAATATTGTCACACGCGCGAAGCTATTTAAAACGTCATTAAATAAAGTGTAAGCAAATGTAAACTAGGGGATATGGTCATCGATGGCTGGGGTGAACTGACACGTGGATGTGAACAATAGCAGAGGGATACAGATGCTATAGTGAGATAAACTAACAAATGCATTATATTAATTACGATACATTCGATCGATCTAAAATTTTGACACAATGCATTGTTATCCACGATCTATCTGTGGTAAAATTTTGAGATCTCTAGGACCATCAGAAGTGGTTTAACGTTACGTTGGAATTTTTGAAATTGTGCAGACAGACAGACAGAAACGAAAGGAAGTTGCAAAAAACGTGGTAAAAAAGACATTAAACAAAACTGATTAAAAACATAATTGAAACATAATTGAAAAAAATAAATTATATCCCTTTATACAATGACTTGATTTTTAAAGACATTCAGTACTTAATTAACTGTCTGTAACTATCGTTAAAAGAAGAGACTATCAACACATATCTCACACACACAAACAAACACACGCACACACCAACACAGATTTAAAAAAGAAATATGATATGATATATATGTCAGTTATCAATATTTTGGCTTGAATTTCAAATTTGCATGATAAGATATACACCACATATTAAAGAAAAATAAAAAATGTTATATTATTTACGTTTCGCGACAGGAAAGGTGGTATAACTTAATACGCACAACGACACTATAGCAAAAAAATGTAACATGTTACATAGATATAAAAAAAGATAATCTAAACTGCCTGCTAAATTTCAGCTCGCTAGCTTACGAGGAAGTGGGTTAAAATCGATCCACAATTTTGTTGACAAGGGCGCAACCAGACACCACGAGTTAATATAAAGGATTTAAAAAACACAAACAAACGCATGTTCAAAGTTACACGGCAACCATTTTTTGTTCCATATTTTACAATTTTGCTGCGCGGCATTTTTAAACTGCTGCGCGACATCGATCAGATATCTGCGCAGCCATGCAGCTTTCAGTTAAGAATGGTAGGGTCCTAGTGCAGTTGGATCCTGGTGTCCACTTTGTCGTCGCGGACGAGAAGCCCTGGGACTGTATTGACCAGTGTCTAACAACGAGCTTGTATTTCTGAAATGTAGAGGGCCTCTATCTGGTCCCATTTTAAATTAAATTTAGAGC
Organism: Ampullaceana balthica; assembly: GCA_944989445.1. Lineage (NCBI taxonomy): Eukaryota > Metazoa > Mollusca > Gastropoda > Lymnaeidae > Ampullaceana > Ampullaceana balthica. The sequence continues at coordinate 601,189 of CALYLW010000381.1, read as the reverse complement.
TTAGTTCCTCAATACACGGGGTCCTCGGGTTATGACGTTGATCCGTTCTTAAGACGCGTCGTAACCCGATTTTCAGTGCAAGTCGGAACATTAAAATAAAATAAAAACTCTGAAGGACATTACATAGAGTGTTGTAAAAAAATAGAATCAATTAATGAATTTTTTTTTAAATTAAAAAAAGAAAAACGATTCTTTACCACACGAATTAGAGTAAATATTAATTTTAAAAAAAGATAGCACAATTCCTTACAACATATTGTATTAACGTAAACATTAACAGCGTAAGAAGAAATGACGCATATTATTATTTTATGTATATTATTTTGGCTGATGGGAAACAATTGTTAACAGGAAGCAGCGTCAGTCGCGAATGGCATAGCCCGAGATCTGCTTGTATTCACTTCCGTATATTTATATGAGGTCATTGGTAGACCTGACAAAATATAATCAAGTATGATGAAAGACATTGACGCGATTGACTTTACCGTCTCTATATATAAATATCTAAAAATATTATAAATACGTTGTTTTAAAACTTTTTGAATAAGATAAAATATATGTGTCATTTATTAATACTTGGACTGCAATTTTAAATTGCGTAATTAAGGTGTACATTCAAAACAAAGTAAGGACAGTAAATAATTTTGGTACAAAAAACATTATTGAAAAATCAGATGAACTCCCATTATACGATGACTAACGCGCTTTCACTGTTGTTAAAATAAGAGATTATAAACATCTCCCCCCCCCCACACACACATACACACAAGCAAATAGTGATCATAATTTTTCAGTAATAACATTCTTTGGAGAATTCGTACTCCCTACCCCCCCCTTCTCACACCTTATTATAAAAACACCTGGTAACACAAACTGTACAAAGGTAGTGGTAAAGCTATGGTCCTTCCCTCTGTATATCCCTTGCATCAGCAACCAGATATATTTTCTAGCTTTTGTATCAACAAACTTGCTAAAATTTGTGATGATCTTGACAGAACGGTATTACCACCACATAATTTATCTCCTTTTGCTGTGAGGTCAAGCTTTGACATGTTCCAGCCTGTAACGGAAAATGAGGTCAAACGTATTATTCTAGAATCGAAACCAACGTCCTGTTGTCTTGATCCCATCCCTACTCCACTATTGGTTGAGTCATTAGATCATTTACTCCCAACAATAACTCATATAGTTAATGAGAGTTTAATATCTGGTACCTTTACAGACTTATGTAAATCTGCTGTTATAAAACCCTTGCTGAAAAAATAGGGTTAGACAAAACAATTTAACCAACTATCGACCTGTGTCTAACATTTCATTTTTATCGTAGGTCATTGAGTAACTAACCTTAAAATAACTTTTTGCTTATCTTAACGACCACACTCTTCTAAATCCAAATCAGTCGGCCTACAGACCTTCTCACAGCACAGAGACCACCCTGTTATAGGTAACAAATGACCTCCTACTCGCACTGGACAGTGGGTAAATCTCTATATTGGTCCTCTTAGATCTTAGTGCAACCTTTTGACACCGTCGACCATCAAATACTTCTAAAAAACCTGCAAAATTATTTTGGAATTTCAGGCTCAGTTCTGGCTTGGTTTCAATCATACTTATCTAACAGATCACAAGTGGTATCAGTATATGGCTGTATCTCTCACAGAGCTGACTTGGTTTATGGCAGTGTTTCTCAAATAGGGGGGGGGGCAAGACTCCGTAAAGGGGGATTGCTAAGTTATGCTTAAAAGGATGTTAACAGTTGCCTAGGTATTGCTAGTTCCACCCAGGTTTGGATGATGTTATTGACGACTGCCATTACCAAAGAGAAGTACCCTTCAAAAGTTCACAAAGGTTCCCCTCTATATAAACATATATGTGCCGCCAATTAGCCCCAATCTTAACCCAGTGCATATTATAACTAAACATAATCCAATTTCTTCTAAGAAAGACCCGATAAGTTCTTTTTAAACTTATTTTCACTTGTAGCAATCTTTGAAAGCAATCGTCCTAAAATAATTGGATTTAATATTGAAGAAAAAATCTAGCAATGTCGTGTTAGAGCTATGACACACCTTTTATAAAATTTAGTTCACAACTAATAAAAACACACACTCACACGCATAAACATACACACACGCGATCGCACTCGCGCACATACTTATTCACACACATAACTTGGGTTATCAACATAAAAAATAATAATCAATCACATCAAATATACTATTTTACGGCGAGAAACTTTGACACAACACGCTCAGTTAATCTCGACAACAAAATGTTTTTTATTTTATGTCTATAATTGTAATTTTAAAAAAAATCAATAGTTACCTTGCATAGCGAGCACATACGGACGCGCAATAGTGCAAATAAATAATATGCATATGTATTGGTGGGAGGGGGGGGAGGGGAAGGCATTGGTAACCAGTGCTGCCAGTGACAATTTCGGGAAAAACCTAGCCAACACGTCTTAAAAAACTAGATCCGAAAGAAAAAATCCTAGACAAAATAAAAATAAGCAAATATGACGTCACAAAGCTTCCTCTCCCCACCCCCTTTAAATAAAAATTATTTTTTTTAAAAAAGGTGTATTTCTAGTTCAAAATGAGCATGTTTAAAATTATTTTAATGTCATTTAAGTATATATTTAGTGTAAGGCTGCGAAGCAGTTTAAAACATCATTAAATAAATTGTAAGCAATCAAATATTTAAGTGTAACTTACATTTAAATTTGCGCGTTTTTGTTGTGACGTCACAGTTCTTAAACACTCCCTCCCCCCTTGTCACACATCTTACAGAATTGTAACCCCCCCCCCGCCACCCTAAGATCCGTGCGATCATTTATGGACGTCCACTAAAGTATTAGTATGTTCTACAAAACTATTTGTAAAATTTACTTACATCTGCATTAATTAATTACTTGTCATCTTTCTTATAAATGGCAATCTTATCAGCTTTCTAGGAATCATTCTTATTTTATCTATTACAGTCGAACGTTTTATTATAATAATAATAATAATAATAATCATAATTGATAATTTATATAGCGCTTTATCCCAGTAGGGAACCAGGCTCACAGCGCTTTACATTGAGATCATAACATACATATAATAATTAAATAACCATTCATACCATAATAACAACATTAAGGACAGTACAATACACACAAGCTACGCTAATCATTCAAACAAATGTATTTTCTTCAATTTTGTAAATACATTTTGAAAAGATGCGTTTTAAGTGCAGTCTTGAAGGACTTGGTAGTTCGAATACTACGGATGTGTAATATACAGAAGATTTTTGAGTCCTACCTTTATCAGTTGTTTATGTCTCGTCTTGCCTTTTCATTTGAGTTTTAAATGTTGCCAGAGCGTTGTTTTTTCTCATTTCATCAGGCAAGCCATTCCACTTCCAAATTCCGGATGGAAAGAACGAGAATTTTGATGTGTTTGTTCTTGCATACGGAATGGGAAAAGTTTTTTTTCTTTCAAATAACTATGTCTATTTCAGGGTTGTATTTGATTATCTTTGGTCTATACCATGTATACTTGATAGGATATTCTCTCATTTCAGGGTTGTATTAGACTATCTTTGGTCTATAGTCTATACCATGTATACTTGATAGGATATTCTCTCATTTCAGGGTTGTATTAGACTATCTTTGGTCTATAGTCTATACCATGTATACTTGATAGGATGTTCTCTCAATTCAGGGATGTATTAGACTATCTTTGGTCTATAGTCTATACCATGTATACTTGATGGGATATTCTCTCAATTCAGGCAGAAGACAATGCTGATAATTTTATCGTGAAGACTAATAAAATTGAAAACCTGAGGGTCGAACATAATTTGGTCCTATTTAATTTTAACTTATGACATTATTTTCTTTTTTTCCTCCCCATTAATAATAATAATAATAATAATAATTGATAATTTATAAAGCGTTGTATCCCAGCAAGGAACCAGTCTCACAGCGCTTTACATGGAGATCATAACAAACATATAATAATTAAATAACCATTCATATAATAATAACAACATAAAGGACAGTACATTACACATAAGCTACTAATTTACATTAAGTGAACCTACTAGTAAATGAGATCCAAAAATAGTTTGTAAACAAGACATCTTTAGTGTTAAAACTTGTTGTTATTTGCTGACATGTGACATGGGTCACGGGCAATCTTCTGACCGACGCCGCGCAGTAGTTTATATTAAGCAGTTGGTTATTATTTGTGAAAAATGGAATTTATTTATCATATTAATTGAACATATTTATTAATTTTTCACTTCAACATCGTTTAGTTACTTTTTAAAAGAAAAATCTAGATTATGGTTAATTTTGAAACAAAAAACCTAGATCTTGATTGAAAAACCTAGCGTTGGCTGCACTGTTGGTAGACTCGATGCAGCGTCAATAGGGACCGGTGTAACCCGATCACCTCCGTTCATTAATAGTAGGCCATTGATAGACCTGACAAGAAATAGCACTTTTTTTTTATATATAATATATAAAATAAAAAAAAATTTAAAAAAATAAAAAATTACAGATAATTCGTATTTATAACTGTCTCCTAACAATTTAAAATTTCTACTTATATAACTATCTATGAATGTTATAAACACGTGGTTTTAGGATTATTTGAATGAGATTAAATATCTATGTCAATTATTAATATTTTGGCTGGTATTTTAGGTTGTGTATTTAAAATAAATATTAAAAACAAAGTGAAAACAATTAAATTTTAATAAAATATTTTCGACACAAAACAGCAACATTATTAAAAAAACCAGATACCACGTTATGATTCAATGACTGGCGTTTTAATGCAGTTGTTAACTGGCTGTGACTGCTGTTTAAACAAACAATTATCAACACCCACTCACCCCCCTCCCCCCACACACACACAAACAGTGATGCTGTTACTTCAGTAATAACATTCTTTGGAGAATTCTTACCCTTCTTGCACACATTATTATAAAGACACCACGTGACACAAACTGTCAAAAGTTAGTTATAAAAATAAGGGGGCGGGGGTAGGTGATTTGAAGATAATCCGTTGTGGAATTATGTCACATTCATTATGCAGTCATCCGGAGCGAGAGAGAGAGGGAGAGAGATAGAGAGATATATATAAATAGAGTAAAAGAAAGAGACAGAAAGAGAGGGGGGGGGAAAGACAAAGACAGAGAGATAAAAAAGACATAGAGAGATTGAGAGATGGAGGGAGAGACAAAGAGATAGAGAGATAAGACAAAGAGAGTCAGACCAAGCTAGAGGGAGAAAGAAAATGAGATGGAGACAAAGAGAGATATGGACAGAGAGAGGGAGAAGGGGAGAGAAAGAAAGAGAGAGAAAAGGATGAAGGGAAAAGAGATATATAAAGAGAGAGATACAGAGAGAGAGAGAGAAAGATATATAGAAAGAGTCAGGGGGAGTGAGAGACGAAGAGAGAGTGAGAGAGAGAGAGAGAGAGAGTCGTTGAGAGAACGAGAGAGATAGAGAGAGTGAGAAAAAAGAGGGAGAAAGAAATAGATACAGAAGACAGACCGACAGAGATTGAGTGAAAGAAAGAGAGACAGAGAGAGAGGCAGAGAGAGAGAGAGAGAGAAAGGGAGAGAGAAAAAGATATATATATATATATATATATATATATAAAGAGACTGAATAGAGAGACAGAAAGAGAGGGAGTGAGAGAGAAGAGATAAATACAGAGAAAGAGAGATAGTGAGAGAAGGAGAGAAAGATAGAGAGAAAGAGGGAAACATAGAGTGATGTAGAGAGAGGACAAGAGACAGAGCGATTGAGAGAAAGAGAAAGAAAGAGAAAAGAGACAGGCAAATAGAAAGAAAGAGAGACAAAGACAGAGAGAGAAAGACAGAAGACAGATATAAAGAGATAAAAAAGGAAAGAGAGACAGAGAGAGTTAAAGACACACAAAGAGAAATAGAGAGACAGAGATAGATAAAGACACATACAGAGAGAAAAATAGAGAGAGACAGAGCCAGACTGAGACAGTGGGAGAGAAGGTAATGGTGGTTAAGGTGATATTCGTGGTACACCCGCTGCTGGATGACTTTAGAAAATGTGGCGCGGGAAAGGTGGGGGTGGGGGGAGTCAAACGATAACGAAGAGTTATTCTTTCAAATATATATATATATTTTGTTGAGTTGTTTTGTGTGTTGGTCTCTGAGTGGGGGCGTGGGCACGGTGCGTGTGTGTGTCAGGTAGATGTTAATAAACATCTTTTATAACATTAGTCAAAGCCAATTAGCTATTGCATCATTAAAAATCAAGTTATCGTATAAATGGATTTAATTAACTTTTTTAATATTGTTTTTTTTTAAGTCTCAAAAATAAGAATTAAAATTTATTTGTCCTTCATTTGTATTGAATATACAACGTAATGATAATTAGTAAAATTAAAGCAAAAACATTGATGATTAACATATATAAAAATCGTTATTTCAAAATTTAAAAAACTGCGTGCTTATAACAATATGATATATATTTATATACAGAGAACGTTTATTTCTTATGCAAACGTCCGTTAGTTTACATTTTGTCCATTTTTTGTAAGGTCTACTGAAACCCTACCATGAACAGACTGAAGTTATCACAGTGAGGTAAGTCGTTTCCTCGGCAGGGTGCCAGATTGGCCCTTATAAGGTCAAATTCTCACAAAAAGATGGTTTAGCCTGAAATTATTTTTTTGGCCTTTTTTAATAAATAAAAATATGTATAAAAATTATCTAAATCACAAGAAAAAAAAATAAACAAGAAAAAAAACATCCATCTTAAGTCAATAACTTTATTAAATTTCTATTTTTGAATAGCTTACGTGATGTTAACCAGTCTTTAAAGTTTAACGAATAGTTCATAAAGACAAAGTTACATATTGAATGCAGCTCACGCTCTTAGAGTCAGGGCTGAGCTTTTACTTACAAATAAACACTGCAAGGACTTCGCCGTGTCACAAAGAATGCTGATGACTTGACAGCTGATACAGTTTATTATATTGCAAATAGCAGCATAAAGAAAAAGAAGACCTGGAGCTTTTCTTTCAAATGTGTATGTTAGTATCATAGTCTATTTATTTTGTAAATATAACCATACATAAGAACATTGGCATTTACACATTTATTAACCTTTTTCTCATGGTTAAAACTTAATTTTCAATTGTTAACTCATTTTCAGACTTTATATATCCATAAAGAAGAGACTGCCACTCAAGGATTGGTCTCATCAGCCACACCAAGAGCTGCAAATAATAAAGATAAATCTATCGTCTTTCGTAGACGGACAAATGCCATACATACAATATATTCATAAATGAAGTCACGCGATTTTGGCAGATTTTTCACTGCATTTTCACCCCTTTCCCTCGTCACACGTAATAAAGAGCTAGACAAATCCAATTTAACGCCACAAAGTCCCTCCCCCCACCCATAAAAGCAGTATTTACTATTTAGTAGCTTTTATTTAGAGTTTCACGTTTTGATGTGATGCCACAGTTCATAAAAGCCCTCCCCCCTCATCATACATCCTCACACATCTGTGACCCCTGCAGGCTCCTAGGTGGGTGACGTCATTTTTGTCAACATTTTTCATATAACATAAGTTTGGCCTTTTTTTTGGCCTTTTTTTACCGATATTTTGGCCTTTTGCCCAAATTATAATCTGGCAACCCTGTACCCCTGTCCCAACTTACGCTGCTTTGTGGTTTCGAACTAACCCCCACAATAAACAACCGTAAAAACCAAGTTTTTGACTCTGAATCGCTTGTGTGGGCATTTTCCAAAAAAATTGTAATTTTCATGTCCCACGCATATAAAGTTTGATAATTGTTGAAATGGGGCACATTTATTTTTTGAGTGGCTTGTATGTTTTAAAGAGCATTCATTTCTGAATATTAATATATATGATATTTCAAATTCAGGCGTATGTGTGTTTTTTATTGAATATTTACAAATATGTCTTTTTGGAAAAGACCATGTCGCCAACATAAAACCCATTCACAATTACATCAATATAAACAATTTAAATATTATTTTTAGTGTTATTATTGTTTCAATATGTTCATATGTGTTTGAACATTATGTAAAGCCATATCAATGAGTATAAAAAGTAAAATTTCTGTTTTTATTGCCCAAAATGAACATATCCCCTGTTTTAGACTCACTGGTGTAACAAATTGATATTGGACAAAAATAGAAATGTCCTGTGTTCACAGGTCACACTTGTAGCAACCTGATATTGGACCAAAATAAACATGTCCCCTGTTCCATATCCTGTAGTGTAACACTTGATATTGGACCAAAATAAACATGTCCACTGTTTTAGACTCACTGGTGTAACAACTTGATATTGGACCAAAATAAACATGTCCCTTGTTTTAAACTCACTGGGTGTAACAAATTGATAGTGGACCAAAATAAACATGTCCCCTATTTTAAAATGACTGGTGTAACAACTTGATATTGGACCAAAATATGTTGATTGAAACTATTGGCCGTAAAAACCATAAGGGTTTCCTGAGAGTGACTCCCCCTCTTTCCAAAATGGAGGTGCTTTTAATGCTTTGACACTTTTCTGTGTGGCTCAGTGCAGACCGCTCTGCTGTAAAATGGTAAGTAATTAGGCATAACACTCGCTGGTGTAACAGACCAATTTACCTAAAATTATAACTTAATGTATATTAACAATGGATTAATATAACAGGACATAACGGTAGTTAAAATAAAATATAAGCATATTTTCATTCTCTAAAATCTTGGGCAAAAATGTTGTTGAACTTGTAAAATTTTCATTGGTGTAACACTCACTTGTGTAACAGTAAAAAAATCGTTACACTAGTGAAAGGACTGTTAATTTGATGAGGATTTGTCATAATATGAAAATATTTATATTTTGGTTGCACATTTGGAAACTCACTTGTGTATCAAATATATATAGAATGGAGCAATATGAATAGTTATTAATAATGTTTAGTTTTTAGTTTTTATGTAACGGAAGAAAGGAAGACTTTAATGATAATTGCTAATTTTTGTTTCAAATCTTTGAAAATGACTAATTTTTGACTTTTTGAGAACACTTGCATTTTTCTAACCGTAAAATTATTATTGAAGTTGTTGGTAAACACTTTATTTCTGTTTATAGATACTTATTTACCCTTCATTTTGATATAATTATCTTGTATCTTGGTTCATTTAAGGATTTTATGTGTTTTTTGAAAAGTTGTTAATTTTGTGTTTTTTACCTCCCATTTTAGTTTTCTCAAAAAAAAATTATGCAAATCCATTTTCATGTCAAAAATTATTATATTGTACGCCTGAAAAAATTGAGTTTGTTCTCTATATACTTTTGGTTGAAATGAGAGTGAGTAAGTGGGTATAAGTAAAATAACTTTACAGATATAGTCTTTCAAAAAACGTAACTTTTTAGAGAAGAGAAAAAAAACTAAAAAACCTGAACTTCAAATGTCCATAATTTTCTCATGTATGAAGATATATGAACAAATTTGGTGTCCACATTCCTAGTATTTCTAGCACTTTAAAATACAACATCAAAAAAAGCTGTGGGAAAATTTTAAAATTTCTGTTTGTGGTACCAAATTATATTAAACACGTTTTTATAACACTTGTCCCGTGATCAGCAGCTGAAATTTAGCCGGCAGACTGTAGTTTTTTTAAAACTATAAATCCTTTATATATGAGACATAAATAAAATTTTGCATTTTTAGATTGTTTATGCGATGCGTATTACAATAAACATACTTTTGGTTATGTCTTGTATATAAAGAATTTATAGTCAAAAACTTTGTTTTTTGGGGGGGGCGGGCGCTTATGAGGTTTAACATATGCGGTTCACTCATTCTCTAACTTATGGATCTCTCTTTTTCCTTCTAAATTAGAAATCTTTAATTTTTATACCAAACACCCGCCCCACGTTTTTAGTCATATTAAATGAAAGTACTTGAACTTATAAGTTTTAAATTATTTTTTTCTTTTTAGTCCACTTATAAAACGTGGTTTTTAAAAATCGTATTTTTAATTCTATTTATTTTATTCTTTTTAATCCACTTATAACAACCTGGTTTTTAAAAATATTTTTTACCTCTATTTATTTTACCAAACACCTCATTAGCGCCCACCCAACGTTTTAAAATCACGGTGATGTGGTCACGGGGTGAACGCATGGATGTCAACAAAAGCAGACGGTACAGATGCTTATATATAGATAAACTAAAAAGTTCAATAATTTAATAGCGGTACTTTTGATCGATCTGAAATTTTGATACAATGCATTGTCATCCAAGATCTATCTGTCTCTAGTACCATCAGAAGTGGTTCAATTTTACATTGGCAGATTTGAAAAATGTGGACACGAATCAAGTTAATAAAAACGTGGTAAAAAGAGTCTAGACAGACCCAGGGCTTCTCGTCCATGAAGACAAAATGGACACAAGGACCCACCTGCACTATGTCCCTACCAATCTTCACTATAAGCTGCGCGGTCGTGCAGATATCTGACCGATGTCGCGCAGCAGATTAGAAATGCCAAGCAGAAAAAAAATTGTAAAGTATGGAGGAAAAAATAGTTGCTGTTCATCTTTGCACGCGCGTTTTTTAAACGCAATATCCCATGGAAAAATTGCGTTTACAAATTCTAAATGTGTGTCAAGCTTGACAATGCAACTATCGCTGAACCATACCAGATAGAGGGTTCGGGTCTTTTGCAAATATGTTAAGGCGGTCCCAATGGTGTTCCGCCAAAAAAATACCGAAAAAGTTTACTGGATTTCCTGGAAAATCCAAAAAACCCGAAAAAATATCTGTATTTTGTCAATTTCTCGGCAACAATAACATCTATCGGGTTGAAACAAACGTCAAACAATAGCTAATAATATTTAAAACAATTTTGGTGAAGGAATTTAACAAAAATGCATTGTAGTTCCTTTCCCGTAATTTTAGAAGCAATTTTGGAAAGCAATTGTTTTGTTTAGTTTCAAAATTATTGATTTGAAATGGCTTTTAATGTAATCAAGAATGATAGTTAATGGAGTTTTTCCGCTTTGTGAATGCTTGTTAGATTGTTACGTGGTGCGCATTATATTGACACATTCTTGGTGTGATGTAGCGTGAGGGGATATGACGTCATATGATGTTTAGTTTCAGAACTACTTATCTGAATCGACTTCTATTGTAATCTATAATGATTTCTCTTTATAAATAAGAAAAACCCGTAAAAAACCAAGTTTTTGACTATAAATCCTTTATGTACGAGAAGAAATTAAAAGAATGTTCATTATAATACGCAGCGCCAGACCATCCAGAAATACAAAATTGCAGTTGTTTCGTAAAACATGTTTAATATAATGCGCACCGATCAGGAATATGTTTATAAAAAGAGCTGTCAATAAAATATGCACCTTATTGCGCGACAGAAAGGTTGTTCAATATAATACGCACCGCGACGCTCTATCTCAAAAAATAGCATGATACATAGGAATAAATAAAATAATCTAAAAAATCAATAATTTAATTACGGTACATGCGATCGATCTGAAATTTTTATACATTGTTTTTATCATCGGTACAAAACTGCCTGCAAAATTTCAGCTCGCTATCTTGCGAGCAAGTGGGTTAAAAATCGATCAAAAGTTTTGGCGACAAGGTCGGTCGGTCGGCCGCAGACACCACGAGTTAATATAAAGGATTTAATAAAAAAAAACGTAAAAAACCAAGATTTTAACTATAAATCCTTTATGTACGAGAAGTAACTAAAAGAATGTTCATTATAATACGCAGCGCAAGACCATCCGAAAATACAAAATTGCAGTTGTGTCGTAAAACATGTTTAATATAATGCTCACCGATCAGGAATATGTTTATAAAAAGTGTTGTCAATAAAATACGCACCTTATTGCGCGACAGAAAGGTTGTTCAATATAATACGCTACGCGGACGCTCTATCTCAAAAAATAGCATGATACATAGGAATAAATAAAATAATCTAAAAAATCAATAATTTAATTACGGTGCATGCGATCGATCTGAAATTTTGATACATTGTTTTTATTATCGGTACGAAACTGCATGCAAAATTTCAGCTCGCTAGCTTACGAGCAAGTGGGTTAAAAATCGATCAAAAGTTTTTAAATATAAATTTTCAAGTTTATGATACAGTAAATTCAGGAAATAGTAAATTTGTATAAACCAAATTTATATTATGTATAAATTCAATAAACCTTATGTTAGTAATTATTATTTTTAATCAGTATATAGAAAAGGTCCTATTAAGTAATAAAGATGTAAAAAATTAAACTAATAAATAAATTTGCATATGTTTGATATATATCTTTTAAAAATACAATACTTCATCGCAAATGTAGACGATCTAATGCTAATATTGAAGTGGCATTCCACTAAGTATCGATCCCTAAAATAGTGATAAAATGTAATGACTACTGAGTATGCTTCTAACCAGGATAGTATAGTATAACAATACTTAAAATAAGCCTCAGCAGTAATTGTTACACTTTGTTGGGGAGTTAACCTGACTTTTTTGTGGAGTGGACGCAAGGAAATGTGTCCACATGTTGATTAAAGTTGGTCATTTCTCCCAGAGGCACTTCACCTGAACACAAATCAAACCAAGTAGAACAAACAGCGTCATTATGTTTTTTAAACTTGTATTCAAACAACAAAAGTATCTGGCCCAGTTTGATGATATCATTAACAGTCGATCAGATATGCAATGACATTAATATCATAATTTAGTGAATTAATTAAATAAGTAATCACAATCAAATCTGAGTGTAATTCCTTGAGATGTCAACCCTTGATGAACCCGTATTTAAATAAAGTTCAGGAGTTGCCCCTCTTATAACACATGTTTGCGCTTCACTATTTACATCAAGTATCACAATTCGCTGCTGGTTAACTCACTTAATATATTTTGAGGTCAGGGTGCGAATTTTCATTTGTAATCAAACAAAGAAATATTTCGTATAGGTAAAAGCGTTTCCAAATATGGGTGCGAAATTTTTTTAAAAAAAGAGTTGTTCTTTTAAAAATATAATTCGCTTCACCATCAGTTCTATCCCTAGGGACGTAGTTATAGTTATTTAAGGATTATTTAGTTCAATATAATAGAACCACACTACACATCTCGCTCATCGTGTTATTGAACAATATTCATGACCATAAAATATTTATTTTAAAACAAACAAACATGAAATAAAACAAAAACATAATTCGGTCCAGTGGTTCTCAAACAGTGTCAATCTCTAAGCACGAAAACCATATAATTCTGTAAGACGTTATATGAAAACGATAATTAACACCAACAAAAAATAAAGCAATTTTAAGGGATTCAACTGATTGACAAACTATTTTAATATAGATTATAAATATCTCTCAATTGCCTACCCATATGAAGCAGTTTTTTTTAATTATTTGAAAAGTTGAGGTTGTAATAGAGTTTAATTATATTTCAAAATGATTTCAGGGCATTAGCTCCACGCGGGTACCTGACTGTTATAATACAAGACATTAGCTCCACACGGGTACCTGACTGTTATAATACAAGACATTAGCTCCACACGGGTACCTGACTGTTATAATACAAGACATTAGCTCCACGCGGGTACCTGACTGTTATAATACAAGACATTAGCTCCACACGGGTACCTGACTGTTATAATACAAGAGTGTTGGTAGGGGTGCAGAGTATCCAGGTGTTCAGAATATGGTAGCTGGTGAGGGGAGATTATCCAGATGTTTAGAATATGGTAGCTGGTGAGGGGAGATTATCCAGCTGTTTAGAATATGGTAGCTGGTGAGGGGAGATTATCCAGATGTTTAGAATATGGTAGCTGGTGAGGGGAGATTATTCAGATGTTTAGAATATGGTAGCTGGTGAGGGGAGATTATCCAGATGTTTAGAATATGGTAGCTGGTGAGGGGAGATTATCCAGATGTTTAGAATATGGTAGCTGTTGAGGGGATATTATCCAGGTGTTCAGAATATGGTAGGTGCTGAGGGCAGCCAAGGCAAGCGATAGTTTCCAAACAACAGACCGTAATAACTGAATGTTGGCATTAGGTACACATCGAAAAGACTGGCTTACCAGAGACAGTTTGTAAATAATTAGTTACTACTGTGAGATGACATAATGGCATGGATGACCAATTGCCTTTCTACCCGGAATGAACTTAGGTACTTTCTACATTTTCCATTTGGAAATCCAAGTAACCACAATACGTAATCAAGGTAGTTCCCGTAAATCATTGAAAGATCATACATAACACCCCTCGGGTAATAAAGTGCCACAAATTACCCTTCCCTCCTCCCCCCACACCCATACATCACAATAAAGAGGATTATTTTATTTCAACCATTCTATTGCGTTGCTTACATTTTCATGAGAGATCTCGAATTCTCGTGTTATGTCAAGATTTTCTAATGACTCAGTTACAACGATTAGGCCAGCAGAATCAGGAGATCGCGGTAACATGGGGGCACTTTTCTGTCACCTCGCAAGATATCCTGAGCAAACAAAATTGCTTGACCTTTGAAGCCGTACTGTCCAGACACACAATCATACTTTATGATCTTCAAGAAAAGATAGGATTCGAGATAACAAATGAACCTCCACTGGTGTTAAAATTGCGATATCAAGTGGAATAACTCCAGGATCAAGATTATTCCAGTACGCTTTAGATGGACAGGTTGTCGTTTTTTTGACATCAAATGAGATTTACAACGGTGACGAAAAAGCAATGAGTCTTTGCTGGACAACGCCACGGGAAGATAATCGAGAAGATTTTGTTGAATCGTGTAATTGGATACTTGGTTTGGATAGCAAAGTTTTGTGACAAACTTCACAAATACCATCAGCGTAAACAAAATATATTACTTTAGGGTTTAAAAACTTCCAGTAATACGTTCATCTGTCTTTTTCCTGAAAATTAAAATGACGATCTTGTGAAAGCGAGAATCACGTGACACTGGTGATCCTTCACGTCCTCGTTTAGCATTAGATTTGCCGTTGTTTCTTGACGATTCTTCACATTGTTGTTTTGCATTAGGTTGCCGGTGTTTCTTGAGACGGGATTCATAAGACACTGGTGATTCTTCACTTCGTCGTTTTGCATTAGATTGCCGTTGTTTGATGAGACGGGATTCATAAGACACTGGTGATTCTTCACTTCGTTGTTTTGCATTAGATTGCCGTTGTTTGATGAGACGGGATTCATAAGACACTGGTGATTCTTCACTTCGTTGTTTTGCATTAGATTGCCGTTGTTTGATGAGACAGGATTCATAAGACACTGGTGATTCTTCACTTCGTCGTTTTACATTAGATTTGCCGATGTTTCTTGACGATTCTTCACTTCGTCGTATTGCATTAGATTGCCGTTGTTGGATGAGACGGGATTCATAAGACACTGGTGATTCTTCACTTCGTTGTTTTGCATTAGATTGCCGTTGTTTGATGAGACGGGATTCATAAGACACTGGTGATTCTTCACTTCGACGTTTTATATTAGATGCCGATGTTTCTTGACGATTCTTTACATTGTTGTTTTGCATTAGGTTGCCGGTGTATCTTGAGAGGGGATTCATAAGACACTGGCGATTCTTTACTTCGTCGTTTTATATTAGATGCCGATGTTTCTTGACGATTCTTTACATTGTTGTTTTGCATTAGGTTGCCGGTGTTTCTTGAGATGGGATTCACGGGACACTGGTGATTCTTCACTTCAACGTTTTGCGTTAGATTGTCATTGTTTGATGAGACGGGATTCCCGAGACACTGGTGATTCTTCACTTCAACGTTTTGCATTAGATTGCCGCTGTTTGATATGATGTGATTCATGAGACACTGGTGATTCTTCACTTCGTCGTATTGCATTAGATGGCCGTTGTGTGATGAGACGGGATTCATGAGACACTGACGATTCTTCACTTCGTCGTTTTATATTAGATGCAGTTGTTTCTTGACGATTCTTTACATTGTTGTTTTGCATTAGATTGTCATTGTTTGATGAGACGGGATTCACGAGACACTGGTGATTCTTCACTTTGACGTTTTGCATTAGATGGCCGTTGTTTTGTGAGACGGGATTCATAAGACACTCGTGATTCTTCACTTTGTTGTTTTGTGTCAGAATGTTCTTTCTCAGTCTTTAAATATTACTACGGTAGTCAGGAAGCACGCGCATTCTTTCTAATTCTGCCAATGCTGGCAAATTACAAAATGACTTATCTTGAATCTTTGAACAGTCGAGTTCCTCTAATCGAATTCCTTTAAGAGCTCTTGCTCGACTTAAAGCAACATAAGCCTGGCCTTTAGCGAAAATCTTCGAACCGAAGTTAATTACTGCATGATCGACTGTTGATCCTTGCATTTTGTGAATGGTCACAGCCCAACAAAGGATGAGTGGCAGCATTCTCTTTTCTGCTGTTCCGGCTGATAACTTTGCTGGAAACTCAACTGTCATTGGCTCGATGATGTGTTCACCAATCCCAAAGAAATTTATTTTCAATTTTGGCAAATCTTTTGCGTAAATTTGCGCTCTGCGATATAGTGGCCAAATAATTTGGATGACTTCACCCATGGCTTCATTAACCAGTCCTTTACTTGTGTCGACATTATAACGAAGCATGACTCGCGCACCTTCAAATATCACCAGAGTGCTTGGCAAGCCGCCAGTCTTGTTGATATCTTCTGGAATAAGCCTTTCAATAGCAATATTGCTTATATCTTTGATGGTGTCAGAGATTCGGTCAACTGCTTTAAGTTTAATCATTGGTTGGCCTTGTAACTGATGATGTTGAAGAGCTTGATCATTACGGGAATCCACCAAATCGTTTGTTGGATCTATTCTCAGCGCTTTCCCAACCGCAAATTCACCGCTGAGATTTTTTTCGACCTTTTTAAGGAGAATGCTCAAATGTTGCGGCTTCAACTCACATATTCGTAGATCATTTAAGAGCTCTATAAAAGTTGTGTCTCCTCGTTGGCGCATATTTTGAGTGAGTTCACAAAACGAAAGCGTTCGCCATAAATGATCTGCGGGTTCGAAACTTTTCGGTTGATGAAACACTGGACTTCCTCTCACGGGTGGTATTTGCATTAAGTCACCAAAAAGCAAAACATTTATTCCACCAAAATATACATCACTGTTTTTAATCTGTTGCAATCGTGAGTTTAAATGATCCAGCATTTCGTAGGGAACCATTGAGATCTCATCAATAATCAGTAATTCTGTTTTCCGCCATTGTAATCGCAAATTTTTTAAGTAAATGCCAGTGAGATTTTGCAATCTTAATATCTTTCCATCGCGCTGTACCGGCAATTTAAACATAGAGTGAAGTGTGCGGCCGTTTATCAACTTTGCCGCGACACCAGTAAGAGCAGCGACTTTGACTGAATCCATATCTCCGTTATAGCAACGAATGAATATTTCCTTGACAAGGTTCAGGGCGAACGTTTTTCCCGATCCGGCACCACCAGTAACATGAATTCTTACTCGGTCAGATGATCCCTGTTGTTGTCTTTTGATACTTTGTGTGATAAAGTTAAAAAGAACTCTTTGGCCAACATTCGCCTTTGCTAATGATGCTTGGAACTCGTCCTCAGTTGGCCTGATATCATGTTCGTCTTGTTCAATATCATCGATGTCGTCTTCGATATTTGGATCTTCCAATTGAATGAAAGCATTAGCACGATTGAGTGCATTATCTAACTGACGGTCTCGAGTGCGATGAATTTCCATATATGCATTAGCTGCCCTCAGCTTGGCTTCTGTCGCAAGGAATGCTTCTTTTGGTGAGTTGTAGTTTGAACCGTCGGGTTTTCCTAACAGTTCATTCTCAGTTCGGAACGGAACATATTGTGCAAGAAGACTGTAATAGTAATTTTCGGGATCATTAGCTTCTCGAAAGTTAGGCACTCGTACTACGGCGGGACGATTTCTGATCTTCATTTTCGTCCCGTCTAATAAGGTCAGCATAGGTAATGGTCGAAATACTAGGGGGTCATCGTATGCATCTTGATCACCATCATCTTCGTTCGCAGAAGCCTTACCATAATGAGGTTCAAACAACATGGCAAACTCCATAAGTGACATCTGTTCAAATTTATATGAAGGGTGTGGATCACGGGGATGCTGCACATATCTTTCAATAATATCTTTACAGTAGCAAGTTGCAGCATCATTGATAAAACCGAGCACTTTATAGCGTTGTTCTGGTTTGCGCGTGTTGATAAAGACGCATCTTCGAGAAGACTGCTTTAAGACAAGATGACACAAGCGAAATACACATTCGCATGCAGATACTTGGCGTTCATGAAGAATTTTCATACATATCTTGAAGAGCTTAGTGGAAGTGCTGCTTTCTTCTTGTCGAATTTTTTTTATTGCTTCCCTCAAACCTGCTGACATCTCTGTTGGCTCATTTTTCGAACAATATTTTGCCACATACATTGCAACAGACTCGTTGTTTCCACATGGTTGAATGTCCATATTTCCCATCCAAAACTTTAATAACTTGATGTTATAGTTGTTAATGAATTCTTCACCGGGTTTACGTTTCAAGATACATATGCGACCACCGTTTTTAATGACTTCATCCGATGTATTGGCAACTATGTGAGTTCGGTCACTTGGAATTCGAGGATAGTTGAACCGACAGTCTATGGAATGGTTCTTGTGACACGTATGAGTGTGATGATGTCATTAACCGACAGTCTATGGAATGGTTCTTGTGACACGTATGCGTGTGATGATGTCGTTGTACACCATTTACAAGAGCTTTCAATTCAGGATCTTTAGGTACCTCACACGTCAACACCTCATCAATTCGAGAAATGCCCTCAGGAGTATTAAAATCTGGAGTTCCTTCTATCCAAACAAGCATGTGAAGGTGTGGAGAACCTCTGTTTTGGAACTCAATGCGCCACCAAAAATCAATTAGTTTACCTCCAAGAGTTGTTTCATCTGATTTCAACAAAGACATGAGTGCATTGACTCGAATCATGAAGTGGCGGCTTACGACGACTGGATACTTTTCCACGAGTTTCTGTGCATCATATGTACTTACATCCTTCGGATTTTTGTTAGGAGCGCCATCAATGTGCAATAATGCTATAATCATGTCTTCCCAATGAAGATCATTGCAGCTGAAAGTGAGGAAGTAATGTGGCGGTCCTAAACATCGGATTTGTGCAACAAGTCCACTCAGAGCAGTATTCCAATAGGCCATTGAGCCACGCCAAGTCCACTCAGAGCAGTATTCCAATAGGCCATTGAGCCACGCCAAGTCCACTCAGAGCAGTATTCCAATAGGCCATTGAGCCACGCCAAGTCCACTCAGAGCAGTATTCCAATAGGCCATTGAGCCACGCCAAGTCCACTCAGAGCAGTATTCCAATAGGCCATTGAGCCACGCCAAGTCCACTCAGAGCAGTATTCCAATAGGCCATTGAGCCACGCCAAGTCCACTCAGAACAGTATTCCAATAGGCCATTGAGCCACGCCAAGCTCACTCAGAGCAGTATTCCAATAGGCCATTGAGCCACGCCAAGCTCACTCAGATCAGTATTCCAATAGGCCATTGAGCCACGCCAAGCTCACTCAGAGCAGTATTCCAATAGGCCATTGAGCCACGCCAAGTCCACTCAGAGCAGTATTCCAATAGGCCATTGAGCCACGCCAAGCTCACTCAGAGCAGTATTCCAATAGGCCATTGAGCCACGCCAAGTCCACTCAGAGCAGTATTCCAATAGGCCATTGAGCCACGCCAAGCTCACTCAGATCAGTATTCCAATAGGCCATTGAGCCACGCCAAGCTCACTCAGAGCAGTATTCCAATAGGCCATTGAGCCACGCCAAGTCCACTCAGAGCAGTATTCCAATAGGCCATTGAGCCACGCCAAGCTCACTCAGAGCAGTATTCCAATAGGCCATTGAGCCACGCCAAGTCCACTCAGAGCAGTATTCCAATAGGCCATTGAGCCACGCCAAGTCCACTCAGAGCAGTATTCCAATAGGCCATTGAGCCACGCCAAGCTCACTCAGAGCAGTATTCCAATAGGCCATTGAGCCACGCTAAGCTCACTCAGAGCAGTATTCCAATAGGCCATTGAGCCACGCCAAGTCCACTCAGAGCAGTATTCCAATAGGCCATTGAGCCACGCCAAGCTCACTCAGAGCAGTATTCCAATAGGCCATTGAGCCACGCCAAGTCCACTCAGAGCAGTATTCCAATAGGCCATTGAGCCACGCCAAGTTCACTCAGATCAGTATTCCAATAGGCCATTGAGCCACGCCAAGTCCACTCAGAGCAGTATTCCAATAGGCCATTGAGCCACGCCAAGCTCACTCAGATCAGTATTCCAATAGGCCATTGAGCCACGCCAAGTTCACTCAGAGCAGTATTCCAATAGGCCATTGAGCCACGCCAAGTTCACTCAGAGCAGTATTCCAATAGGCCATTGAGCCACGCCAAGTTCACTCAGAGCAGTATTCCAATAGGCCATTGAGCCACGCCAAGCTCACTCAGAGCAGTATTCCAATAGGCCATTGAGCCACGCCAAGTCCACTCAGAGCAGTATTCCAAAAGGCCATTGAGCCACGCCAAGTCCACTCAGAGCAGTATTCCAATAGGCCATTGAGCCACGCCAAGTCCACTCAGAGCAGTATTCCAATAGGCCATTGAGCCACGCCAAGCTCACTCAGAGCAGTATTCCAATAGGCCATTGAGCCACGCCAAGCTCACTCAGAGCAGTATTCCAATAGGCCATTGAGCCACGCCAAGCTCACTCAGAGCAGTATTCCAATAGGCCATTGAGCCACGCCAAGCTCACTCAGAGCAGTATTCCAATAGGCCATTGAGCCACGCCAAGTTCACTCAGAGCAGTATTCCAATAGGCCATTGAGCCACGCCAAGTTCACTCAGAGCAGTATTCCAATAGGCCATTGAGCCACGCCAAGTTCACTCAGAGCAGTATTCCAATAGGCCATTGAGCCACGCCAAGCTCACTCAGAGCAGTATTCCAATAGGCCATTGAGCCACGCCAAGTCCACTCAGAGCAGTATTCCAATAGGCCATTGAGCCACGCCAAGTCCACTCAGAGCAGTATTCCAATAGGCCATTGAGCCACGCCAAGTCCACTCAGAGCAGTATTCCAATAGGCCATTGAGCCACGCCAAGTCCACTCAGAGCAGTATTCCAATAGGCCATTGAGCCACGCCAAGCTCACTCAGAGCAGTATTCCAATAGGCCATTGAGCCACGCCAAGTCCACTCAGAGCAGTATTCCAATAGGCCATTGAGCCACGCCAAGCTCACTCAGAGCAGTATTCCAATAGGCCATTGAGCCACGCAAATTCTTGACATAGAGATGAATATCATCCGCAACCGTATTGTTATGTTGAATTTTCTTACCGCAAACGTTGATATTGTTCTGAATACGATGATACTCATACATCGAGAGAGCGTAAAAAAGATAGTCTGTGCGCTGAAATCTAGTATCTTTGCCCATGATACGTGATTGGAAATAATCTAAAGGTGAAATTTTTACTGACCGCTTTTCTTGAAGGCCATTGATTCCATTCGGAAACAGATGATACCATTGACTACCATGCAAGTTCCTCTGCTTTCAACTCATGTCTATCATTGACGATATTATTCTTTGTTTTTCTCGATATCTGAAGAAGATTGCTATGACCACCATCGTTTGGTAATCCACTCAAGACTGATTCTTCTACAGGTTGAGGTGCGTCAATTGGAGCCATAACTGTTGTTTCAACAGGAATCGAATCCTTAGGAAATTGCTTTGAATTCGGGCAGATCACATTTTCAATATTTGACTTTGAAAAAGATGAAATCTCTGAAATGTGACCGTCATCGAGAATCACTGGGTCTGAGTGTTCTTGTGAGCTGACATCATGTGTTGTTACTTCAAGGAAATCGAGTGTATATACGATATTTTTAGATCCCGTTGCACGCTTACATATACGAATAAATTCAGGAAACGTACTGCTTTCAATGACACATGCTCGGCCATCTTCTTTCTTGGCTTGTGCTCCTTTTGCCCCACAAGAATGTGAGTCAGCAAAGTAGTAAATGTCATTGATTTTCATAACAGCGTAGCTTTTTAGATTAGCAATCAAAATTCCTGCTTTATGACTGGAGAATAATTTTTGCAAATTATCATGAAGACTTTCTCCTATTCCGTTATTTTTGTTATCATCCAGACTGCCAAAGTATGCTGGATCTTGATCGTATTCAAGAGAAAAACGGGAACCAAACATTGTTATTTCATCTTTCACGACATTGAAGTTATTCACAAAAAGATAGCCACACTCAGAGATCATATCAGGATTTGATTTCTCACGAACTATCGTGTACAAACCATCGGATTCGATCAAAATTCCATTTAAAGTATTTGAATCCCATTCAGATGGTGGTATCATGGTTGAACGAACGATTGTTCCAATTGCCATAGCACAACACTGTCTTCCTGCATTCTCACCAAACATGATTACATTGCCTTGATTCCAATTGGCGCGGATAATTGTTGAATATTCATTGTCTTGTCTTGTCTTATCTATACAGACGCTCCTTCTATGCAGAAGATAGTGGCGTCCACAGACCATGAGAGATGATCTGTTTGGCAAGTGATGCAGCGCTCACAGGCCACGGCTTTGTGGGTTCCACGCATTACCCAGCCGCTAACTACTGTGTAGTTAGGTACCCATTCAGAGCGGGGTGACTCAGGGGCGCCCTAGGCCCCGGGAACAAACCCTTGCCTTCACACGGATTCGAACCCGTGACCATCGGTACGACAGTCCAGTGGGCTGCCACTCGACCACCGCGCCCCCACATTGATTGGAATTCGACTCGGTAAAGGAGGTGGCAGTGCTAGTGGAGGCTGCATTCTGATAAAATCTTGGACATTAAGCTGGACATTTTGTGTATTATTTTGAACATCACAATAAAGAGGATTATTTTCTTTCAACCATTCTATTGCGTTGCTTACATTTTCATGAGAGATCTCGAATTCTCGTGTTATGTCAAGATTTTCTAATGACTCAGTTACAACGATTAGGCCAGCAGAATCAGGAGATCGCGGTAACATGGTGGGCAGATTTTCTGTCACCTCAAAGATATCCTGAGCAAACAAAATGGCTTGACCTTTGAAGCCGTACTGTCCAAACACACCATCATACTTTATGATCTTCAAGAAAGGTATGATTCGAGATAGCAAACGAACCTCCACTGGTGTTAAAATTGCGATCTCAGGTGGAATAACTCCAGGATCAAGATTGTTCCAGTACGCTTTAGATGGGCAGGTTGTCTTTTTTGACATCAAATGGGATTTACAACGGTGACACAAAAGCAATGAGTCTTTGCTGGACAATTCCACAGGAAGATAATCGAGAAGATTTTGTTGAATTGTGTAATTTGATACTTGGTTTGGATAGCAAACTTTGTGACAAACTTCACAGATACTATCAGCATAAACAAAATATTTTACTTTATAAGCTTCCACGGTTGCGTTCATCTGTATTCTTCTTTCTGCATGAAAATGACGATCTTGTGATAGGCGAGAATCACGTGACACTGGTGATTCTTCACGTCGTCGTTTTGCATCAGAAAGGCGTTTTTTCTTGAGACGTGAGTCACGAGACACTGATGATTCTTTACGTCGTCTTATTGCATCAGATTGACGTTTTTTCTTGAGACGTGAGTCATGAGACACTGACGATTCTTCATTTCGTCTTATTGCATCAGATTTGCGTTGTTTATTGAGACGTGAGTCATGAGACACTGACGATTCTTCATTTCGTCTTATTACATCAGACTTGCGTTGTTTCTTGAGACGTGAGTCAGGAGACACTGACGATTCTTCATTTCGTCTTATTACATCAGATTTGCGTTGTTTCTTGAGACGGGTCTCATGAGACACTGATGATTCTTCATTTCGTCTTATTACATCAGATTTGCGTTGTTTCTTGAGACGGGTCTCATGAGACACTGATGATTCTTTACTTCGTCTTTTTGCTAGAGATTGGCGTTTTTTTTTGAAAGTCGAATCTCACATGCAGTAGGCAGTTCATTTTGTTTTTTTAATAGACGCTTTAGTTTTTCTTTTTCAAGTCTGTACTTTCTTTGCATTGGAGTCTCTAATTTTTTATGTTTCATGTCTCAAATAACAAAGATTAAATATAATTATTTTCTTAATAATGTCTCACTTTTGCAAATCTTCTCAAATATATAAACAATGAATCATCAATCGTATGTTATTAATGTTTTGTATTTTCTTTGACTAACAATTACTGATAACTTTTTTTACATAGCCAAATTGTGTAGCCAAATTGTGGCAAAGCTAGCACAATGCGGCAATAGCAAAGCTAGCACAATGCAATATCACAACAAATAGTAAACTCTGGATTCAGCTGTCACAACAAATAGTTAACTCTGGATTCAGTTGTTTGAATAGCAAAGCTAGCACAATGCAATATAGCAATGCAATATAGCAAAGCTAGCACAATGCAATATCACAACAAATAGTTAACTCTGGATTCAGCTTTCAAACAGTATTTAATTGTGTAAACAGCAACTACATATTCTCTTTTGTTGTTGTTTGGTACACCAAACCGTCAATCTCTCTATCTTTACTTCCTTTCCACTTCTATTATCATAGTGCGGTGCACAATTGTGCGGCGCTGTGTGGGTGTGCAAAATACAAAATTTCTGTTGTGTCGTAAAACATGTTTAATATAATGCGCACCGATCAGGAATATGTTTATAAAAGAGCTGTCAATAAAATACGCACCTTATTGCGCGACAGAAAGGTTGTTCAATATAATACGCACCGCGACGCTCTATCTCAAAAAATAGCATGATACATAGCAATAAATAAAATAATCTAAAAAATGAATAATTTAATTACGGTACATGCGATCGATCTGAAATTTTGATACATTGTTTTTATCATTGGTACGAAACTGCCTGCAAAATTTCAGCTCGCTATCTTGCGAGCAAGTGGGTTAAAAATCGATCAAAAGTTTTGGCGACAAGCAAGCAAGCAAGGTCCGCCGCAGACACCACGAGTTAATATTAAGGATTTAAAAAGCAACTCTTTCTTTGATAACTAGAAGTTAGAAGTATAATGCAGTAGTTAGCTGGCTGTGACTGTTGTTAAAACAAGAGATTATCAACATCTACCTGACATACACAGACACACACGCAAAAAATTATGAGGTTACTTCAGTAATAACTAGGGATGCGGAAATTAAAGATTAATTTCTAGATTAATCGCTAAAAATTTTAACGATTAAATTTTTTTAAACAATTTATGACCCCCTACTTATAAATGTACTGGAAGTAAAAAATAAAAAAATTGCAGCCGATAAATATAAACAAATTTCCGGACAATTACACGAGCATTTTAGTTTTAAACTATTGACTAACGTGAATTGTCAAAATGTTGCTAAAGGTTTTTATGTCCATTGAAGAAATCTTTTGCCTACCATGCAATGTTCCCTCTAAGTCTAAGCTCCGTTGGTCCATTTGCAAATTTAAATAAATAGAAGTAAAAAAAAGATGTTTAAATGCCACGTGGGGCGGGCGCTTATGGTGTTTTACATAAGCAGTTCACTCATTCGCTCACTTATTGATCTCTCTTTTGCCTTCTAAAGTATGAAACTTTATTTTTTTTTACCAAACACCAATCTTTTTGTTGTATTTCTAAATTAGAATGAGATTTTGAAGCACCCGCCCCACGTTTTAGTCATATTAAATTAAAGTACTTGAACTTATAAGTTTTAAATTATTTTCTTCTTTTTAATCCGCTTATAAAAACGTGGTTTTTAAAAATCTTTTTAATACTTCTATTTATTTTTTTTAAGTCTAAGTGTATGCTATGGTGAGTTTTAAAGTATTGATTATATTCAAATATAAAACGCATTGCCGACAAAACATTTAAGACTGGAAAGGACTGATCTCCCCTTGATGTTAAACATAGTTGATGTGGTAGGGGTTGGTGTGAACTCGGCACGTCAATGTAATGTAAACAAGAGCAGACGGATAATACATATGTTTATATAGATAAAAAAAAAGTTCAATAATTTAATAACGTACATTCGATCGATCTGAAATTTCGATACAATACATTGTCATCCAAGATCTATCTGTGGTATAATTTTGAGATCTCTAGGACCATCAGAAGTGAATAATTTTACGTTGGCAGATTTGAAAAATTGTGGACAGACAAACAAACATGAACGAAAGTGAGTTAATAAAAACGTGGTAAAAAAACCTTGTGTGCAAAGTTGCACAACTTGCACTTTTGGTTCAATATTTTACAAAATTTGCTGCGCGGTTATTCTAAACTCCTGCATGGCGTCGGTCAAATATCTGCGCAGCCGCGCTGCTTAAAGTGAACATTTCCACCATGGTTCTAATACTTCTCTTACATATCACCTGCTAACTAAACATACACTAAAGTATCAGAAACTTTAGCTGAGAAAATCCAAAGTTATGTAAACGATTGTTCAGCTTGGCTGGTTATATTGTCAATAAGACCCACTCATCGCTTGAACCTTTGATCTAACCCATTTTAGGTTTAAGTAACAACGAGCTTGTATTTCTGAAATATAGAGGGCCTCTATCTGATCCCATTTTAAATTAAGTTTAAAGCCTACTTCCTCAATACACGGGGTCCACGTGTTATGACGTTGATCCGTTCTTAAGACGCGTTGGAACCCGATTGTCAGTGTAAGTGGGAATATTAATAAATGCCCTAAACAGCACTGGTCTGGAACTCCAGGCCCGCGGTATGGTAACGGGACGCGAAAGGATAATTAAATAGAAAAAAATATTTACAATGGTGTTTTTATCTCTGGATTGTGCATTTTTCCATACCAGAAGATTATTGCATGCCTGTGCAAGAAGAAGTTTAACTACTCGAGGGTGCAATAGCTTCGGCCTCAAAATTACGTTCGAGACTTTTCCAGTCTTCTGGGTTAAAGTTACAGAGAAATATTCTAAGATTGCCACAATAGCAATTAAATCTCTATTTTCATATCTGACATGTCCTATGTGTGAATCGGGGTTTCGGCAGTTACAGGAACTAAAACAAAACAGAGGAATAAACTGGACATAAGCAGCACACTTCGGGTGTCATTGTCTCCTATAAACACCAGATTGAACCGTCACGATGCAGAGAAACAAGCTCAGGGTTCTCATTGATTTAATGTTCTAGCAAGTTAAAATATTATACCATTTTAACTTATATTTGGAGTAATTTCATTTGTTTAACGGCATGTACAATTACATAAAAATTATCAATCAAAACAATCTAAAGTTTGTATAATCAATCAACTATTGAACTTACCGGTCCACGGCTATAAAAAGTTTGGGGACCACTGCTGTAAGGGACTTTACGTACAGTGCTATAATAAATTTTAGTTAGTGACATAAAAGGTGTATTAAAAAAAGGTAAAACGATTTTTAAAATCTTATTTATGTTTATGGGTGTGAGTTCAGTGAGTTCGTAACCACGAAGCAGCGTAAGTCGGTACTGGCGTAACCTGTCATAATTTCAGACTGTTTACGGTAGGCCATTTGTTGACCTGACAAAAATTGAAATAAAATTTTGTTTTTTATAAAGTATGTGCAAAAATATCAATTTTCTTTTATTATACATATATCATATTGTTACAAACTAGCGGTTTTATACTTTTCTAAATAAGACATATTATATATGTCATTTATCAACATTTTGGCTTTAATTTTAAAGGTTAGTATAACGTTGTATATTTAATACAAAACAGGAACAAATACATTTTAATAAATATTTCGGACACTTAAAAAAAAATCAAAATTGTAAAAAATAAAACCAACTCCCTTTATAAGATAATTGGATTTTTAATGCATTAGCTAACATGCTGTGTTTGCTTTTAAAACAAGAGATTATCAACATCTACCTGACACACACAAATACACATACACACACTCAGACACTCAGTGACACAAACTGTACAAAGTTAGATAGAAACAAAAGGGGGACGGGTGTAGTTTATTTAGAGTTAGTTGTGGACTTATGGCACATTCATTATGAAGTCATCGGGAGAGAGAGAGAAACAGAGAGAGAGAGAGAAACAGACAGAGAGAGAAACAGACAGAGAGAGAAACAGACAGAGAGAAAAAACAATGAGACAGAGTGAAAGAGAGAGATAGAGATAGAAAAGAGATAGAGAGACAGAGAGAGATAAAGACACACACACAGAGATAGAAAGAGAAAAGACAGAGAGAGAGATGGAGAGACACAGTGAGAAAGAGAGATACAACGAGAGAGACATATATAGAGAGATAAAAAAGAGATAGAGAGAGAGAGAGAGACAGAGACAAATAATTAGACGGATAGAGAGAGATATACAAAGACATACAGAGAGAGAAATATATATATATAGAGAGAGACAGAGGAAGCGAGAGATAGAGAGTCGGAGGGACAAAAAGAGAGATAAAGGGAGAGATAGACAGAGAGGACAAGAAAGATAGACAGACAAAAGAGATAGAAAGAGAGAAAAGAAATAGACATAGAGAAAGACAGACAGGAGGAAAGACAGACAGAGAAAGTTAGAGAGACAGAGAGAGAGATAGTGATAGATGGATAGAACTAGAGAAAGAAAGAGAGACATAGACTGTGACAGAGATAGCGAATGATAGAGAAAGAGAAGGTAATGGTTTAGGTGGTATTCGTGGGACACCCGTCTAAGGTGTCTAGACAAGGTCTAAAACTAGCCCTATATATAGGTTGAAAATCCTAGACCTGAAAGTATTAACCTGATCCATTTAAATTTCAGACTTGAGCATGTGGATTGTAGGCCATTGTTAGCCCCGTCAAAAATATCTACAATTAAAAACTCCTGATTTCTATGTTGCAACAAAATATTCTAAAGGTATAAAACTCTTACATCGTTTTAAAAAAATGTAGTTTTAGACATTTTTGTATAAGATATAATTTATATGTTCATAATAAATATTTTGGCTTGAAATTAAAAATCTTTATAACAATTATGTTTGATATAAAAATAGAACAAACAAATTTTTTAAAAATATATTTTTAAAACTAAAAAACAAGTTTAAAAAAAACAGATTAACTCCCTTCCTACGAAAACATGATTTTTAATGAACTAGTTAACTGTCTGTGACTTGTTAAAACAAGAGATTAATAACTCCTCACTTACACACACACACAGATACTCACACAAACAAACTCACACATGCACACACACACGCAAACAGTGTTGAGATGATGTTTCTAACCAGAACATGTCACACAGGTGATGTTTTTAACCAGCACATGACACATGAGTGATGTTTCTAACCAGCACGTAACACACAGTTGATGTTTATCACCAGCACATGACACATGGATTATGTTTCTCACCAGCACATGACACGGTTGATGTTTCTCACTAGCACATGACACATGGATTATGTTTATCACCAGCAGATGTCACACGAGTGATGTTTCTAACCAGCACATAACACACGGGTGATGTTTCTCACCAGCACATGACACACAGGTGATGTTTCTCACCCGCACATGACACACGGATGATGTTTCTCACCAGCACATGACACACGGGTGATGTTACTCACCAGCACATGACACACGGATGATGTTTCTCACCAGCACATGACACACGGGTGATGTTTCTCACCCGCACATGACACACATATGATGTTTCTCACCCGCACATGACACACGGGTGATGTTTCTCACCAGCACATGACACACGGTTGATGTTTCTCACCCGCACATGACACACAAAGTGAGGATCAATAAAAAGTTTAAAAGCATTTTTGACGCTAAAAAAACATAATTGAACATTAGATAAACCCCCTTTACACGATAAATTGATTTATTATGTAGTAGTTAACTGGCTGTGACTGTTGTTAAAACAAGAGATTATCAACACCCATCACACAAACACACATATACGAACTCACACATAAACACACACACATTCACACAAACACATACAAAGAGAGAGAGAGAGAGAGAGAGAGAGAGAGAGAGAGGGAGAGAGAGGGAGAACGTTATAGCTAAAGTAATATCCATGGGACACCCGGTCGTGTCGACTATAGAAAAGATGATGCGAGTTGGGCGGAGGGCTGATTCTAAAGCTGACGGATATTTATTTTCAAAATTAAATAATTTAAAGAAAAAACGGTAATAAATAAATTTAGAATTTACTCGCTTACACAAAGGATACATGTTTTGTTGTGTTGTGTGTTGATCTCTTAGTGGGGGCGTGGGGTGTCAATAGATTCACTTTTTAATTACAGTTCAATTTCATGCTCGGTACTGGCTAGGACCCTGAGTCATTGTGCTAGCCACACATTCCCCTGCTCGTTAGTGGTGGCTCAATGAAACTTGTGAAGGCTACTTCACTTGCCCCATAGGTCGTCATGGTCTCAAAAGGGTTTATATACATTGTCGTGTCCACTTTGTCTTCGTGAATGAGAGGCCCTGAGGCTTGATTGTAATATATTATCATTAAATTTTAAAATCAATAAAAGGTAAGGATAAATAAATTTAATTAATACTTTTGACATTAAAAAAAACCCATTGAGAACAAAAAATTTACTCCCTTTGTACGATAACTTAATGTGTTCATGTAATAGTTAACTGACTGTGACTGTTCTTAAAACAAGAGATTAACAACATCTACCTGACACACACACACAAACACACGCAAACAGTAATGAAGTTACTTCATTAAAAACATTCTTTGCAGAATTCGTACCCCTCTGTACACATTATTATGAAGACACCTGGTCACTTTCCTTTCACATACACATACAGACACTCAGTGACACAAACTTCATTATGAAGTCATCCAGAGAGAGAGAGGGGGGTGAGAAACAGAGAGAGAGAGAGAGAGGGGGGCGACAGAGAAAGAGAGAAACAGAGAGCGAGATAGAGAGAAACAGTGAGAGACGAAGAGAAAGAGAGAGACAAAGAGATAGAGGAAAAGAGAGATTTAGAGAAAGCGATACAGAGAGAGAAAGATAGAGAGAGAGAGAGAGACAGAAAGTGTTTTGAGAGAAAGAGAGATAAAGGGGAAGAGAGACAGAGAGAGAAAGAAAATGAGACAGACAGACAGAGAAAGAGAGAGTGAAAGAGAGAGGGCAGAGAGAGATGGAGAAAAAAAGAG
The DNA here is from genome assembly GCA_944989445.1 of Ampullaceana balthica. Classification (NCBI taxonomy): domain Eukaryota; kingdom Metazoa; phylum Mollusca; class Gastropoda; family Lymnaeidae; genus Ampullaceana; species Ampullaceana balthica. The sequence continues at coordinate 569,933 of CALYLW010000381.1, read as the reverse complement.
ACAAATGAAGAGAGAGATCGAATGAAAGAGGATGTTTTGTTGTGTTGTTTTGTGTGTTGGTCTCTGAGTGAGGGCGTGGGGTGTCAATAGATTCTTTTGCTGATTTCAGTTCAATTCCATTCCACATGTGAACTAACTCCTGGGACTAAGTAGGACGAGAAGCCCTGGGACTCGAAGTCTCCTGTCTTGACTCTTTTAAGGTTTAAGTAACAACTAGCTGGTTTTTTTTAGAATTATATAGGGCCTCTAACAGGTCCCATTTTAAATTAAATATTAAGCCTAGTACCTCTATAATCACCTTTGTCTGTTTATGGTAGGCCATTGATGGACTTAACAAGCAATGGAATGACACAGAATTATACCCTGTTGTAAGACTTTTCACAAAGTATAAACAACTTGTATCGTTTATAAAAACGTTGTTTTAGATCTTTTGAGTAAAATGTATTATACATGTCCATCATCAATATTTTATCTTGAATTTTAAATCTCATCATTGAGTTGTTTATTTAATACAAAGTGAGAACAATTACATTTTAAAAGAAATATTTGTGACACTAAAAATAAAATATAATTGAAAAATTCTGATTAACTCCCTTTGAGCGATCACATGATTTGTAATGAAGTTGATAACTTGCTGGGATAGTTGATAACTTGCTGAGATAGTTGATAACTTGCTGGGATAGTTGATAACTTGTTGGGATAGTTGATAACTTGCTGGGATAGTTGTTAACTTGCTGGGATAGTTGATAACTTGCTGGGATAAGTGATATCTTGCTGGGATATTTGATAACTTGCTGGGATAGTTGATAAATTGCTGGGATAGTTGATAACTTGCTGGGATAGTTGATAACTTGCTGAGATAGAACTTGCTGGCATAGTTGATAACTTGCTGGGATAGTTGATAACTTGCTGAGATAGTTGATAACTTGCTGAGATAGATGATAACTTGCTGGGATAGTTGATAACTTGCTGGGATAGTTGATAACTTGCTGAGATAGTTGATAAATTGCTGGGATAGTTGATAACTTGCTGAGATAGCTGATAACTTGCTGAGATAGATGATAACTTGCTGCGATAGTTGATAACTTTCTGGGATAGTTGAAAACTTGCTGGGATAGTTGATAACTTGCTGGGATAGTTGTTAACTTGCTGGGATAGTTGATAACTTGCTGGGATAGTTGATAACTTGCTGGGATAGTTGATAACTTGCTGGGATAGTTGATAACTTGCTGAGGTAGATGATAACTTGCTGGGATAGTTGATAACTTGCTGGTGTAGTTGATAACTTGCTGAGATAGTTGATAACTTGCTGGGATAGTTTATAACTTGCTGAGATAGTTGATAACTTGCTGAGATTGATGATAACTTGCTGGGATAGTTGATAACTTGCTGGGATAGTTGATAACTTGCTGAGATAGATGATAAAATGCTGGGATAGTTGATAACTTGCTGGGATAGTTGATTACTTGCTGGGATAGTTGATAACTTGCTGGGATAGTTGATAACTTGCTGGGATAGTTGATAACTTGCTGAAATAGTTGATAACTTGCTGAGATAGATGATAACTTGCTGGGATAGTTGATAACTTTCTGAGATAGTTGATAACTTGCTGGGATAGTTGATAACTTGGTGAGATAGTTGATAACTTGCTGGGATAGTTGATAACTTGCTGAGATAGTTGATAACTTGCTGAGATAGATGATAACTTGCTGAGATAGTTGATAAGACAAGAGATTTTTCAAAACCACCACACTCCCCATAACAAACTGGAGATACGTTTACTGTCATTTGTGTAGTTAAAACAAGAGTTTATCAACACATACCTCACACACACACACACACACGCACACACACGCACACACACACAAAGTTACACAAACATACACACTCAAGCAAACAGGGATTAAGGTTACATTAGTAGTAACATTTTTTTAAGAATTCGTACCCCCCCTACACACCTTATTATAAAGATACCTGGTCACTTTCCTATCACATACACATACACACACTCAGACACTCATGGACACAAACTGTACAAAATTACCTGGTCACTTTCCTATCACATAAACATACACACACTCAGACACTCAGTGACACAAACTGTACAAAATTACCTGGTCACTTTTCTATGACATACCCATAAACACACTCAGTGACACAAACTGCACAAAGTTACCTTTTCACTTCCCTATGACATACACATCCACACACTCAGATACTCAGTGACACAAACTGTACAAAGTTACCTGGTCACTTACCTATCACATACACATACATACACTCAGACACTCATTGACACAAACTGTACAAAGACCTGGTCACTTTCCTATAACATACACATACTCAGACACTCAGTGACACAAACTGTACAAAGTTACCTGCTCACTTCCCTATCACATACACATACACACACTCAGACACTCAGTGACACAAATTATACAAAGTCAGTTAGAAACAAATGGGGGCGGGGGTAGGCGATTTAAAGATAATTTCAGCTCGATAGCGCACGGGGAGTTTGTCATTTATTACTTTTGATTTTCCGCCCGACTGACGGACGAATTAGATGACAACCGAGATCACGACAGAGAGACAAGACGGTGAAGGTAATATAAGGGAATTAAAAATAACCGATTTCTCGAGATGTTATCGAACTGAAATTTTCCACATAGACTCGTGTCACCTAACTATGCATTGTATTAACATTTCAGTTTGATTGAATGTGCTGTAATTAAATTAATCCATTTTAATTTTATCTCTATGTATCTCTATGTAGACGTCTGCTATAGTTGACCTCCACGGGTAACTGGAGTTTACTCCAGCCATCGATTACCAGATCCCCGTTTTTACAGCAAGGGGAGTTCAGTCAAGGTTAGTCTTTAGATGTTTTTCGCGCGGTGCGTATTATATTGAACATAATCAAGACTTTTATATGTTTCATATATGGGCAATTTTTTTTTAAAAAAATCATTTTTAAATCCCTTATATTAATTTCACGGTCTTGTCTTGGGCTCGCAGTCAGTCGGACGGAAAAAAAAAGTTAAAAAAAAGACCAACATCCCGTGATGCTATCGAGCTGAAACTTTGCACATAGACTGGTGTCACCTAACAATGCATTGTATCAAAATTTCAGATCGATCAATTTACCGTAATTAAATTGATGCATATTTAGTTTATCTGTACATAACTTTATGTAGCCGTCTGCTGTTGTTGACCTCCACATGTCACCTGAGTTCACGCCAATCATCGATGACCACATCCAAGTTTTACAGCAAGGGAAGTTCACACAGTTTCAGTCTGTAAATGTTTGCCACACTTACACATAATCAATACTTTTAGTTATGTCTCATATATAAGGGATTTATATTAAAAAAACGTTGTTTTTACGGGTTGTTTATTGCACAGTGAAATTTAAAAAAAAAGAAAGTTATTTCCCATGTGATGTTTCTTTGTGATAGTAATCAGTGACCATTTAAATAAAATAATTTTAAAAGTTAGACCTTAACATCCGTGTTTTTGTTTTACAGTAACGATCTTAAGGTCATACATCGCATTTTAATTTCACTGGTGAAATGCAACATTGAAGTACACACAAAGACTGAAAAAGACATTTTTTTCAAACCAAAATACATTTATGTTTTATTAAATAACAACTACATTTAATTATAATAATAACATTAGACAATCAATATATGACAAAGGCTATCAGTGGTGTTCAAATAACAAAGTTCATAACATTCATAATAACAATAACCAATTATGTTCATTATGTCAGGGTATGAGAATCACTGCGAATGATTGTTGTGAGATTGTTGTGAGATTGTTGTGAGATTGTTGTGAGCCAGTGTTGGAGTCGGGTCAAGGCGTTGTTGACGGGTATGAACTCCTATCACGGGAATAATGTCTGAGTGAGCTTCTGGTCACACGGGATATGTCAGGGACATGACCAGAGGACACGTCAGGGTCGTTGAGACCAGTTGGGGGGTATATAAGAGAGTAGTCGAGACGAGTGCGGGGTGTGGCAGAAAGCTGTGGTGTTCGCACAGTGTTGTGCGGTCAGACCGGTCAGGATAGACCGGGGAACTGCAGGGTTGCAGTAACACAGAGTTGAGTTTAACGTCGCCCAGAGCGGTCGGGTCGGACCGAGGGCATGCTTGAGCATACAGCCAGTTATATACAGATGTATTTGATGTCAAGGCAGACAGCCAGTTGTACAGTTGTGTATAGCAGAATAAACATTGCATTGTTAAGCAGACTTGTGTCATCTCTTGTGTATGTTGTGTGTAGCGGAGAGCAAGGTACAATCCACCTAACATAGAGACGTAACATGGGGGCCCGAATTGTCTCTGGATTGCCTAGCACCGCCAAACACTACGAGAGATGGGACGGAACCACATCAGCACAGCGGTATGTGCGCCTGTACTTTTCAGTACAGCGCCTCTGATACAGACTACTGTATCCATCGTAGGGCATACGTCTTACAACAGCACAACGACGATCAACGTATCAGCGGATTTTCTGATAGACGAGGCCTAGCAAGTTCCAGTACGGAACATTACCAGCCAGAAGACCAACTACAAGAGATACCTCGAACCAGAACCAGCAAAACAACGACGTCGGAACCAGACGGTGCCAACTACGAGAGAAGACGATTACAAACTGTACCGGGAGGTCAAGTGCAGAACCAACCATCCCGCCCCAGCTACAGTGGGACCCTGAGGAGCCGAGACGACCCACAGCACCACAGTTCAAATCGGGACAAGTTCGAGAAGCTATTCCAGGTGGAGAAAAACATTACTAAGTGACAAGGAAACTACAAAAAGTGTGACTTTGTGAACTTCTTACGAATGGATATTTATTGTGTAATGGGACTTTCATTGTATATGGATATTATGTCTGAAATATAACCCACAGTAAGTACGTACTTAATTACTTATAAAATAGTGTTAAATTGGGGAAGTGTGCTATAGTAAGATTGATCTGTTAAATAATATATATATAATATAATATATATAATTAGATATAGCATACCTGTCATATATAAACGAACAATAAGGAACAATGGAAACGAGAAGTAAAAAAACACAAGATATCGATAAAATAATGGCGGACTTTAGGGAGACGGGGAGAAAGTTACAGTTAGAGGGGCAGGAGTTAAACAAATACGTAATAGACAAGTGGAGACAATGGGAAGAAGACGAACGAGAAAATAAGAGAAGACAGGAAGAAAACGAACGAGAAGATAAGAGAAGACAGGAAGCCGCGGACATTAGGAAGCATGAAAGGGAACAGAGAGAGTATGACGAGGAACAGAGACAGAAAGAAAGGGAGCACGAATTGAAATTGGCAGAAATTAAAAGGAGAGACGAAACTGAACTGGACATGACAGGCCACTCGAGAGAAAACAAAGACCTTCGACAAATAGTAAAAAATTTGCAAAAATTTGACGGGTCCCAAGAACTCGACGAATATGTGGCGACATTTGAACATGTAGTGACTCAGGCGAAAGTGCCAAAAAGTCAATGGCTGATAGAGTTACAAGTAAGGCTAACGGTTGAGTTACAATCATTCTTAATGACGGAAGACGTTAGGACAAAACTGCATGATTATGACACTGTCAAGCAACTCCTTTTGCAACATGCAGGATTTAATGGGGAGAAATACAGGGAAGCGTGGAATAGTCTAGTACCGGAGAGTAATAATTTTAGATTATTTCACTCAAAATTGGTTAGAAGTTTGGACAATTGGGTGGCCAGTACAAAAACAGAGAGAACATTTGACGGGGTGAGGGATTTATTATGTAGAAACAAGTTATTATTGAACATGAAGGAAGAGGCTGTTAAATGCATTCTAATGAATAATGCCCCCAAATGTGAGGACGTACTGACACAAATTGACCATATAAAGTCGGCAGGACAAGGACAACTAAGTAGGAAAGCCAATACACAGCCACTGGTAGGAGGTGTGGCGGAACATAGGGGTGAATATGGAGGCAAGTCTAGAAGTCGCTCGACGGAGGGCCGAGTAATGGGTGCATGTTTTAACTGTGGTCAGAGGGGTCACATAATGGCCAACTGTCGACAGAAATGGGCCAATAATAGGATGCCTGCGAAGGGAAATCAGTATAAAAACTCAGACCAGAAATCTAGCTATAATGGAAATAAGTATCCATGGTACAGCCAGGATAGATGACTAAGCAAAGATTGCAAACAGGGCCGTACTATACAGTGGCAGGGGTATAAACCTAGAAAAGGGTGGCAGTCTCGCAATACGCAATGCGTGGGGAGTATGAACGATATTTTTAGAAAGTCCACGGGTAGGTTAAATGTCGAAAAATGCTTGTTGTTAGGGAAGGAAGCTTCTCTTCTTAGAGACACCGGCTGTACAATCGTAGGGTGCAGAAAGAGTTTAATACCAAAAAAATACAGGACTGATCAGACCTTTACAGTTAAACTTATCGATGGGACAATAAAAACGTTTGAAACTGCTATAGTAGACATTAAAACCCCTTATCTCTGCGGTAGATTTTTGTCCGCCCTTTTTGAAGATCCGGTAACAGATGTGATTTTAGGAAATGTTAGATCAGACGAGGACACACCATTCCATCACGGTAACGTGGTTACCAGGGCCCAGAATAAACGAAATAAAGGGGGAGGACCACAAATGAAAACGGTGATTAGTACAATCCCAAAAATATTTGAACACATCAATTTAGCTGAGGAGCAGGCAAAGGATAGTGGACTAAATAAACTATGGCAAAAAGCTAAAAGTCAGAGGGTGGAAAGCACCAAACAAGGAATAACAACGTTTGAAATAAACAATAATATACTGTACAGGATATTTATTTCTAAAATAGATAACAGTGTTGAAAAAAATTGGTGATTCCGAAACCATACCGACGATTAGTCTTAGAAACGGCTCATACAACAGCATTAGCCGGACACATGTCCGTCAGAAGAACCAAATACAGAATTTTTTCTCAGTATTTCTGGCCACGTATGAGCATAGATATCAAAGAATTCATTAAGTCTTGCCCTATTTGCCAAAAAGCACGTCCACCGGGGAGCATAAAACCCATTGAGTTAGGTCAAATGGAAGTGATCGGAACACCATTTCAGAAGGTTGCTATTGATATCGTAGGGCCATTACAATTAAGTGACAATAGGAATAGATATATCCTTACGTTGGTAGATATGGCTACTCGTTGGCCTGAGGCTATTGCGCTAAAAAATATAACAACACAAGACGTTTATGAGGCCCTATTAACAATATTCTCTAGAATGGGATTCCCGGAAGAGATCTTGTCAGATAACGGGCCCCAGTTCTCCTCCGATATGTACAAACAGGTGTGTGAATTGTTTAACATAAAATCCAGTCACTCTTCTATTTACCACCCACAGTCTAACGGGATGGTGGAAAGATTAAATGGCACCCTAAAAAGCATGTTAAGAAAAGTGGCAGATGAGGAACCCAACAATTGGGATAGATTTTTGCCGGCAATTTTGTTTGCATATCGGGAAGTTCCGAACGAGACAACGGCAATGTCTCCTTATGAACTCCTCTTCGGGCGGAAAGTGAGAGGACCAATGTCAATTTTAAGGAAAATACTAACAAATGAAAATACGACAGAGGAAGTTAAAAACACATATGAATATATAATCGACCTCAAAAACAGAATAAAATCAGGGTTATATAAAACAGAGGCAATCACGAAAGGAAAGGCAAATAAATATAAACAATATTATGATCAAAGGGCTAGACAGAAAGATATACAAATTGGGGACAAAGTGCTCGTGTTGAAACCTAAAAAAGGAAATAAACTCGCTCTGTATTCAGAAGGTCCATTCACCGTCACGAGGAAATTATCGAAATTTAATGTAGAGATTGCGAAGGGACATAAGCGTATAGTTTATCACCTCAACAGATTAACAAAATTTGTCGAAAATAACATGGATAACACAGATGCGAACTTATCGGCAGCAGAGAAAAATGAAAAGACAATTAGTGGTGCCAGTGCCACAGTGATAGCCGAAGAAGAAGAGGAAGATGTAAATAGTGAAGACATTAAGCAAATTCCGTTAATTAACGTCAAGGTTAATTCAGGCATTGACATCAATAAGGAACTAACGGAGACACAGAAAAGACAAGTTGACGACATGGTGCATGAGTACAAGGAAATTATTTCAGATATCCCAGGGAAAACATCGGCGGGTACGCACAAAATAGAATTATTAGACTCTAAGCCCATTAACGTAAAACCGTACGCAATACCTATTCATATGGTTCAAAGGCTAAAAGAAGAGATTAGTATGATGCTAGAACTAGGTATAATCGAGGAAACACAGTCACCATATTGCTCTCCCTTAGTTTTAATTAAGAAAAAAGATGGATCGATTCGGACTTGCGTGGATTATAGGAAATTGAACGCAATTACAAAAAAAGTAGCAGAAGTTATACCTAACCAGGATAAACTTCTAGAGCACATGAATAAAGCCAAATACTTTACGAAACTAGACTTAACAAAGGGATATTGGCAAATACCTCTTGAGGAGGAAAGCAAAGAATACACAGCTTTTCAAGGCCCAGACGGGGCATATCAATATAACGTTATGCCATTCGGATTGGCAACCGCACCGGCAACGTTCAATAAAATTGTTAAGAAATTATTCAAAGGAGTAAAAGAGGTAGTTACTTATTTTGACGATATCTGTGTATACACAGACGACTGGGAGTCGCATATACGAGTTACTCGAGAGGTTTTAGAGATTCTTAAAAAGGCAGGGTTCACCATTAAACCATCTAAGTTAGAAATAGGTAAAGAATCTGTCGAATTTCTGGGACATAGAATTGGAGCAGGCATCTTAAAACCAGACATGAACAATATAAACAAAGTGTTGGAAATAAAACGACCCAAAAATAAGAAACAAGTAAGGGGACTAGTTGGCCTAATAGCGTATTACAATAAATTTATACCTAATTTTTCAACGATAACAGCCCCATTGACGGACCTTACAAAGAAAGGTAAACCAAATAATATATGTTGGACTAAGGAATGCCAACAAGCATTGGATACAATCCAAAACTATTTAACAAATAACCCCATTTTGGTTCTGCCCGACATTAAGGAACCTTTTATAGTTCGTACAGATGCGTCAACGAAGGGATTGGGGGCATGTTTGATGCAGAAAAGAGACAATATGCTCCACCCGGTGAAATATATTAGTCGGAAACTGGTTGACAGGGAAACCAGATACTCAACAATAGAGAGGGAATGCTTGGCAATAATATGGGGTATTCAGAAATTATCCTACTATTTAATGGGGGCAAGATTTACGCTCCAGTGTGACCACCAAGCGTTAAAATATTTGAACACGACTAAATTTGAAAATTCAAGAGTTTCCCGGTGGTCTTTGATGTTACAGGAATACGATTTCAACGTGGAATACATTAAAGGTGAAGATAACATTATTGCAGATTTTTTATCGCGACAATAAGCAGATATAATGTCCCACTGAGACTGGTAGGATCATGACAGATCTGGTAATGTAATCATAATTAATGAGCAGAAATCAAACCATGACCGACAAGGACTCGCAGGACAGGTTTATGACAAACAAGTAGAGTTGCTTGTTCATGGGGACTAAGTTTGGTAGAAATTGAGGTCTGGGTCACCTCGGGCCAGTATTATTATTATATGAACATGATTGTGAGGTTTCATAGCGATTATGTATTTATGTTAATTAGTACTTATGGATGGTTGTAAATAAATATGAGATGGTTGTATGTTCGTGCTGATGTTTTCTATGATAATTTTTGGCTCCGGGTGACCTCAGGACATTTTTCATTATAGGTATTATATATAGATATATTTATGTAATGATGATGATATAGGGTGATAATGATATTGTTCATGATTATGATTATTATGATGAATTATGTTAATTACGACTACTATATGCACATGATTGATGATTGTTTTATAATTGATTGTAATGGGTTAAATACAATCGGGCTGAAATGTTTATAGTTTGGATAAGTAGTTATCCCTATAACATTATCTCATGCTGGAGGTAATCCTGGAATAAATATCTTAAGGAATTTATATGAGGTACCAGTAGAGTCAGTTGTAAATAGAAAACAATCTAGCGTAAAAATGGTCAATTGTTGGATACTAATTATGTGAGGTGTTATGACCAGTAGTAGGTAGAAGGTTGGTTCTTTGAGAATTAAGATAATGATAACGTACGAGTTGCGGGTTAGTGAAGTCGTATAAAGGTACGACCAAGTGGATTTATGCTCTGTGTTGTATATACTAGTGTTTTTTTTTCATGCAATGTTGTGTATAAAATTATATTGAAAGATATTATTTCATTATGTATTATATTATTGTAATTGTAATGTGCAGTGATTCCATGCCCTGACTTTGTTGTATTGTGAGATTCTACCCGTAAGTAGAATCTAACGGAAGAGGGGGGATATGTCAGGGTATGAGAATCACTGCGAATGATTGTTGTGAGATTGTTGTGAGATTGTTGTGAGATTGTTGTGAGCCAGTGTTGGAGTCGGGTCAAGGCGTTGTTGACGGGTATGAACTCCTATCACGGGAATAATGTCTGAGTGAGCTTCTGGTCACACGGGATATGTCAGGGACATGACCAGAGGACACGTCAGGGTCGTTGAGACCAGTTGGGGGGTATATAAGAGAGTAGTCGAGACGAGTGCGGGGTGTGGCAGAAAGCTGTGGTGTTCGCACAGTGTTGTGCGGTCAGACCGGTCAGGATAGACCGGGGAACTGCAGGGTTGCAGTAACACAGAGTTGAGTTTAACGTCGCCCAGAGCGGTCGGGTCGGACCGAGGGCATGCTTGAGCATACAGCCAGTTATATACAGATGTATTTGATGTCAAGGCAGACAGCCAGTTGTACAGTTGTGTATAGCAGAATAAACATTGCATTGTTAAGCAGACTTGTGTCATCTCTTGTGTATGTTGTGTGTAGCGGAGAGCAAGGTACAATCCACCTAACATAGAGACGTAACAAATAACATTAGACAATCAATATATGACAAAGGCTATCAGTGGTGTTCAAATAACAAAGTTCATAACATTCATAATAACAATAACCAATTATGTTCATTAAAGTATTCTTATAAGCAAATAGTAAGGTAAAAATCTTTATAGTAAATCACAACACAACCTAATTAATGTTAATAGGCAGCCTGAAAGAATTCTGATAAATAATAAAATAGTTATTTGTGAATTTAGATTTTGTATCCAATATTAACTGTGCTTGTCTTTTCATTCCACTATTGTGGTCTCTAGTCCACCAAACTTTCTTTTCTTTCCTATGTTCCCGTGGTGTCATGTCTTTCACTAGCTTTCTTGTTCCTGTTTCCTTGTCCTTTTCATACTTTTCATGTTTGCGTTGAAGATAGGCTGCTGGCAACTGAGGGTCAGCATTTCGCCTTTAACGGTACAAACGTTGGCGTTCCACGTTTGTCAATGCCTTGGAATTGGATTTCGTCTGGAGAAAGAAAACAAAAGTTGTGAATATATCTGAAAGTTCCTCATTGTAAGGCTAAATTATGGCCCTAGTGTTCCACAAAATAATATCAATATTTTTAAAGCTGTATTTGTTCGTAATATAATACATAAGTAGAGTGTTGGTTGACAAACAATGAATATTACTAATCTACTGTCCTCATTCAATAAAATAACAATAAGTAATAATATTTGGACAAACAATAAAGGTCTAGATCTAAAATTTTAGTAAACTTGATGCATATTAATTATCAAATGCCATTACTGCATTTTCAAATTATGACAAATCCTCGCTGGCGTAACAGTCCTTTCACTGGTGTAACAGGCCTTTCACTGGTGTAACAGTCATTTCACTGGTGTAACAGTCCTTTCACTGGTGTAACGATTTTTTACTGTTACACCACTGAGTGTTACACGGGTGGAAATTTTACAAGTTAAACAACATTTTAGCCCACGATTTTAGAGAATGAAAATAAGCATATATTTTTATTTTAACTACCATTATATCCTGTTATATTGATCCATTTTTAATATACATTAAGGTATAATTTTAGGTTAATTGGTCTGTTACACAAGTAAGTGTTATTCCTAATTACTTACCATTTTACAGCAGAACGGTCTGCACTGAGCTACACAGAAAAGTGTCAAAGCATTAAAAGCACCTCCATTTTGGAAAGAGGGGGACTTGGGGGAGTCACTCTCAGAAAACCCTTATGGTTTTTATTGCCAATAATTTTAATTACATGTATCATGTTTATTTTGGTCCAATATCAAGTTGTTACACCAGTGAGTCTAAAACAGGGGACATGTTTATTTTGGCCAATAAAAACTAAACTTTTACTTTTTATACCCATTGTTATGTTTTTACATAATGTTCAAACACATATGTACATATTAAAATAATAATAACACTTAAAATTGATATTTTAATTGTTTGTATGAATGTAATTGTGAATGGGTTTTATGTTGGCGGCATGTTCTTTTCCATAAATACACATTTTTAAATATTGAATTAAATTAAAACACACATACGCCTGAATTTGAAATATCTTACATTTTAAGATTCAGAAATGAATGCTCTTTAAAACATACAAGCCACTCAAAAAATGTGCCCTTCATCAAGAATTATCAAACTTAAAATGCGGGTGACATGAAAAGATCATTTTTCCCATAAAAATGCCCATATTAGCGATTCAGAGTCAAATATGTTTTTTTTTACCGTTGTTAATTATGGGGGTGAGCTCGTAACAACGTAAGACGGGGCTGGGATAAGCAGTGGCCTCCCTGTGATAACTTCAGTATGTTAATGATAGGCCATCAGTAGACCAGACAAAAAATTGCAAAATTGTACACAATAGGAACAAGCAAATAAGAAAATGAGTTTATCTTTGTATATACATGTTATATTGTTATAAACACGCAGTTTTTGAAATGTTTAAATAATGTATATTATATATGTTAATCATCAATGTTTTGGCTTGAATTTTAAAAATTATCATTAAGTTGTATATTCAATACAAAGGAAGGACAAATAAATTTTAATACTTATTTTTGAGGCTAAAAAAACAATTTAAAAAAAAGTTTATTAACTCTCTTTGTACGATAACTTGATTTTTTAATGATGCAATAGTTAGCTGGCTTTGACTAATGTGAAAACAAGATATTTATCAACATCTACCTGACACACACCCTTAACGCAGAGCCGTCTTTACACCATTTTTGGCCCCCTGGCAAAGAAAGAGTGTTGGGTCCAAGGCCAAAGAAAGGGGGGGGGGAGGGGGTCACACTTAATTGAGATGTCTGAGAAGAGGGAGGGAGGTGTTTAAGAACTGTGACGTCACATAAAGAATGCACAACTTTAAACGAAAGCTCCACTTAAATATCTGGTTGCATAAAATACATTTATTTAATGATTTAATGATGTGTTAGCGAGAGCTACGATATTAGAATGCAGTCTTACACTAAATACATACTTAAATAACAAAAAATTGTTTTGAAACGTCAATTTTTAAGTAAGAAAGACGGCTTTTTTTATTTTATTTTTTTTAGTTGGGGGGGTGGGGGAAGAAGCTTTGTGATGTCATATTTGTTTATTATAACGTGTCTAGGTTTTTTCTTTTGGATCTTGTTTTTTTTTACATGTTGGCTAGGCTTTTTTCAAAATTATCACTGGCAGCATATATATTGTTGCGTTAATGAAGAATACAGCAAAACTTGAAGTAACGTGTATCATAAATAAAAACAATAGTGTCAATGTGTCATACTCACTATCTCATACATAACGATAGGAACTCACAATTAAAAGTAAATTTAAATTACACTCCACCGACTACAGCTCAGCACTTCAGTTAGCTGGCGTATTGGCGTGTTGCTAATACAGTCGGACCTCTCTAAGTCTAACTTAAAAAAAAAGGGGGGGGGGATTCGATTTACGGAGTTTTCGAGTTATGGAAACTGGCGTAATATAATAGGCGCAGATTAATCAAGGACAATGTTGATATTGAGAGGGGCAGCCATAGCGGCTAGAAGGCTTGACAGGAAAAGGGGCGGTGATGTTTCATATGAAAGGAGCCAACTTGCTTTGCCATACCGACACAAGCCCGTGAGAGGAGACACCTTCCCTCCCCTCCCCCACTTTACTCCCTCGACAGTGGGATGGAGATAGTAAGATTGTTATTTTTAAAAGAAAGAATGTAAAATCATATTGACATTTGTATGATAAGAAGCCCCGCAAATGCCATAAACATAATAAAAAACATTATAATAGTTTAAATGAAATATATTTAAATAAAATAAATTATTCACTTTTTTATTATCGACGATGAAAGTGAAATATTTTCCAAGGCGTTTGGGTTATTATTCTGGAGTGATATTTCAGAACACGTGTTCCGCAGAGCAGTGCTTCTCAAACGTTTTAGTATTGCAGACCGGCAGGAATTTTTTCCTGTGCACCAGGGACCGGTACCCTATTTTCCCAGTACTGAGGATTTTTTCTGTCCTTTCTTGATAACTTCTGCGGACCGGCGGCGGATGGCCCACGAACCGGCACCGGTCCGCGGACCACCACTTTGAGAAGCACTGCCGTAGATCTACGTAAATGGACGTAAAATCTTATCTTAGTGCATTTCACGAGCAATTAAGCGACCCTTGGAAGTACAAAAAATGATTAAGATAAGAAAAATGAGTGGTAACTAATTCGCGTCCCTTTGCTGCATGCTTTGACTCTTTTTAAAAAGAAAAATCTTACTCCCCCATCCCACTGTGGAAGGAGTAAAGTGGGGGAGGGGATGTAAGGTGTCTCCTCACGGGCTTGTGTCGGCAAAGTTGGCTTCCTTTTAAATGAAACAGACACCGTCTCTCTTTCCTGCTCAAGCCTACTAGCTGGTATGGCTGTTCCCCCCACCTCTGAATATCTACATTGTCCTTGATTAATAGGCGCCTATTACGCCATTTTCCTTAATTAAAAAATTCCGTAAGTCGAATTATTTTTTAGGGTCCTTTTGAATTTAGTTCAACTTAGAAAGGTCCGACTGTATTTATTTAAAAACAAATTTTAAATTTGAGATTTAGTGGCGCCCTTTTGAGCTGGCGCCCTTGGCAACTGCCCCGATGCCAACCCGTTGCTACGCCACTGGGCTTGCTGGCTGAATCTATCCGTAACGCTATGACGTCATTGTTTTAGCTTATATTTTATAATTTTGGAAAAGGGAACGATGTAAAAAGAGGATTTGAGGATTTATAATTATAAAATACTTTGTTTACATTTCAGGAACTTTAATATTTCGTATTTATCAAACAAGGATAGGTTACTTGGGCTTTTGACAAAAAAAGTGGGCACCGTAGGCGCCCTACAATCCCTAGTTAACTTATATATTCAATACAAAGTGAGGAAAATTAAATTCATTATGAAGTCATCCGGAGAGAGAGAGAAACAGAGATAGAGAGAAATAAACAGAGAGAGAGAGATAGAGAAACCATAAGGGAGAGAGAGAGAGACAGAGAGAGAGTGAAAGAGAGAGAGAGAGAGAGAAAAAAAAATAGAGCAACAGAGCGAAAGATAGAGACAACGACAAAAGAAGTCAGAGAGAGAGATAGAGACAGAGAGAGTAAAACAAAGAGAGACAGAGAGAAAGAGAGAGACAGAAAATGAGATGGACAGAGAGAGATATACGGGAAGACATCCAAAGAGAGAAAGGTATATAGACAGAGATTCTTATGGAGCGAGAGAAGAATAAATAGAGACATAGTGAGAGGGTCGGAGAGAGAGACAAGGGGAGAAAGAAAGATAGACAGAGAAAAAGAGACAGAAAGAGAGTCATAGAGAGAACGGGGAGAGAGAAAGAGAGAGAAAGAAGGACAGAGCAAGAGAAAGAAAGAGAGAGAGAGATAAAGAGATATGAGAGAGCGAAGGAACTAGATAGAGACACACATTGAGAGAGAGAGAGAGAGAGAAGATAATGGTAAAGGTGATACATTTGTGGGACTCCGGAAAAGCTGTGATGGTTACAAAATAAAGAAAAGTAAAATTAACTTGCTTGCACAAAAGATTATACATGTTTTGTTGTGTAGTGTTGTGTGTTGGTCTCTGAGTGAGGGCGTGGGGTGTCAATAGATTCACTTGTTAATTTCAGTTCAAATTAATTCCATATGTGAACTAACCCCTGGGACTAATGAAGGTGGGGGTGGAAGGAGGCTTTGGAGCCTGCACATCGTTTCTCAAAAGCACATGACACACGGGTGATGTTTCTCACCAGCACATGACACATGAGTGATGTTTCTCACCAGCACATGACATACGGGTGATGTTTCTCACCAGCACATAACACACGGGTGATGTTTCTTACCAGCACATGACACATGGGTTATGTTTCTCACCAGCACATGACACACGGGTGATGTTTCTCACCAGCACATGACACACGGGTGATGTGCGATGTCCGGCAATACTTCTTCGCCTAGTATGGTAGGGACCAATGTTTCCTGTAATGTTCGTTGGTCCATGTTCAAAATAAAAAAAAACACATGTGCAAAGTTGCACAGCAACCATTTTGTGTTCCATATTTTACAATTTTGCTGCGCGGCATTTTTAAACTGCTGCTCGACATCGGTCAGATATCTGCGCAGCCGTGCAGCTTTCAGTTAAGATTTGTAGGAATCTAGTGCAGTTGGATCCTGGTATCCACTTTGTCTTCGTGGACAAGAAGCCCTAGGACTGTCATGGCCAGTGTCTAACAACGAGCTTCTTTTGTGAAATGTAGAGGGCCTCTATCTTGTCCCATTTTCAATTAAATTTGGAGCCTATTTCCTCAATACACGGGGTCCTCGGGTTATGACGTTATCCGTTCTTAAGACGCGTCGTAAACCGATTTTCAGTGTAAGTCGGAACAAAAAAATTAAATAAAAACTCTGAAGGACTTTACATAGAGTGCTGTAAAAAATAGAATCATATAATGAAATTTAAAAAAAAAGATTTTAAAAAAGAGAAACAATTCTTTACCACACGAATTAGAGTAAATATTAATTTTTAAAAAAGATAGCACAATTCCTTATACCATGAATTAAGGTAAACATTAACAGCGTAAGACGGAATGACGCATAATATTATGTAATGTATATTATTTGGGTTTAGGGGGAACAATTGTTGACTGGAAGCTTCGTGAGTCGCGACTGGCATAGCGCAAGGTCTGCTTGTATTTACTTACGTATATTTGAGGTCATTGGTAGACCTGACAACAAATAACTTAGTTGGTTATCTAGTATTTATGACGACAGAATATAGCTTTAACGTCTCTCTATATATAAATATCTAAAAATGTTATAAATAGGTTGTTTTAGAACTTTTGGAATAAGATAAAATATATATGTCATTTATTAATACTTGGCTGCAATTGTATTGCATAATTAAAGTGTACATTCAAAACAAAGTAAAGACAATAAATAATTTTGGTAGAAAAAACATTATTGAAAAATCAGATGAACTCCCATTATACGATGACTAACGCGCTGTCACTGTTGTTAAAATAAGAGATTATAAACACCTCCCCCCTCCCACACACGCATACACACAAGCAAATAGTGATCATAATTTTTCAGTAATAACATTCTTTGAAGAATTCGTACTCCCTAACCCCCCCCCCTTTTTCACACCTTATTATAAAAACATCTGGTAACACAAACTGTACAAAGGTAGTGGTAAAGTTATGGTCCTTCCCTCTGTTTATCCCTTGCATCAGCAACCAGATATATTTTCTAGCTTTTTTTATCAAAAAATCTGCTAAAATTCTTGATGAGCTTGACAGAACCGTGTTACCACCACATAATTTATCTCCTTCTTTTGCTGTGAGGTCAAGCTTTGACATGTTCCAGCCTGTTACGGAAAATGAGGTCAAAATTATTATTCTAAAATCGAAGCCAACGTCCTGTTCTCTTGATCCCATCCCTACTCCACTATTGGTTGAGTCATTAGATCATTTACTACCAACAATAACTCATATAGTTAATGAGAGTTTAACATCTGGTACCTTTCCCTCCGTATGTAAATCTGCTGTTATAAAACCCTTGCTGAAAAATAGGGTTAGACAAAAGCAATTTAAACGTCGACCTGTGTCTAATATTTCATTTTTATCGAAGGTCATTGAAAAACTAGCCTTAAAATAACTTTTCGCTTATCTTAACGACCACACTCTTCTAAGTCCAAATCAGTCGGCCTAAAGACCTTCTCACAGCACAAAGACCAGACCAGTTGAAGGTAACAAATGACCTCCTACCCGCACTGGACAGTGGGTAGATCTCTATATTGGTCCTCTTAAAACTTAGTACTGCTTTTGACACCATTGACTATCAAACACTGCTAAAAAACCTGCAAAATTATTTTGAAGTTTCTGGCTCAGATCTGGCTTGGTTTCAATCATACTTATATAAAAGATCACAGGTGGTATCAATAGATGGCTGTATCTCTCACAAAGCTGACTTCGTTTATGGAAGTGTTTCTGAAATAGGGGGGGGGCGAGGCTCCGTAAAGGGAGGCTCGCTAAGTTATGCTTAAAAACATGTTAACAGTAGCCTAAATAGCGCTAGTTCCACCCAGGCTTGGATGATGTTATTGACGACTGCCATTACCAAAGAGAAGTACCCTTAAAAAGTTCAAAAAGGTCCCCTCTATATAAACATATATGTGCCGCCAATTAGCCCCAATCTTAACCCAGTGCATATTATAACTAAACATAATCCAATTTTTTATTACAAAGACCCGATGAGTTCTTTTCAATCTTTATTTTCACTTGTAGCAAACTATGAAAGCAATCGTCCTAAAATAATCGCATTTAATATTGAAGAACTAATCTAACATTGTCGTGTTAGAGGCATGACACCCCTTTCATAACATTTAGTTCACAACTAATAAAAACACACACTCACACGCACAAACATACACGCACGCTATCGCACTCGCACACAAACTTATTATTCACACACATAACTTGGGTTATCAACATAAAAAATAATAATCAATCACATCAAATAAAGCGCAGCTCTTTTTACGTTGTTCCCTTTTCCATAAATTAAAATAAAAGCTCAAACAATGATGTCACTTAATATACTATTTTACAGCGAGAAACTTTGACACAACACGTTCAGTTAATCTCGACTCATTTCATGTCTAAATTTGTAATTTAAAAAAATAAATCAATAGTTACTTTGCATAGCGAGCACACACGGACGCGCAATAGCGCAAATAAAAAATATGCATATTTATTGGTGGGGAGAGGAAGGCATTGGTAACCAGTGCTGCCATTGACAATTTCGGGAAAAACCTAGCCAACACGTCGAAAAAAACTAGATCCGAAAGAAAAAAATCCTAGACACAATAAAAATAAGCAAATATTGCGTCATAAGGCTTCCTCCCCCCCCTCCTTAAATATTTCTTTCTTAAAAAGGTATATTTTCTAGTTCAAAATGAGCATTTTTGAAATTATTTTATGGTCATTTAAGTATGAATTTAGTGTAAGGCTGCGAAGCAGTTTAAAACGTCATTAAGTAAATTGTAAGCAATCAAATATTTAAGTGGAACTTACATTTAAAGTTGCGCGTTTTTGATGTGACGTCACAGTTCTTAAACACTACCTCCCCCCTTGTCACACATCTTACAGAAGTGTACCCCCCCCCCAACCCTAAGATCGGTGTCATCATTTATGGACGTCCACTAAAGTATTAGTACATTCTACAAAACTATTTTTTAAATTTACTTACATCTGCATTAATTAATTACTTGTCATTTTCCTTATAAATGGCAATCTTATCAGCTTTCTAGGAATCATTCGTATTTCATCTATTACAGACTAACCTTTTATACAGAAAATTGTTGTGTCCTACCTTTATCAGTTGTTTATGTCTCGTCTTGCATTTTCATTTTAGTTTTAAATGTTGCTAGAGCGTTGGTTTTTCTCATTTCATCAGGCAACCCATTCCACTTTCGAATTCCGGATGGAAAGAACGATAACTTTTATGTGTTTGTTCTTGCATACGGAATGGGAAAAATGTTTTTGAAAAAAAAATAACCAAGTCCATTTCAGGGTTGTATTAGATTATCTTTGGTCTATACCATGTATACTTGATAGTATATTCTCTCAATTTAGGCAGAAGAAAATGCTGATAATTTTATCATAAAGTCTAATAAAACTGAATATTTTAGGTCATACACGCTGTTTTATCTTGTACCAGATTTCTTCAGACAGATGGCACCACAACAGCGCAACCTTTTGAATTTAGTTGGATAGAGCTAAAGATATCATAATTTAACATGATACAGCGGCTGAAAACACTGTAGTAACCAACTGCCTAACATTATTTGTGAAAAATTGAATTTATTTATCATATTAATTGAACATAATTTTTGCACTTCAACATCGTTTAGTTACTTTTTAAAAGATAAACCTAGATTATCACTATTTTTTAAAATAAAAGACCTAGAAACCTAGACAAGGTCAGAAAATCTAGATCTAGTTTGAAAATCCTAGGGCTGGCAGCACTGCCGGTGTTGCAAAATAAATCCTCCCCCATACAGAGTCTCCCCCTGGAGACTCTGTTTTAAAACAAATCCTCCGGGGGGAGAAAATGTTTTCCTCCCGATTAAAATAATTTCGCCCCTACCCTGTAAAATATTGTCTCCCCCAAAATAAATTCGCCCCCATCATACTTTCGATATAAAACAAAGAGATCATTAAAAATCAAAAGAATAAAGAATACTTACTTGTGTATTGCTGTAATATTCACACATGTTTAATGTAATACTATTTATGGTAGTGGCGTAGATATAGAGAGATAAGAGGGGGGTGCGGTCCATACCGTTTGACACCACTCAGGGGCGTGACATAATATTCACACATGTTTACTGTAATACTAGTTATTGTAGTGGCGTAGAAATAGAGAGATAAGAGGGGGGGAGGTGTGGACCATACCGTTTGACACCTCTCATGGGCGTGACATAATACTCACAGATGTTTACTGTAATACTACTTATTGTAGTGGCGTAGAAATAGAGAGATAAGAGGGGGTTGTGGACCATACCGTTTGACACCTCTCAGGGGCGTGACATAATATTCACACATGTTTACTGTAATACTATTTATGGTAGTGGCGTAGATATAGAGAGATAAGAGGGGGGAGCGGACGATACCATTTGACACTTCTCAGGGGCGTGATATAATTTGAAAAATTACTTAATTACTTGATTTTTTCCCGCTGTACAAATTGACGCACAGGCAGTTTTGGGGTGTAAAAAGGCAGTTGTTTTGTTTCATAAAGCAAGGATTATGTCTTTATAGGCATGGGTTTGTGTTGTTACTATAAATAGTAAGCTTGTACAACGTCGGGTGTTCAGACGATGAGAAGGTTTTTTAATATCTAGAGTCGGGGGGAAAGGGTGGGAGTGACCCAATTAAGTAACCGCACGGAGGGAACAAAAATCGGGCTACGACACTGACCTGTTTAACTTATGACCTGATTATAAAGTCTTTTTTTTTAAAAACTCTTCGGGCTATGCATTGTTATTGTGAGACGCAGAGGCGAGGCGTCAATGGAGGTGGGGGGGGTGTACTGGTGGTGCTGACTGCACTAGCTGACACTATCACAAGGTTTAAAACACAATCTAAAATTAAGTTTGTTCCCGTTATTTGGCACTGGAAGACTCGGAAGAGGACTATGGGTTTAGTCGTGAGGGGGTGACATATTGAGCTTATATACATATATATATATATATATATATATATATATATATATATATATATGTGTGTGTGTGTGTGTGTGTGTGTGTGTGTGTGTGTGTGTGTGTGTGTGTGTATGTGTGTTAGATATTACAAATGCTTTGTACGGAATAAATGTGATTTCAGTTTCAGTTACTTTTATTTAGTCAAAAGTTTGCGTACACACACAGACATAGATTTTTAAAATTAAATTATTTTGTAAACATTCAGAAATACAGCGCAATTATTGAACCTTATTTTCATAACATCACCATGCACGAATAGATTATCTCATATCACGATCTTTTACTGTACACGTGTATTATTTTTCTTTATGAATTTGAATTATTAAATGCCATAACAGTTTTAAATACAACGAAAATATTAAAATTTCAAAGCATTTTACACATGTTACAAAAAATTTAGACGTTGGCTCCAATAATCATGACTAACATTAAATTTTCTGCCTATAATTTATACCGCCCCTTTCTAGAGTGTCTAAACTAATTATGACATTATGGACTGGGCAGCCCAATCTAGAGTTGTTTCCGTAAGAGAAAAACTAATTAGGAAAATTGTATCTATCCGTTAACATATTTTACAAAGTCTTTAAATGGTACTTTGATTTTACTATTTATATTGCTAGATATTCTAAAATATTAGAAAGCTTTAGGAGATAAAAAAGAGTATTAACACAAGAGAATCACAACTACAGGTTACTATTTTCATTTTAGTAGGTATAAAATACTTCGAGGATAACAATTAAGCTACAATTGCAAATCGCATAGTGAGAAAAGATTCTTTAAAAAAAAAGATCAATACTTTCATTACAAAAACTAGTACATGTATTGCAACATTTATCTTTCAAATATTAAAAAAAAATTAAACAATATATTAAACATACATGCATACATACATAACATACATACATGCATACATGCACACATGCACACATGCGCACATGCACACATACACACATGCGTAAATGCGTACATGCGTACATGCCTACATGCGGACATGCCTACATGCGTACATGCGTACATGCGTAAATCCGTACATGCGTACATGCGTACATGCGTACACGCGTACACGCGTACATACGTACATACGTACATACGTACATACGTACATACGTAAATACGTACATACGTACATACGTACATACATGTATACGTACATACATAAATTCATACATACACACTCATATAAATTACTCTCTAATGCCTCCCTTTGCGTGATTATTACATTATAATAACTCATTAGACTACAGGTGACAAGACCCTTAGTAATTGAGAGCCGTTTTAAAATATTAAAAAATTGTTGAGAGTTGCATTGAAGCATTATGAGTCATAAAATCTTGCTTGGAAATCTTTCAGTAATCCTTTTAATATATCTTTCATAAATTGCACGCGAGCCGCAATGTGAACACAGAAGAGCCGCATGCGGCTCGCGAACCGCGGTTTGACCACCGTTGCTTAGAACGAGAAGGTTTCCTAAGCAGACTTCTTCATACCTCAGCTAACTATGACTCGATAGACAACTTAAATGGCCAATACGTGCCCACCTTGAAGTAATCTATCTACTAAGACATATAGCTAGTCTTTACCCGCTCAAAAAAAGACGCTTCATGTTTTCCTGTCGCATTTCATCAATAAACAAGCCCACCTCTGTGTTACCCCTTAAGTCTCCAGGATTCTAACATTCCGTAAGGTCATTGACCTTATGCCTAACTAATTCAGCGGCACACCTAAACGGGAATCTCAAGCTAACTAAGCGCCTCATCTCAACCCAGATCTCCACAACACTTTGATCTGGGTTATATTGTGAATTTAACGCAATGGGTATCACCAACCCTAGCTAAGATACTGATTGTTTAATCGTGTAACCTGTTTTTTTACTTTATTTTCTAAATTTAAAAACCTTGGCTACATTTGATTTGTTAAATTTTCTCCAGTAACTTTAGTAAACGCTACCGATAATAGACATTAATACTGTTTTTGAATTATTTTAATGCACACATAGAAATCGGTAATTTCGTTTAGGTCCTTAACACATGATCTACCCACAAACGTAAAGAGTGAATTCTTGTTCCGAAATATCGGTGTCACGTTCTCGTATTACTTGATCATCTTTGTATTTCAGTTCATTTATCTGATATTCTTTTAAATAACTCTGGGCAATTAACCAACTCTAAATATGTGTCTATACGGGCATACATCCCACTTAGCCCGCAAATTGCTACGCCCCTGACAAAGCTTAAGATTGCTCAATTTCCAATAATCATACAGAAATGAATGTAGAACAAATACAAATTATGTTTTAAGTCATAAAGTTTAATAAAACAATTATTTATAATTTCCAATAATTAAGGGGAGGGTTTATTTTAACCCGGAGACTTCATTTTAAAACAAAGTCTCCGGGGGCGACCTTGTTTTAAAATAAACTCTCCGGGGGAGACTTCATTTTGGGGGAGACTTTATTTCGTGACACCGGCTTACACTGCTTCGAGGTTTCGAACGCAACCACATAAAATAATTTGCGTTCTTAAGTCTAACGTCGTTAATATTTAATTTAATTCATGTTTTAAATAATTGTTTCTCTTTTTTAAATACAACTTTTATGTCACTAACTGTTACATTTATTATAGCACTGTACGTACAGTCCCTTACAACAGTGGTCCCCCAACCTTTTAACGCCGCGAACCGGTCAAAGTTTAATAATTTTACCGTGGACCACTGACCGGGGTGGGTGTGGGTGGACGGCACGTTTTACTTTAGATTGTTTATTAAAGTACTTTAGATTGTTTATACAAGTACTATATATTGTTTATACAAGTACTTTAGATTGTTTATACAAGTACTTTAGATTGTTTATACAAGTACTTTATATTGTTTATACAAGTACTTTATATTGTTTATACAAGTACTTTAGATTGTTCATACAAGTACTTTAGATTGTTTTGATTGATAATTTTAATGTAATTGAATATGCCGTTAAAAAAATGAAATTACACAAAAAATGAATCATATTAAAAAAAACGTAAAAAAACAAAGTTTTTGACTATAAATCCTTTATGTACGAGACGTAACTAAAAGAATGTTCATTACAATACGCAGCGCCAGACCATCCAGAAATACAAAATTGCAGTTGTGTCGTAAAACATGTTTAATATAATGCGCACTGATCAGGAATATGTTTATAAAAAGATTTGTCAATAAAATACGCACCTTATTGCGCGACAGAAAGGTTGTTCAATATAATACACACCGCGACGCTCTATCTAAAAAAATAGCATGATACATAGGAATAAATAAAATAATCTAAAAAATCAATAATTTAATTAGGGTACATGCGATCGATCTGAAATTTTGATACATTGTTTTTATTTTCGGTACAAAACTGCCTGCAAAATTTCAGCTCGCTAGCTTACGAGCAAGTGGGTTAAAAATCGATCAAAAGTGTTGGCGACAAGGGCGGGCGGGCGGCCGCAGACACCACGAGTTAATATAAAGGATTTAAAAATGGTTTAATATTTCAACTTGCTAGAACATTAAAATCAATGAGAACCCTGAGCTTGTTTCTCTACAATGAAACGGTTTAATCTGGTGGTAATAGGAGAGAATAACACAATGTGAAGTTGTATGTGTGTTTGTGTGAGTGTCTCTGTATATCCTTTGTGAGCAAGTAAATTCTAATTTTATTTATTTCCAGAGTTTTAAAAATTATTTTAAAATAGAAAATAACGCTCCATCAGCTTTTGAACCCCTTCCCCCTACAACCCGTGCCATTTATTCTATAGTCGGCCACTTCAACTTAACAACTACCTTCTCTCTCTCTGTCTCTATCTCCTCCATTTGCTCTCTCTCTCTCTTTTTGTCTCAGTCTATCCGTCTCTCACTCTTTCTGTCTGTCTTTTGCTTTGTCTCTCTTTCCTTCAACTTTTCTCTTTCTGTCTCTTTGTCTTTTCTACACCTCAATCTATCTCTCTCTCTTCCTTTTTCCCTTTCTCTGTATGTCTCTTTTTTTACTCTCTCTCTTTCTCCCTTTATATATCTACTTCCTTTAACGACACTTTCTCTCTGTCTTCGTCTATTGCTCCCTCTGTCTCTTTCGAAATACCTTTCTCTCACTGTGTCTCTTTCTGTATATATCTCTCTCTCTCTTCCTAAATATCTTTGTCTTTATCTCCTGCTCGTTGTCTCTCTCTCTCTCTCTTTTTCTCTTTGTCTCTCTCTTTCTGCTTCTCTCTTTAACTCACTCTTTTTCTCTCTTCCTTTCTATATCTCTCCGTCTTTCTGTTTCTCCCTCTCTCTACGGATGACTTCACAATGAATCTGACATAATTCTAGAACGCCCAAGCCCCCTTTTTCTCTAACTAACTTTGTACAGTTTGTGTCAATGGGTGTCTGAGTGTGTGTATGTGATAAGAAAGTGACAATGTATCTTTATAATAAGGTGTACAGTTTGTGTCAATGGGTGTCTGAGTGTGTGTATGTGTATGTGATAGGAGAGTGACAATATACCTTTATAATAAGGTGTGCAGTTTGTGTCAATGGATGTCTGAATGTGTGTATGTGTATGTGATAGGAGAGTGACAATATATCTTTATAATAAGGTGTGCAGTTTATGTCAATGGGTGTCTGAGTATGTGTATGTGATAAGAAAGTGAAAATGTATATTTATAATAAGGTGTTCAGTTTGTGTCAATGGGTGTCTGAGTGTGTGTATGTGTATGTGATAGGAGAGTGACAATGTATCTTTATAATAAGGTGTACAGTTTATGTCAATGGGTGTCTGAGTATGTGTATGTGATAAGAAAGTGACAATGTATCTTTATAATAAGGTGTTCAGTTTGTGTCAATGGGTGTCTGAGTGTGTGTATGTGTATGTGATAGGAGAGTGACAATATACCTTTATAATAAGGTGTGCAGTTTGTGTCAATGGATGTCTGAATGTGTGTATGTGTATGTGATAGGAGAGTGACAATATATCTTTATAATAAGGTGTGCAGTTTATGTCAATGGGTGTCTGAGTATGTGTATGTGATAAGAAAGTGACAATGTATCTTTATAATAAGGTGTTCAGTTTGTGTCAATGGGTGTCTGAGTGTGTGTATGTGTATGTGATAGGAGAGTGACAATCTATCTTTATAATAAGGTGTACAGCGGGAGACGAATTCTCCGAAGAACATTATTAATGAAGTAACCTCATCACTTTGGGTAAGTGTGTATGTTCGTGCGTGTGTGTGTGTGCGCGCGCGTGTGTGTGTGTGTTTGTGTTTGTGCGTGTGTCATGTGCTGGTGAGAAACGAAGTGAAGGTTCCTTAGCCCCCCCCCTCTCTCCGACCCACCTTAATTAGTCCCGGGGGTTAATCCGCACATGGACTCAAATTAAACTGAAATGAACAAGTGAATCTATCGACACCCCAAGCCCCCATTAAGAGACCAACACACAACACAACAAAACATTTTTATCCTTAGTGTGAGCGAGTAAATTCTATTTTACTTTATTTCTGGAAATTTTCTTTTAAAGAAACATACCGTCAGCTTTTCACATCCCCTCAGCGAGTCATCATTTTTTTCTTATGTCTCACGAATATCACATTAACCATTACCTTCTCTCTCATCTCTCTTTATTTCTCTCTCCGTCTCTCTCCCTCTCTATCTGTCTTTCTCTAAACGACACTTTTTTCTCTGTCTTTGTCTCTCGCTCCGTCTGTCTCTCTCTCTATACCTTTCTCTCTCTGTGTCTCTTTCTCTCTCTATTTCTTTCTCAATCCTTCTCCCCCTCTCTGTCTCTCTTTCTTTCTGACTCTCTTTTTCTTTGTCTCTATCTATCAGTTTCTCTCTCTATCTCTATATATTTCTCTCTCTATCGCTCTCCCTGTTTCTCTCTTTTTTTCTCTCTATCTCTTTGATTCGCCCCTCTTTCTGTCCGGATTCCTTCATAATGAATGTGACAATATTCCACAAAGAATAATCTTCAAATCACCTAACCTCGTTCCCCACTTTTTTAAAATAAATACTAATTTTGTACAGTTTGTTTACCAGAGTGTTTGGATGTGTGTATATAAATGTGATAGGAAAGTGATCAGATGGATTTTTAATAAGGTGTGCAGGGGAGGGTACGAATTCTCCAAAGAATTTTATTACTGAAGTAACCTCATCACTCTTTGCGTGTGTGTGTTTGTGTGCGTATGTGTGTGTGTGTGCGTATGTGTGTGTGTGTGCGCGTATGTGTGTGTGTGTGTGTGCTCATCTGTGTGTGTGTGTGCGCTTATGTGTGGGTGTGTGTGTGTATGGGTTTGATGTAGGTGTTAATAATTTCTTGTTTTCCAACTGTTACAGCCAGTTAACAACCGCATAAAAAATCAAGTCTGGGCTGAAAAGGGAGTTATATTAATTTTTTCATATATTTATTATGTTTTGTTCTAGCGTCTAAAATAGTGTTTTTTTATATTATTGTCTCTTTTTTTTTGTATTAAATATATTACATAATTATGCATTTCTAAATTCTAAACAAAATATTGATAATTGACTTATATATTTTATCTTATTCAAAAATATCTCAAACGATGTGTTTATAGCAATCTAATATATTTGTATACTTAAAAAAATTGTGTTCTAGCAGTTGCCTAATCAACATAAATTTTAGAACCATTTTTTGTCAGGCCTACCAATGGCCTACCATAAGCAGACTGATATGAATAGAAGGTGTCTTCCAGTTACTACGCTGCCTAGTGGGTACGAAATACATCCGTCATTCTTAAAGTGGGCGCTAACGACCCCTTGTGGGCACCAAAGCGATCCAGTGGGGCGGTGAATAACTATAAGGTGAAAGCATAAAAAATGGAAGAGAAGATTTGGAAAAATATGATTTAAGTATTCTGCTCATAAGGTTCTTTTTTTCTTAAAAAAAAACATTTTGGACATTGGTTTGGTTACAGCATTTTCATTTAGATGTTTTTTTATATGTGCAATTGCGCACTTCCAGATTGCAAGAACATTTGAAATAACATTAACGTGGATAAAAAAGATAAGGATTTATCTAACACTAAAATACACATTTTTGACAAAACTCTCTTCAACAGCAACCACACAAGATGACAATGGCTTACTAGCTTCTTATAGTATTTTCTTTATTTATTGTCAATTCGGGTAAATCTCATACTATTGGTAAAGAACAAATTATACCGGCTATAAGTGAATTAATACAGACTGGTACATAAGCAAGCATCTGACATTATCAAGAAAAATGCGTTTAGCAATAAAACTGTTCAAATCAGAACTGATGTAAAGGCACTAGGTGTTGAAGATACATTGTGTAGCTATTTAAAACATCTCTGTTTTCTATTCAACTTAAGGAGTCAACTCTGCCAGGAAATGAAGCTTTACTTTTGCCGTATGTGCGGCTCACAAAGGAAGAACACATTTGCTAAGAACTATTATTTGATAAATATTTGCAAACTTATTCCAAATAGTAGCTACAAATAATGAATTTAGTTTTAAATTCAAACGCTGCTATTAAAAATTCTGGCTAGAAAAGGAGATCCTGAAGTATGGCTTATAATTTAAAATTTCGTAATTACATTTCCTTCATCATAGTTAGTGGAAAGTAGATTCAGTGCGGTAACTATTTTTTTTTAAATGCAAATAGTCAATCGCGGTTACTTAAGATTACTACTGACGAAAATAAAGCCGAGGATTTCTAAATTGGTAGCAGCAAACCAGGTTAATCGTCTCAATTATATGATTTCGAATTTGTGTGTGTTGAACTATTCTTGAATATAGGAACCAGGTTCCTGGTTATTATTCACATGAATGAATTCAAATTGCAGTCAGTCAACATCGATCTGTTCTTAGACTTATTTATTTTAATACAAGAAAAATCTTGCTCACAGATGTATGTGGACCCATATAGTGGCAAAAGTTTGACAAGAATTTTTTTAAAGTGTGGAAACGCCGCACATAGCAACAAAAAAAAAGAAGAAAAAAAAAGAAGAAAAACTAACTTTAACTTCTCCTTTAGGTCATAATCTGCTTTTGGGTGGTTAAGACTTTTTGTGAAAACATTTTGCTGATTCTTTAAATTATTAACAAACTTCTTGCATTTCCTTGTTCTCTCTTGGTTTCTTAAATTGTGCCTGAAACACAAATGTTTTGTTTGGTGGTATCTTTTTAAGTCACACTCAATAAAGACGCTCACACACTCATGGCACAGCACGCAGGCTGCTTTTCTCCCAACGCTCGTGAAGCAATATTTAACAGTTAATTCGTCATTTAAAAAAGACATTCGTCCTCAATCTTACTTTCTTTGGTAGCACTCATTGTTAAATCAACGTCTATTTTATCGATTAAAATTATTTTAATCGATAAAAATTCGATTAAAATTAAAGAAAATATTTATTATAATTTTTAAACATTTTATTATAAATAATTAATTATTATAATTAATGACGCGGTGGTCGAGTGACAGCGCACTCGACTGGCGTACCGATTGTCAAGGGTTCGAATCCATGTAAAGGCAAAGATTTGTTCTCGGGGTCTACGGCGTCCCTGAGTCACCCAGCTCCGAATGGGTACCTAACACTAGTTAGGCGGCTGGGTAATGCGTGGAACCCACAAAAGCCGTGGCCTGTGAACGCTGCATCACTTGCCAACAGATCATCTGTCATGGTCTATGGACGCAATTATCTTCTGTATAGAAGGAGCGTCTGTATAGATAAGATAAGATAAGATAATTAATAATAATGTATATATTTATTTACGTACAAACTTCTCCCGCGTAATATTATAATTTATTTTATTAATCTATGTGGACCGGCAGACGTCAACTAAAAAATGGCTGACAGAATTAGCGCAGTTAAATTTAAATATATAACTGGAAAGTTTCGCAAAGATTTTGTTTTTAAGCTAACTGTGGATGGCAAAGTCGAAGATGGTAAAAAAGTTAACTATGTTCTATGCCATAAACTATTCTCTTTTAAAAGATCAAATACATCGCTGATGTACCACCTTCAGCACAAACAACCGATCAAGTATCAACACATTGTCAAAAAATTTAGTTCAAATAATTCTTAATTTTCAATGTCTATGAGACAGGGGAACTAACTCAACAAAATATTTTTAAAATGTCAATTACCTGTTTTTGTTACTTCCCTTGAAATGTCTAGTTTAATGACGTCATAAATTTTTATTTTTGGCTTCAATCGAAATTATCGATTAATTAATCGATAATTTTTCAAAAGTTAACTATTAAATTTAAATTAATCGATAACAGCCCTAATAAAAACATTCAAAATTATCATCAAACAAAGTTATATTATTTAATGACCCTCTCTTTTACGTTTGTATTATGCATTACCGGCGTCACGATATCTGACATCAATTAAAATCTAAGCGGGTTCCCGAAAAGAAAACAGAATAAATAGGAAATGTACGAGTAAAGTCCAGTTCGACGTAGTAAAAGGAAACGAGACGGAACTTTCTGGCAGGGAAAGATTTAGAGTTACCATTTTTAACGTCATTATAGATCGACTAATTAGAGATAGGGAGACGCGGATCTGCTTATGATGAGTTAAGTAAAAAGTTTGACTTTCTTACGAAACTACATCATTTGGAATCTAAAGACATCCGGGAAGCAGTCAGAAACCATATAACTTTTATCTGGGGCATTTGAATAGGACTTCGTAAAACGAGTGTCTGCACCTGCAAGTCAATTTGTCGTCAAATGATGAAGTTGTGTAATTGTCGTCACTGACTCTATACAAATACTTATCTGAAAAAGTCTTTTTTTATATTTCCTAAACCGTAGGAATTGTGCTCTGAATGATGTTGTACACAAATCGCTCGTTTTCAGCTCTAAAGAGTAAAGAATTAATTAAGATCTAACATAGAAGAGAACATGCTCAATTTACTCTCTGTAATGTACATAGAGTCAGAAATAATGCAGTCAATTGACTATGATGACGTCATTCGTTCGATGCACAGAAGAAAGTACGTAGTAAGATTATATAAATTTGATAGAACAGCGTAACTATAGTAATATTGAGTGTATTATTCTGATGTTTATTAAAGGCACTAAAAAAATTATGTTCTGTACTAGTGCATTTAATTTGCTAAATTTCCAAAATAGTTTCAAGATGGTCGGGGGGCCCAAATGTCGAAAGTAACTAGGGGCCATGGGTCTCTTAAGTCTGGGCCTGCCTACCCCCGCCCACTTCTTTTTTTCTAACTAACATTGTACAGTGTGTGTCACTGAGTGTCTGAGTGTGTGTATGTGTATGTGATAGGGAAGTGACCAGGTCTCTTTCTAATAAGTAGTGCATGGGGAAACGAAATCTCAAAAGAATGTTATTACTGAAGTAAACTCATCACTTTTGCGCGCGTGTGTGTGTGTCTGAGTGTGTGTGTGTGCGTGTGAGGTAAGTGTTGATAATTTTCTTGTTTTAACAAGTCACAGCCAGATAACTTCTGCATTAAACATCAACTTATCGTATAAAGGGAGTTATCTATTTTTTCAATTATGATTTTTTATCGTGAAATATATTATTTTTAAAAACAATATTTGACCTCACTTTATTTTGAAAATACAACATAACGATAAAATTTAAATAATAAAGATAAAATATTTAATGATAGACATATATAATACACCTTATTTAGAAAAAATTAAAACTATTTTTTAAAAACAATTTGAATCTTTTATATATTTAGGAAATTATGTGATTCACACTCCGCATACCATAGTTTTGTTTTGACGACTTTTATTTCTGTTATGTTCACTAGCTTACGGAATTTATTCCAGACTATCTTGTTAAGTCAATCATCGGCCTACGATTGTGTTACAACTGTGAGTCCTTCGATTACACGATCGTTACTTAATACACTGCTTCGGGGCTAACACAGCCCCTCCTCTCAAGTTTTATACATTAAATTATCTCTATGGCATCCGTCCATCCTCAAGGGATGATGGCGTTTCCTCCTGCCCCTCCACTTTCTCCTGGCCCTTTTCTCCTCGCTCCTGGCTGCAAGGGAAGCTTCCGCGACTAGGATGCCCTCGCGTACTTTTGCCCGCCAGGAGGTGCGCTCCTCAGCAATGGTCTCCCACGTTTTATGGTCTATCTGCGCCAGAGTCATGTTTTTCTTGCAGACATCCTTGAAGCGCAAGCAGGGGCGTCCTCTCTTCCGCATACCAGTTGCCAGTTCGCCGTAAAGCAAGGCTCTTGCTCATTAAATTAAACAACCACGTAAAAACAAAGATTTTGACTATAGATCCGTTATAGGAGACATAACTAAAAGTATTGATTATGTACAAATGTGACAAACATTTACAGACTGAAACCGAATTATATCCCCTGGCTTTAAAACCGAGGGGAGGGGGGTGTTGACATGTGAGACGGATTTAATAAACAATTTTAATCAGAGGATCAATCTCTCAGTATTGTGTTGTTGTTTTTTTTGTTTGGTTTGTATGTTGTTTCATGTCAACAGAAAATAAGCCCTTGAGCATTAGAGTTACGAAACTGTAACGAGCCTTTGTTATTCTGGTACAACAGTTACAGAAAGAGTTTGCGTTCGTTTTTCAAGCAGACACACCAGAAATGATAGGCTACCTTAAAAATCATCATGTTTACTATTGTACTATTATACTATTTTACTATTTTCTCTAACTTTTTTCTCTTTTTATTTTACTAGTATACTATTTTCTCGATTACACATTTTTATGACGAAAAGGGTTGCTGTCTTGCTCTCCAAATTTTGTGAAGCGTTTATACTTATCATTTTTATGGGGAATATGAGACAAAAAAGTACATTTAGGGCCCCAGAGCCCATACAGTGCAAAATATAAAGTTCAAAACATCTGTTCATTTCAATCCGTATAATAATGGAAACATTTATCATTATTTTTCAAGATCGTTAATAATTGAATGGGGAATAAAATATTAAACGTTTCAGAAAAAGGCATTTTTGGCCCCCAGCTCCGAAGGAATGGTCACTAGGAGGTCAGTGCCCTATAGTATTTTAATATTGGCTGTCAAGTTTTGATATACAAAGTTTGGTTCAGATCCATCAGTTTACACAGTAGCTAACGCTTTAAATAATTTTATATAGCTCATATTAGCAAAAAGTAACATTATGGGCCCCCGGCACCCCATGAGTGTTAAATTTAGAAAAAAAATTGCCAATTTCCATCCCGGGTGCGTACTCAACATTCTCCAAAAGTTTTATACATACATAAATACTTTCATTTTTTATATATATATGTAGATTTACTCTCATTCGTGTGGTAAAGAATTGTCTCTTTTTTTAAATATTTGTTTTTATTTCATTAATTGTTTCATTTTTTATAGAACACTAGGTAAAGTCCTTTGAAGTATTTATTTAATTTTTTTTTATATTCCGACTTACACTAAAAATCGGGTTACGACGCGTCTTAAGAAAGGATCAACGTAATAACCCAAGGACACCACGTATTGAGGAACTAGGCTCCAAATTTAATTTAAAATGGGACCAGATAGAGGTCCTCTATATTTCAATAATACCAGCTGGTTGTTACTTAAAACTAAGATTGTATACCAGCTGGTTGTTACTTAAAACTAAGATTGTATACCAGCTGGTTGTTACTTAAAACTAAGATTGTATACCAGCTGGTTGTTACTTAAAACTAAGATTGTATACCAGCTGGTTGTTACTTAAAACTAAGATTGTATACCAGCTGGTTGTTACTTAAAACTAAGATTGTATACCAGCTGGTTGTTACTTAAAACTAAGATTGTATACCAGCTGGTTGTTACTTAAAACTAAGATTGTATACCAGCTGGTTGTTACTTAAAACTAAGATTGTATACCAGCTGGTTGTTACTTAAAACTAAGATTGTATACCAGCTGGTTGTTACTTAAAACTAAGATTGTATACCAGCTGGTTGTTACTTAAAACTAAGATTGTAGTAGCATGGTCATGTTTTTTTTTCTTATTAACTAGTCTGGCAGCTGAATTTTGAACTTTCTGTAGTTTTTGTAGTTTTTCAATGCATCTTTTGGGCGCACCTGACAGAAGAGAATTGTAATAATCAATACGAGCTAGAACACGAGCACAGACAATAGTTTTTGTTGCACTAATTGTTAAGTATTGACGGATAAGCTGATCTGATGGTTGGCGGTGTAGGCAGGGCGACAGATGTGATTGATGAAGTTCTTGGTAGACATGTTGTCAGAAATAATGTAGCCAAGATTCCTAGTCGATGTTGTGAACAGTATATCCGAACTGGCTACCTGAATAAAATTCGGAAGGGACAAAGTACTGCATGATTTGTTGCAAAATAGAAGTGCTTCTGTCTTGTCATCATTCAGCTTCAGTTTGCTGAACGTCATCCAAGACGTTACCTCACCAATGCACTCTTGAATCATTGGACATTGGAGTCAATATTAGAGGGATCAGTGTGAGTGTATAGCTGAGAATCATCTGAAAATGATTGGCTTTTAACTGAATGCTTTTCAAGCAGTAGAAGTAGTGGCCTTGAATAAAGTACACAAAGTACAGGACCCAAAATGGAGCCCTGACGCACACCATAAACCAAGTCAGCTTTGTGAGAGATACAGCCATCTACTGATACGACCTGTGATCTGTTATATAAGTATGATTGAAACCAAGCCAGAACTGAGCCAGAAATTCCAAAATAATTTTGCAGGGTTTTTAGCAGTTTTTGATGGTCAACGGTGTCAAAAGGCTGCACTCAGATCTAAGAGGAGCAATATAGAGATTTACCCACTGTCCAGTGCGAGTAGGAGGTCAATTATTACCTTCAACTGGCTGGTCTTTCTGCTGTGAGAAGGTATGTAAGCCGACTGATTTGGATTTAAAAGAGTGTGGTTGTTAAGATAAGCAAAAAGTTGTTTTAAGGCTACACTGTAAAAAATGCAATGTTTTCTAACACGTTTATACCGTTATTTTACACTAAACTGCTGTAAATGAAGATTTTTTTACTGTTTTTTAAAAAAAAACAGTAAGGTAATGTAATTTAAGTTCGTTTACAATAAAATCCGGTATTAATTTATACTGTAAAAAAATACAATGTTTTTAAACACATTTATACTGTTATTTAACGCTAAATGGTTGTAAATGACTACGTTTTCACTGTTTTCCCTTTTTTAACAGTAATGGAGTGTAATCTATGTTCGTCTATAAATATTTTCAATACAGTAAATAAATAAATGAATGCAAGACGTTTTATGGGTTACTAAACATTATATTATCCGATAGACATAAAAGTTTTGGAGGCTGTTGAGTTTACTGCCATGAAGGACAGTGAAAAATATTTTGGCCGGGTGCCCAAAGTAGCCTTTTTTTCTTTTATATGAGCTATTTAAAAATATTTTACGGACAGACAAACAGACAAAAAAGAACGAAAGTAAGTTATTAAAAAACGTGGTAAAGAGTGGTCGCTCGATAGTCGTAAGCTGAAGTCCTAGTTTTAGTATTAGCAGTCAAGTCTTGACTTACATTTAATTCTATATTATTTTTTTTCTTTGGTCCTTACGAAATAATATGCCTTTATATTTATTAGTAATATACTATTACTAATATCATGATTTTAAATATAATTACATCTTTCGTATTAAATAGTATAAATAATTTTTTAATAAATAATAGATTTCCTTTAAAATATGATTAGCCTTATAACGGTTTTTAATTAAACTTGCACTAATTAGGCCGGTGAACCTTAATGTGTTTTCTTTTCTTATGTAAGCTAAAAAATTTTTTATTTTATTCACAGGATCGCAATGAAATTTTGGAAAGCTGTTGAGTAAGCCTACACTCTAGCAAAGTAAAGGTGTATAGTATTTTATTTTAAAATATAAAATCGATTTCAAGTTTTTTTTGAATATCTTTTTCTTCTGCCATTTCTGCAATGCGTGACAGGTAATCTAGCTCAATTTAAAAATCAGTATTAATTATTTCACATGGGAACAGACACATTTTTTTCCACAAATTATCGAGTTCTGACATAATAGTATTATATATAAACATTAGGCATGATTCAGACTAAAATCTATACTGTAGGGGTTTTAAATTTAAAATGTTGCAACGTTTTGGCCCGGGAACCCATAATGATTAATTAATGAAGTTTTGTTTTTCTTATTTAAGCTATTCAATATAAATATTTTAGGGCTTCGGATTAGTCGACCCATCACTTAAAAATTATTGGAAATTTAAAAAAAAATATTTTAAAAAATACATAATTTTTTTTTAAAAAAATATTTTTTTTTAATTTTTTTTTAAAATAGTGGCTGATAAATTACATGAACATTTTGGTTTTAAACTATTGACTGACGGGAATGTTCAAAATGTTGATAAATTTTGCCTACCATTGTTCTAACACTTCGCCTACTTATCAAACCAAATGAAAAGCCTATTAAGCTAATGGCAGTAATGGAGTCTGACTCAGAGACAGAAAATGACCACAGCTCTTCTGATGAATTACTGCGTTAAAAAATGGAGATGAAACTTCCCGAATCCATTGACCCTCTACAATGGTGAAAACACCGATATCCGATAATGCAATTCCTTGCCAAGACCGGTTAGTGCATACCAGTTACTACAGTTCCAAGTGAAGGATTGTCCAGATCGGCTGGTTATATTATCAATTAGACCCGCTCATCACTTGAAGCAAATAATGCCAACATACTTGTCTTTTTGCGTAGTTGGTGAAAAGATGACATATAAAGTAATAAAGGAGACATTCCAGTGTTATTTAGATTTTCAACAAGAACGTTTAATAGGCGTTACTTATGTCATCATACATTTTAATTTTTTGGCTTTAATCGAAATTAACGATTAATTAATTGTTAATTTTTCAAAATATAACGATTAAATTTTAATTAATCGTTAACAGCCCTAAGATATTTTTATCATTATTGTATTCTATCGCAATAAAATGTTTGAATTGAAAGTAATTGAGAACACTCCAGGTAAGATTTCAAGTTTAAAAAAAAGAAGATAATAATAATAATAATAATAATAAAATTTAATTTTAAAAATATCTTTAAAAAATATTTAATTATCATTTATATTTTTAAATTTAAAAGCTTTAATATATATATTTTTCTATATTGGAACAGTAAAACTAACAGACAATTTTTTTACTCATTATCCATTCCTTACAATAAATTTTTTTTTAAAACAAAAAATTGCAACATGTTTATAATTTAAATGTTTATAAGTAAATATTAAATATTTACTAGAAAATAAATAAGTTTTCTTTAATATTATACTAAATTTGTTTATTATTGTTTATTCAATTTATTTGAAACGTTGTTTCGTTGTATACATGTTTTGTTTTTTAAAATTAGTTGTCTAAATGGGAAACTTCCGGCTTCTACAATCGATAATGGAATTACTTAAACGTGAGATGATATTTCGTCAGTATATTAAGTTTAAATTTCGTCTTTGCGTTTGATTGTATAATTGAATTATTAAGAAACAGGTAATTATTTCATTTGAAATGGTTATATATCTATTTTTATAGCTTCAGCCGTTTAAATTTAATTAAATTCGCCCCAATTCACAATTGATAGTATTGTTGACAGCATGACGGTAAGCCGCCATTGTGTTAAAAAAAGTTTGAGTCGAACTTATTCAGGCTTATTATTCACTGCTTCTATTGTTTATTGCTCATAAGATTGTATGGCCGTATTTAAATATGCCATAACATAATACTAATTTTAATCTTACAGTTGTAAGGATTGAAAACATTTTTAATGGTCCACGGCACATGGCATCACATGCTATTATTATTATGGTCATGGTCATTTTTTTTTATGATTCATTCTCGGCAGTCACTGAGTAGTAAGTGTCAACTAAATGTGTCAATAGTTTTAATTGCATTTTATATTTTACCAATAAAAATAGTAATAGTCATTAACTAGCATATTTTGCATTAAATTTTGAATAGCAGATTCAGATATTAAATAATTAAATAATATAAGCCAGTGATTCACTCAGTGACTCAGTGATGTAGCGGGTGTAAATATTTGGCAAGGCCTAAAGTTAAAGCCTAAAACTATACAAGTAACAAGTACAAGTAATAGTAAATTAGCATGGATTACATAGCACACTAGGAAATGTAAGATTTTAAATATTTCCAAAGCACATGGCCCATGGCCATGCTTTAGTGAATAGTTAATGTCCATTACATTTAAGTTGTCATTAGTATTATTAATGAAAATAATAGAAATTAATGACGGTCTACAGGCAGAATAGAAGAGTTCAAGAAATTTAAATATTAAATTTGCGTGGTGTGCAATATACCTTAAACTTATAGGCATAGGACTTAAAATATGTCCGAGGTCCAAAGCACATGGCTTTAGACACTTTAGTCAATAGTTTGTATCTGTTACAATTAGATTGTCAATAGCTTCAATAGTATTATAGTGATCATAATATAATAATGGTCAATATTCATTAATGCATAGCAAATTTTCAATAGGCATTAATTTTGAAATAGAAAATATAGAATAAGCTGGTGATGGAGTGTGCCTAAATATTTGGCAAGACCTATAGGTAGAGGGGTCTAGTCCGAGGCATGTTTAATTTGCACGATGTGCAATGCACCATAGGCCTATAAGATTTTAAATATTTACAAAGCACATGGCGGTACTTTAGAGAATAATTTCTGCCATTATAGTTTCAAAAATATTCCCAATAGACTTTTAAAAATAGTTAAGTATTGGCTTTTGAGTTGACAGAGAGGGTGAGAAGTGGCCTAACATATTTTAGCTATAATAGAACGCACTGAATAATAATTATTCTTTTTCATTACAGAGTCTTGTCCAATTAAATTTTATGTATGAAAGTTAATAAAAAGTTACTTCATAATTATACAGAATAAAAATACAAAGTTGATTGCACTGGAACAGTTAATAAAAGTATAGTTTTATATCGGCTAAATCCGCAGTATTACTAATTAATTAATTAATGATTAATCATTAACAAACGATATGCAAGTCCGCTCAGATTATTGCTAAAATGGATACAAATATAAGATTCCAGACACTTGAAAGACGGTTAAAATGACAATTGAATTTGTTCGACATTATTCTCACTGTCAAAATTTTAAAATTTAAAGTGAGAGTCAGTAACAGTGACTGTTAGTATTATTTGTTAATTTTTATTATCATTTTTATATGCATTACCCAAGTCCAAGGCCTTTAGATAACGTTTGGCATCATTCTCACGGTCAAAACCGTGCGGCAGTGTGAATA
This sequence comes from Ampullaceana balthica, assembly GCA_944989445.1. Lineage (NCBI taxonomy): Eukaryota > Metazoa > Mollusca > Gastropoda > Lymnaeidae > Ampullaceana > Ampullaceana balthica. Next base: position 529,897 of record CALYLW010000381.1, on the reverse strand, counting down.
ACGCTAGGCATTATCCGCACGGTTTACCGTGCAGATAATGTTGGGCATTATTCGCACTGCCAAAACCGTGCGAATAACACTTATGTTTAATAACGCTTAATAATACCTTAAGTTTATGTAAGTTAGGACTCTTCCTGACATCTGTGACATATTTTCAAAAAAACTTGGTTTCAGGTAAAGATCACATGAAACAGGGAGTCTAGGTTAAACTAACTGAACAATACAAGTCTTGGCAAATTATATGCTTTAACATTACCACTACCGATATGTAAGTATTAATACATTTTAAATTAAACAGTAATGAAAGTATAAGTCTAGAAAAAGTTACGAGAATTTATCATTTGTCAACTTTAAAGTCAGTGTATGGCATATAAATATTTATATGCAGAATATTTTTCATGTCTTTTAATATTATTATACAGAATTAAGTAGATGTAGTCTAATTATATTAAAAACTGTTTACATTTTCTTAATTTTTAATAGGTATGTAGTTATGTTATACATGTATAATTTCTGTAACAAAAGGAAAATTGTTATTTGTAATCATTTAGTTAATGATTTTTACTTGAAATTTCAGGTTCTGTCTTTTACAATAACAAAAGGGGAGGTCTTTGATAACAGAATGACCATTGCATACAATAAAAAGATGGATAACCACTTTAAGGTCTGTCATGAAAGGTGTTAAATTTGGATGTTTTCAAATTGAATGTTTTGCTGATTTTAAGTTATATTATAAATAAGTATCAGTCTTAACAAAATTTATCAGTTTATAAATCATGGTAATATTTTTTGGTTCTAATGCCAGTTGAGATATTTAAACCATGTGTACATTTAAACGTTAGTTATAGATTTAACATTTATTTTTTATTATTAAGGTGTTGGTTAAGATTATTGTCACCCTAATTTGGTCAAAACTAGATAATATATAATTTGTATTTTGGCTAAGACTAAATATCAATCAGAGCATTTAGATCTCTTACTAGCTGTGCAGTTATCAGATTTGTTTTAATCATAAAGTTCTTTTTTTTTCACTTTCCATTTCAGATAATAGAGAAATAAGGTGGTCTTTGATTACAGATTAGTCAAGGCGTACAATGTCACGACGGATATAATACCAAGATAAAGTGTTCAATATTCGGACTTCATATTGAAATGGTAAGTTGATTTTATTTTGAAAGCTTATTTTTGTGATTATGTCATAATTACACTTATTTAACATGTGAGATTGTATTCTGATTTTACTCTAGAGTGCTACAATATTTATGTTTTAAATCATAAGTAAAGTAAGTGGAAATAGCATCTTGTTTGTTAATTTAGATTTTGCTTACATATCGCCACCTTAGAATAACTGAAGGTTCTAATTCTATATGGCCCTACATAATATCAAATTTTCAAACGCCAATATCTTGGTTTGACCAAAAGTTTACATAGAACCTTGTTATTCTAAGGTTAATATGTTTCATAGTTAAATTTTATTTTTATGTATTATTCTTTGTCCTACATATCAGTAAAATTGGGGTTTGAGTAATTTCTATATATTAAAATATAAAATATTCTATTATCCCATCTCAATGACTCTACTTAATTTTATAGGGTTACACGTTTTATTGAAAGTTAAGTGAATATCTTCAAGTCAAAAAGTTCTTTGGGAGTGTATTACAGATACCCTTTGACTTTTGTTGTACCATGATTTGATTTGTACTATTTCTTTTTTTTTAAAGCCTGCCAGCACTGGAGGAAATTGAAGAAAAATCTTTGCCCCCTACACCTCATCTAATTCTAAGGGGTATCTGAAATATTTAGTGAATTTAAACACTTTTTTTTTGGTTTCCTTTACGTTTTCACATTAATTTTTTAAAATAAAACTTGAAAAGTTGCTTTCATTTGAATACCCTTGTCTTAGGGTAAAACTTACATGGTTTTAATGTTTTGCACTAGTAAATTGTTATTTTGTTTCTAGGTAACAGTCTCATGGGAGTTGAGGACTGGATGCTTTCCACTGATGGCAAAGTAGTCATCCATGCTGATGAGAATGATTTTCTAAAGGCTGTTGGTTGCCTCTGCGGTGCCTATTACACATTCAACATTAAATACGATACAGAAGCAATCTCAACTTTGGAGTTTTTGCAAAGGTTAGAAATTTATGTTTTCATATGTGATTAAATGTATTTGTAAATTTCATTTCAGAAGTATTTACTCTAATTTTCCTTTTTTCCACAATTAATTTTCCCTCTATGAACAAGTTTTTAACTATCTGGTATGCGTCCCTCTCCGCCTTATGGTTGCAGATGTTAAGATTAACTAGTAAAGGCTCTTTCCAGATTATATAGATAATTTTAACGTTTAATGCCCAAAAGCGAGGTAATGCGCGCCTTGTCTCTAATCCCAAAGCGCGGTAATGCGCGCCTCGATGGCACTCTTTAGTAATGAGATCATAAAAAAAAGAAATTCTTCATTTAGTGAGAGAAGCTTTAGTCGACTTCCGTAAATGGCGACGGTTGCCTTTGCTAGTGTTATCGCTCCATTCGCAAAGTTGTGCGTGTTTTAATTTTTAAAAAATTTTCTTTTTTTTTGAAGATGTGATTTTGCTATGCTTTTTTGTAAATATAATAGTACTAAACTACAGATAAAATTAGTATTAAACTCAAGTCGGTCTTTTGGATACATAAAATAACCATTCTTATCCTAAAAGATGAAGTCAGTATGATAATAATAATATAAATACATTTTCCGTAATTTTTTTTAAATTGCATAACCAGTTGATCGCAATTAAAGGGAAATCCTTACGGGACTGAGGCGGAAGTTTACCGAAAACCTTATGGGGCTTTAAACGTTAATAAACTAAATTTTGTGTTGTCTTTTTCTACTTTGTCTTCTGAATCGTTTTCTTCTAGTCATGTTATTATTGTTATACTTCTTTGTTGAAATCTTAGCCAAGGAGGTTTAGTATTCATTAACCCATCTTTGTGTGCCCTTTTATTCAGCCAACAAGAAACTTATAGCAAAACTGTTTTTTGAGAAGCAGCTTTCTCTTGGAAGCTGAAATAACTAAGTTTTTTCACCAATTATTTAAAAATATTTTTTAAAGTTTTGTTATTACTTTTAATTTATCAAATTTTTCTTGCCCATTTTAAGAAAACCTTCAATTTTTTTTAATTAAAAAAAAATAATTAAAAAATTTAAAAAAAAAGAATTAAAAAAAATTTAAATAAAAAAAAATTAAAAAAAAATTCAAAAAAAAATTCAAAAAAAAATTTTTTTAAAAAAATTAAAAAAATTTTTTTTTAAAATTCAAAAAAAAATTAATCAATTTTAAAAAATGTATATATATATAAAAAATTTTAAATTGTTTTTTTTTAAATTATGAAACGGTTTTAATTCTTTTCTTTATGACAATGACTGGTTTTGTATTCAACCTTGGATGCTTTGAAATGCTCTGGTTGAACATGTAATTTTCAAAAACACTTACTGCTATCAATGTATTGTGTGTTTTTACATTTTAAGCTTTCCTTTAAATGTATTTTCAGTTACAGAATTTAATAAACCTGTTATTCCTTTCTTTTTCAATTAGGATGCAGATAAAAGAAAATGGCAGCAGCACACCCAGTAAAGGAAAAGCAACAGAAGAAGGCGTTGGCAGAAAAGTTGCAAGCGTAATAAGAGATCTCTCAGACTTTGAATGTACACAAAGATGAATGTTGATACTGTTATGACCTGAATGGACTTAATAAAAAAATGTATTGCTTATTAGTAGTTAATGTTAAAACAAGGGCTGTATTAATGAGTGTGGGGGGGGGGACTGCCCTAAAATGGAGGGGGGGTGGTTATCGTTTTTTTAAAAAAAAATAACGTTAACGGTATCCTAAGAGTTTACGACATTCCGTCGTAAAATAACGGTAAGCCAAAAACGATAAGTTATCGCTGCGGTAAGTTACCGTTAAAAAGCACTTAGTTAATGGCAGCTAGTACACGATAACTTACTGTCGTTTTACGGTAAGATTTTTTACAGTGTAGTTTTTCAATGACCTTCGATAAAAATGAAATATTAGACACAGGTCGATAGTTGTTTACATTGTTTTTGTCTAATCCTTGTTTTTTCAGCAAGGGTTTTATAACAGCAGATTTACATAAAGAAGGAAAGGTACCAGATGTTAAACTCTCATTAATTATACGAGTTATTGTTGGGTGTAAATGATCTAATGACTCAACCAATAGTGGAGTAGGGATGAAATCAAGAGAACAGGACGTTGGTTTCGATTTTAGAATAATACGTTTGACCTCATTTTCCGTAACAGGCTGGAACATGTCAAAGCTTGACCTCACAGCAAAAGGAGATAAATTATTTGGTGTTAACACCGTTCTGTCAAGCTCATCACGAATTTTAGCAAATTTGTAAGGATGTTATTACTGAAAAATTATAATCACTATTTGCATGTGGGGGTGGGGGTTTTTATAATCTTTTATTTTAACAACAGTGACAGCGCGTTAACTACTGCATTAAAAAGCAAGTCATCGTATAATGGGTATTAATCTGATTTTTCAATAATGATTTTTGTGCCAAAATTATTTACTGTCCTCACTTTGTTTCGAATGTACATCTTAATTACGCAATTTATAATTACAATCAAAGTATTAATGATGACATATATATATTTTATCTTATTTAAAAAAGTTCTAAAACGACATATTTATTACATTTTTTAGATATTTATATACAGAGAGACGTATAAATTAGAGACTTCTTCCCCAACACAGCGAACTTAGTGATTTTTTGTCAGGTCTACCAATGGCTTCATAAAAATATACGGAAAGAAATACAAGCAGACCTCGCGCTACGCCAGTCGCGACTGACGCTGCTTCCTGTTAACAATTGTCTCCCTTCAACCCAAAATCTATACATAAAATAATATTATACGTCATTCCGTCTTACGCTGTTAATGTTTACGTTAATTCATGTTGTAAGGAATTGGGATATCTTTTTTTAAAAATTTATATTAACTCCAATTCGTGTGGTAAAGAATTTTTTCTCTTTTTTTAATCTTTTAATTTCATTGATACTATTTTTTTACAGCACTCTATGTAAAGTCCTTCAGAGTTTTTATTTTATTTTTTGTTCCGACTTACACTGAACATCGGGTTACGACGCGTCTTAAGAACGGATAACGTCATAAACCGAGGACCCCGTGTATTGAGGAACTAGGCTCCAAATTTAATTTAAAATGGGACCAGATAGAGGCCCTCTATATTTCACAAAAGAAGCTCGATGCTAGACACTGGTCATGACAGGCCTAGGGCTTCTCATCCACGAAGACCAAGTGGACACCAGGATCCAACTGCACTTGGTCGCTACCAATCTTAACTGAAAGCTGCACGGCTGCACAGATATCTGACCGATGTAACGCAGCAGATTAAAAATGTCGCGCAGCAAAATTGTAAATTATGGAACAAAAAATGGTTGCTGTGCAACTTTGCACATGCGTTTTTTTTACTTTGAACATGGACCAACGAATATTACAGGAAATATTGGTCCCTACCATACTAGGCGAAGAAGTATTGCTGGACATCAGTGTGTCATGTGCTGGTGAGAAACATCACCCGTGTGTCATGTGCTGGTGAGAATCATCACCCGTGTGTCATGTGCTGGTAAGAAATATCATCCGTGTGTCATGGGCTGGTGGGAAACATCACCAGTGTGTCATCTGTTTGTAAGAAACATCACCCGTGTGTCATGTGCTGGTAAGAAACATCGCCCGTGTGTCATGTGCTGGTGAGAAAAAACACCCGTGTGTCATGTGCTGGTGAGAAACATCATCCGTATGTCATGTGCTGATGAGAAAAATCACCCGTGTGTCATGTGCTGGTGAGAAACATCACCTGCGTGTCATGTGCTGGTGAGAAACATCACCCGTGTGTCATGTGCTGGTGAGAAACATCACCGTGTGTCATGTGCTGGTGAGAAACATCACCCGTGTGTCATGTGCTGGTGAGAAACATCACCCGTGTGTCATGTGCTGGTGGGAAACATCACCCGTGTGTCATGTGCTTGTGGGAAACATCACCCGTGTGTCATGTGCTGGTGAGAACCAAAGCCCCTCCCCACCCCCACCTTAATTAGTCCCAGTAGTTTCTTCACATATGAAATGAAATTGAACTGAAATTTACAAGTGGACCTATTGACACCCCACGCACCTCACACTGAGACCAACCCACAAAACAACACAACAAAACATGTTTATCCTTTGTTTAAGCGAGTAAATTTCCACTTTTCTTTATTTCCGGATATTGTTTTTTAAAAAGAATAACACTCCGTCCCCCCCCCCGCCACTCCCCAAAACAGCATTATCATTTCTTTTGGCGTGTCCCAGGATTATTACCTTAGTAATTACCATCTTTCTTTCTCTTTCTATCTCTTTCATTGGCTCTCTATATCTCTCTCTGTCTCTATCTCTCCTTGTCTCTCTATGTATTTCTCTCTTCCCCTCTCTCTGCCTCTCCATCTCTCTCTTTTTCGGTTTCTTCCTCTGTCCCTCTTTCTTTCTCTTTCTCTCTCTATGTCTCTTTATCTATTTCTGCCCCTCTCTCTCTCTGCCTCTCTGTCTCTCTCTTTGTTATTTTTCCCCTGTCTGACTGTCTCTCTTTCTTTCTCTCTCTGTCTCTCTCCCTATCTATCTCACTTTCTCTCTGTTTTCGTCTCTCAATCCCTCTGTCTCTCTCTATAAATCTTTATCCCTCTGTGTCTCTTTCTTTCCATCTCTCTCTTTTCATCTCATTTTTTTTGTTTTCACTCTCTCTGTTTCTCTATGTTTCTGCCTGTTTCTCTCTCCCTATCTCTCCCCCCTGTATCTCTCTACTCTTTCCCTCTCTCTCTGTTTCTCTCTCCGGATGACTTTATAATGAATGTGACATAATTCCACAACGTATTTTCTTAAAATCACCTACCACCGCCCTTACCTTGTTTTACTAACTAACTTTTTACAGTTTGTGTCACTGAGTGTCTGAGTGTGTGTATTTTTTAGTTCATAGGAATGTGACCAGGTATTTTTAAAATAAGGTGTTCAAGGGGGTACGAATTAAAAAAGAAAATTACTGAAGTAACCTCATCACTGTTTGCGTGTGTGTGTGTGTGCGTTTGTGTGTGTGTGTTTGTGTGAGTATATGTGCGTGTGTGTATGTGTGTTTGTGTATGTCATTGTGTGTGAATGTGTGTGAGGTAGGTGTTGATAATCTTTTGTTTTAACAGCAGTCACAGCCACTTTAACTACTGCATTAAAAAATGTCACCGTATGAAGGGTAGTTAATCTATATTTTATTTTTTTTTAAATATAGTTTTTAGTGTCAAAAGTATACATTTTAAAATTTGTTTATACTCACTTTGTATCAAACATATACTAAAATAAGAAATTTGACATTTAGGGAAAAAATAATAATTAATCACATATATATCAAATCTTATTCAAGAAAGTGAAAAGCAATGTTTTTGTAACAATTTAAAAATCTTATATTTTGAGAAAATTGCTCTTTTGCGAGGTTTGTTCTTTGAGATTTAAAAGTAATTTTTGACAGGTCTAACGATGGCCTACCATAAACATATCTAATTGTTAAGGAATAAGTTCAAATTAGTTTTAAAATGGAGCCAGTTTACTGCTGCACCTTGCTGACGGCGCTAGGCCTTTCAACCTAGATCTACGGTTTTTGGACCTTGTCTAGGTATTTTATTTCAAACATAGCAAAATCTATGGCGGGGGGGGGGAGGTTTTGGTTAAAAAATACTAAATATACGATGGGAAATTACGAAAATAATTAAATATGTGCAATTAACATCCAAAAAAAATTAGATTTTTCAAAAATAAAAATAAGCATAAGATGACAACAGTATGTTTAGCAGCACTATGGTCTTACATTTTTATATCTATGGCTCTATGCTGCGGAATTCGAAAGTTGGCGCTGCTACGGTTCCATCTGTCTGAAAACTTCTGGTACAAGATAAAACAGCTGGAATGAGCAAAAATATTCAATTTGATAAGAATTTAACAGCCTCACCATTTTCTCCTATCTGCATTTAGAGAATATTCTCTCAAGTATACACGGTATAGACTAAAGCAGTCTCACCATTTCCCCCTATCTGCATTTAGAGAATATTCTCTCAAGTATACACGGTATAGACTAAAGCAGTCTCACCATTTCCCCCTATCTGCTTTGAGAGAAGATTCTCTCAAGTATACACGGTATAGACTAAAGCAGTCTCACCATTCTCCACTATCTACATTGAGAGAATATTCTCTCAAGTATACACGGTATAGACTAAATATAAACTAACACAAACCCTCAGATTAAACATAGTTATAAAAACATTTTTCCTATTCCGTATTGAACAACAAATACATACAAATCTCATTCTTTTCGTCCGGAACTCGGACGTGGAATGGGTTGTCTGACCAAAGCAGGAAAACCAACACTCTATGAACATTTAAAAATAAAAATGCGAGACGAGACAGGTGGCGTAGCGTGGGTATGTGCTGCCCGGGGCAGAAACCAAATTTGCCGCCCCCACCCCTCCCCCCCCCGAAAAAATATTTTAACGCTGTAAAGTAAAAAAAAATATTCGAAAGTAATAATAAGAACACTATATATTATTTTTTATGTTAAAAAGAAAGGCTTCATTTCTTAATGAAATTAAAGTTTTATGTTTTTCCTCATGGCTCAATCTTTCATGTATCAATGTTTTCAGCCATGGCATGCTCAATAGCCTAAATAGCATAAGATTAGACAATTTTGGTGTATTAGTAATTGATCGTCATTAACCTTTCTTTAAATAATTTTAGAGAAGCCTTTTTAACACCTTGCATTACTTAAGACAGTTTTAAGCAATGTTCGAATTAATTATATTATTTTAGGCAGGGTAACTTCGAGCCTAAATATCTTTATAAACTTATATAATAAACCACCTAGTCTTAAATTCATTATATTTTTTCCATTCATGGGGTTAAAATATTCCTTGCCTGACTATGTCATGTGGGATATTTTGAATACTTAAATTTGAAGACAAAATTTCAAAGTCCAGTAGATTAGCTGGTGTAAGAAAGTCATGTCTGTTTTCTAAATTCTATATAACTGAAAAAGCCTCACACGAATTTATACACTAATCTCATCTTATGAAGAAACCAAATTTCTTCTTAACTGTTATTCTAAATAGCATGGATACATACATATTTGCTTCGATCACCAAAAATTTGCTCTCTTGTTCTTTGATTGGAAGGTTCGATTAAAATGATGTGGTCTCCACATAAAATGTTATCAAATGTCAAAGAATCCCTTAAGTATTCCATTCCATTAGTTTCTCTGTGAGTAGCCACTGCTAAGAAAGTTTTTGTTGAGCACTATACGTTTGTAAAGAATTTCGGGCACTTTTTTATATAACTGAACATAAAAAGATTTCATTGTGACTAGCAAAGTTCCTGCGTCTGTTCGTGTGTTGAGCTTTTCGTCTGCATCTTTCAGTTCTATAGCTTACAAAGTAACCTCAAAATGGCTCCATGGTATATTCACTATTTTGTATTATGAAGTCTGAATGCCTTGCTTGTAGAAGCAATTAGGAATTTCCAACAGTATGTGGACTTGGAAAAGAATGCGTAACAACGCTAAGTGTACTAAATAGTTGGAGAATTCGTTTCAGTTGGAGTATCATGTTAACAAATTAGGTTTAACTGTTTGAACGAGTTTGACATGAGATCTTATGTTTTTGCGCCTTTGTTGAACTCTCGTAATACTTGTATACTTTCCAGCCCTTAAGAAGCGTTAACACACTTTGGGCCTGTGCAGTCCCATTATTTTAAAATCATCATTTATTCAAAATCATTTCAGAAATGTCGTAAGCAGATTCATTTTTTGCCTGAATGAAATCTTTGAAAGATTCTACAGCGTCTACTTTTTTATTTTCAATCTTTACATATCACACAACTGGACTTGTTTGATCCTTATGTCAAATATATGAAGAGCTATAAAATACAATGGAACTGTAACAATATTTGATATCTTGTTATTGAAGAAAGATGATTTTTTGTGAACTGTATCTCCTAAAATTGCTATGAGCTCAGTTTGAATTTTAGTTGACAAGTTTTTTACCCCTTTTCCCACTATGTTCTCGGAGTGCTCGAAAGTACATTGCTATCTAATGCATTAGTTCCATAATATTGCCTTTATTCGCAACTGTATTGCCCTCTCTGTGACCTTAAAAAGTCACATTCAATTTCGCCAGGATTTAATAATGTCAAATATTCTAACAATAACTTCTTGTCACTTTCTTTTCTCTTTTACAACAACTAATTGTCGGTCTTTATTAATAGTATATTCTTTTTTATCCAATTTCTGATTTCATCCATTTGCAAACAACTTTATTAATGTTGAGTTCTTATCTTGGCTTTTCTTTTAATTTATTAAAATTTATTTTAACGTTTTAAAAATAGCCAATTTACACGAGGAATTTGCCGCCCCCATCCCCAATGTTGTATTTATTTGTGCCAAGTTTTAATTCCACTAGATAAGCAATTGTTTCCATTATTTTTGTTTATGCCACAAAACAAAAAACATTAAAATAAGCATACAAATACGTCAACAATTTTAATCCCATTAATTCACTTACGTTAAACTCAAACTTGAATCAATTATATATACACTAGACGCCCCGCGGCGTAGCATACGCCGCAGACTTGCTCATAGATAGTGCAAGAAAAAAAGGGAGGGGGAGAACGGACACAAACAGTAGCACGAACAAATGGGAACAACGCGGGTGAACGATGGGGGACCACCGAAGCATTTCTGGTAAGTATTTAGGACATCGCCACAATATATAAACAAATATTACAGCCATGAAGCCAAGTTGGAGAGCAACAACTTCGTCCATGAACGAAATATGCGACCAATAGAAACAGACAGGTACCTGGTGAAGGAATTGATATAACATTGAACAAAGCTTTTTTTTCCGTGACATGCGAAGCGGTGTTTATGTTTGCTAAGAAAGGGGGGAAAAGAATAGGCATTGACATTTTTAAAAATTAAAAAAAACATATGTTGCCACTTGGGCTTGAACCTAAGACCTTCCGCATGTTAGGCGGATGTAATAACCAATATACTACGAAATACATACACACTGTGCAGGAACTTCGAAAGTGAATGTAAAAAACATTGCTGTCTCAAGACATGCCCCACCCCTCCACTACCTTCGCTTGCCAACCGTTAACTGTGTTTAGTTGACCCGAGCGAGGGTCATTCGTCATGCTCGGTTGCACATATTTTTGCTGCTTACTTGCCTTGCATGGTCCCATGAAGAGAATTATATATATAGATGCACATTATTGTCATACTGTCAGCCCCTATGTTTTCAAGCTCAGTAACATTAGTATCAGAAGACTTTAGATTTATAATGCAGTGTGTAGTTTGACATTAGAAGCGCTCTCGTATTTTAATATAGTTCTTCATTTCATTAATTTTTTTAAAATCTTGGCTTTTCTTTTATTAAAATTTATTTTCACGTTTTAACAATTAGCTAATTAACAACGAGGAATTTGCCGCCCCCCCCCCAACAGGGGCGGCTATAAAATTTTAAGAATCAATGAATTTATCACCACATCAGTGTCACGTTCTCATACTAATTTAGCCTCTCAGAAGAATGTATATCCATTTAGGAGTTTAAAGTTTTGGCAGTTAAAAAGTTCACATGCTTTTGGATAGTTCCTTTATTAATTTCTTATTTGGCTTTTCTTTAATTTCAACTAAAAAAACTTCACTTTCTTTTAATTTTTTTTTACTATAAGAAACTAATTAACGACTAGGAATTTTCCACCCCTGCCATAGTGCCGCCCGGGCCATTTGGCCCCCCCTGCCCCCCCACTCTCGCTACGCCAGTGTCTGTATTACGTTATTTTTTAATCTGATGTTTATTTATTTTGAAAACTTCCGTCATTTTTGACGGGTGATACGCTAGTTTATTAACATTTTTTCTTATTGAGCGTATCAAATTAAGTTTTTCTATTACTAAGGTCCGAATTGCGATAAGTAATACGATTAATAGGTAAGATTTTATTAATTTATTTAATTTATATTTTTACGGATTCATGTAAACATTTGTCCACGTTTATTATAGAATATACACGATTTTGGGGCCCCTAAATAAAAATAATCGGGGGCCCCTGGCTTTAGCCAGTTCAGACCCCTCCCCCTAAATCCGCCATAGGTCATACCTTTCTCTCTCTTTCTTTCTCCCCCTCTCTCTCTGTCTCTCGTTGTTTTTCTCTCTCTGTATATTTATTTCTCTCTCTGTTTCTCTCTATCTATCTCTCTCAGGATAACGTCATGATGAATTTGAAAAATTGAACAACGAATTAACTTAAAATCACCTAATCCGGCTCTTTTCTTTCTAACTTTGTACAGTTTGTGTAACTGAGTGTGGGTATGTGTATGTGATAGGAAATTGATCGGGTATCTTTATAATAAGATGTACAGTTTATGTCACTGACTGTGTGAATGTGTGTATGTGTATGTGATAGGAAATTGACTAGGTATCTTTTTAATAAGGTGTACAAAAAAAGGCAGTCGGGGTACTATATCTCGTAATAATGTCATTACCGGAGTACCCTAATTACTGTTTGCGTGTGTACGTCAGTGTGTGTAATAGAAAGAGAGAGAGAGAGTGAGAGCGAATGACAAAGAGTATGTGTATGGAAGGGGTGGTTAAGTGCTAATAATCCCTTGTTTTAGCCACATTCACAGCAAGTTAACTTTTGTATTTAAAAATCAAGTCATTGTTAAAAAGGAGTTGATCAATTTTCCCCATTATATTTTATTTTAATGTCAAAAATACTTTTTAAAATTTTATTTGTCCTCCTTTTGTATTTAATATATAATTTAATGACAACATCTTACATTCAAGTCAAAATTTTGATTTTTTACATATATAATAGATCTATAACTTTTTGGAAAAAAATCTAAAACAAAGTTTTTAAAACGATCTTAGATTTTTATATTTTTAGAAAAAGTGTGATCTGTACAACTATTGCAATATGTTATTCATTGAAATTTTTTGGACAGGTATACCAATGGCCTACCATAAACAGACAGAAGTGATTATTAAGGTACTAGGCTTAGAATTTAATTTTAAAGGGACCAGATAGAGGCCCTCTATAATTCAAAAATACCAGCGCGTTGTCACTTTAACCTAAAAGAGTCAAGACAGGAGACCTAGAGTCCCAGGGCTTCTCGTCCACGAAGACAAAGTGGACAGGAGAATCCACCTGCACTTGGTCCCTATCAAACTTGGCGAAGAAGGATTGCTGGACATCGCACATCACCCGTGTGTCATGTGCTGGTGAGAAACATCACCCGTGTGTTATGTGCTGGTGAGAAACAAAATTCAGGATTCAAGGCCCCCCCTCCCCTCTCATATCCCCACAATACTTAGTCCCAGGAGTTAGTCCACACATGTGAAATTAAACTGAAATCAACAAGTGAATCAATTGACACCTCACGCCATCACTCAGAGACGAACATACAACACAACACAACAACACATGTGTATCCTTAGTCTGAGCGAGTAAATTTTACTTTTACTTATTTCCGGAGTTTTTTTTTAAACACTAAGTTCAATAACTCTACGTCAGCTTTTGACCTCACAAACCCGCGCCATCTTTTCAATTAGTCGGCCAGCAACCGGGTGCCCCACGAATATATCCTTAACAATTACCTTCTCTCTCTCTCTGTCTGTCTCATTCATTCAATCTCGCTATCTCTCTCTCTCTCTCTCTGTCCCAGTCTCTCTCTGTCTCTCTCTCTCTCTATTGTCTCTCTCTCTCTGTCATTCTCTTCTTTCGATGTATCGCCATTTCTCTCTCTTCCTCTGTCTCTTTTTTTCTCTGTCTCTGAGTCTCTCTCTCTCTCTGCACCCCCTCTCTCTCTGCCTCTTTCTCTTTCTGTCTTTCTTTATTTCTCTGTCGTTATGTCTCTTTTTCTTTCTCTCTCTGCCTCTCTCACACTTTATCTCTCTTTCTCTCAACGGCACTTTCTCTCTGTCTTTGTTTATGGCTCCCTCTGACTCTCTCTCTATAGCTTTCTCTCTCTGTGTCTCTTTCTCTATACCTCTCTCTTTTCCTCTATCTCTTTGTCTCTCTCTTTCTCTTGTCTCTCTCTCTGTTTCTTTCTCTATCGCACTCTCTCTCTGCTTCGCTCTCTTATTTTCTCTTTCCCCCTCCCTCTCTCTCTCCACGGAAGACTTAATAATAAATGTGACGTAATTCTACAACAAAGTTTGTACAAATCACCTACAAACGCTCCATATTTTTAAATCCCTTATATTAACTTCACCGCCGTCTCTCTCTCTCTGTCTGTCTCTCTCTCTGTCTCTCTCTCATCATCTCATGGGCTCGGCGGGCGGAAAAACAAAAGTCGAAAATGACCCACTTCCAATGATCCGATCGAACTGAAATTTGGCACACGGACCCGTCTTACCTAACAATGCATCGTATCAAAATTTCAGATCGATCGAACGTACCGTAATTAAATTAATGCATTTTTAGTTTATCCTTATATGAGGTATGTAATTTTAATTCACGATTTGTTATTGTTTTTTTGCCACGTGAAAGTTTGAGCATTGAGGCGACCCAACGAAACGACGGTGCGCTTTTGTTTACATTTTACGTGTCACTCTGAGCTCGGTCAAGCGAATCGGTGACCAGACTTTTCCCCTCTCCCCCCACCCACCCCTCCCCCCCCACTAGGGTTATGATGCAAAGTTGAGTTAAGACAGATTCAGTCTGTAAATGTTTGAATATAATCAATACTTTTAGTTATGTCTCATCTATAAGGGATTTATAGTCAAAAACTTTGTTTTTACGGGGTTGTTTATTAAATCCCTTATATTAACTTCGCGGCCGTCTCTCTCTCTCTCTCTCTCTGTCTTGGGCTCGGCGGGCGGGCGGAAAAACAGAAGTCAAAAATGACCCACTTCCCATGATCCGATCGAACTGAAATTTGGCACACGGACCCGTCTGACCTAACAATGCATCGTATCAAAATTTCAGATCGATCGAACGTACCGTAATTAAATTAATGCATTTTTAGTTTATCCTTATATGAGGTATGTAATTTTAATTCACGGTTTGTTATTGTTTTTTTGCCACGTGAAATTTTGAGCTGACGTATTGAAGCGAACCAACGAAGCGACTGGCGCTTTTGTTTACATTTTACGTGTCACTCTGAGCTCGGTCAAGCGAATCGGTGACCAGACTTTTCCCCTCTCCCCCCCCCACCCACCCCTCCCCCCCCACTAGGGTTATGATGCAAAGTTGAGTTAAGACAGATTCAGTCTGTAAATGTTTGAAAATAATCAATACTGTTAGTTATGTCTCATATATAAGGGATTTATAGTCAAAAACTTTGTTTTTACGGGTTTGTTTTATTAAATCCCTTATATTAACTTCACCGCCGTCTCTGTCTTGGGCTCGGGGGTCGGTCGGGCGGAAAAACAAAAGTATAAAATGACCCACTTCCAGTGATCCGATCGAGCTGAAATTTGGCACACGGACCCGACTCACCTAACAATGCATCGTATCAAAATTTCAGATCGATCGATCGTACCGTAATTAAATTAATGCATTTTTAGTTTATCTATATAAACTATATGTAGAAGTCGCTATTGTTTACATTTTACGGGTCACTTGACTTCAGGCCAGCCACCATTGAAAACATCTCGTGCTTAAACCAGGTAAACCGGCGTTGTTTTGTTTACATTTGGCGTGCCACGGTGAGATCGGCCCAGGGAGCGGTGACAAGACCTTTCCCCTCTCCCACCCCCACCCCCCCCCTTTTGGGGTTAAAGCAAAGGGGAGTAAAGACAGATTCAGTCTGTAGATATTTGTAAATACTTTAAGTTCTGTCTCATATATAAGGGATTTATAGTCAAAAACTTTGTTTTTACGGGTTTGTTTTATTGTTGTAATTAACTTTGTACAGTGCGTGTCACTGAGTGTCTGAGTGTGTGTATGTGTATGTGATATGAAAGTGACCAGGTATTTTTATAATAAGGTGTGCAATGGGGTACGAATTCTCCAAAGAATGTTATTACTGAAGTAACCTCATCTCTATTTGCTTGTTTGTGTGTGCGTGCGTGTGTGTGTGTGTCAGGTAGATGTTGATAAACATTTTATTTTAACAACAGTCAAAGCCAGGTAACTACTGCGTCATTAAAAATCGAGTTCTCTTATAAAGAGAGTCGCTGCAATTTTAGAAATATTGATTTTTAATCTAAAAAATATGTGTTAAAATTTATTTGTCCTTATTTTGTTTTGAATATACAACGCAATGATAATTTACAAAATTCAAGCCAAAACATTGATGATTAAAATATAGAATATACATTATTTAAAAATTTCTAAAACTGCGTTTTTAAAACAATCAGATATGTGTATATAAAGAGAAAGTTTAAACTGTATACAGCATAGCATCCACATTATTTTCATCTATAATATTGTCAGGTCTTGTGATGGCCAATTATAAATAGACGTAAGTTAACACTGCGAGCCAACTGGTTACCCCGATCCCAACTTACGCTTCCTCGTGGTTTCCAACTCACCCCCATACAGTGTTACCAGGGCTAGGGTCCTTCAACCTAGATCTAGGTAATTTCGACCCAGTGCTGCCAGTGACAATTGTGAGAAAAACCTAGCCAACACGTCAAAAAAAACCTAGATCCGAAAGTAAAAACCTAGACACGAAAAAAATAAACAAAAAAGCTACAATTTTATCTCAAGTACTAGAATATTCCACATAATTATTTATAAAATGTACTTACATCTGTATTTATTCATCTCCGATGTCACCTCCCTCATAAATGGCAATCATATCCTCATTCTTGGCATTATTCAGCCTCGATGAGTATCGCCTGTACACCCCACCATCGCGTATGTCTCTAATTAAATCTGAATTGGGTTGCCATGACATACATGTTTGTCCATATTTTGTAACTTGTTGTTTTGCCAGAATTCTGTCCCTGGTGGTTGAAGCTTTTAAAGAGTTGGTTCTTCCTGTTTTTACTGTGTTTACTTGAGAGAAAATTCTCTCGACACTGGCAGAAGAGTGTGGTAGAATGGTTAAATTTGTCATAAATTCTGATAAAACTGAATACTTTGGCTCATTCAGACTGTTTTTTATTTTACGTACGTTGTACCAGAACTCTGGAATTTTTTCATGGTTTTCATGGTCAATGTCGTGCAAATCTCTGGTTAGTCTGAAACTCCTGTATTCATCATCCAAATCATTCAGTTTATCATCAGGGATCAGATTTGGGAAACTGCTAGCTAGTTTAGCAATAGAAGCTGGCGCACATTCCGTAGATAGAAGTTTCGGATCTAAAGTTTTAAGTCTTGCGACTATGCTGTTCTCATCAAAGGAGAATCTTTGTTTAATTTGTACACATAAAGTCACTAAAAATTTCAAACAGTCATTTTTGAATCTGGCTCGAACATCATTGACAAGTGGTTCTTGCTCTAAAAGAGACATGGTTCTCCCACCTAAAAATAGGTCTTCCAGTGGGTTAAACAATTTCTTGTCGCTAGGATCGATATCGCATAACGCTGTATTCATTAGAACTTCTTCTTTAATATATAAACTCAAAATGCTCTTGTACTCACTAGACACCATGGTATGTAACAGATGAAGCCTAAAATGTTCCGATTGAAATTCTAAGTTAAGAGCATTAACTTTTCTAAGAACGTACTGGAGAAAACATAGCATATGTTTAGTCCCACGATTAATAAGATGTTCATATATTTTATGAGCTCCATCTACCAAATCAGTTTTTGAATTTGCTTGAAAATAAAGAACAAGAGCATCCCATTGTTCCAAAATTACAGAAATGACATTCTCTCTGGAAAGCCATCTTGTTTGGGCAAGCTTTGGAATGCGGTGATGAACAACCTTGACTACGTCTTGAATAATGGCAAAATCATTCTGACGCTTGCTACTGCGAGAGAAGTACGATGTGATATCCTTCAAAAGTGACTCCAAAAATGGTGGTAACACTGATACTGCGTGGCTTGCGCAAAGCGCAAAAGAATGACATACGCAACCTAGCACAAACACTCTGGGGAGTACGTCTTTTAATAATTTTTGAAAACCATTGCTCTTACCAAGCATTGTAGAACAATTGTCACTGCCAAATCCAATGATGTTATTTAGAGGAATATTCCGTTTTTCAAGAACAGATTTAAAGGCATCAAAAAGTCCTGCGGCACTACCGTTGTCAACAGTAACAGTATCTAGCAACGCATCAACAACATCTAGTTTCTTATGGTCAAAGTAACGAATAACTATAGCTAAAACCTGCGTTACTGAAACATCGGTACTCTCGTCAATAATAATCGAAAATTTCTGGTTTCTGCACACCTCATTAATCTCCATTTTTTCTTGGTGCGCAATTCCTTCTTGAATAACATATGATAACTTTGTTCTTTTGAAATTTATTTTACTGGCAATACTGCTATCTGGGAAAGCTCGCCTACAGACACCAAGTAAATGATCAACATGTGCAAATGGAATGTGATGTTCTGAAAAATAGCCAGCTATTAAAGCTTCTGCGTTAGCTAGTTTATCTGATTCACTTGATTCCGGTTTCTTCAGAAATTTATCAATGGAAACTCTCTTTTTAGATTCATCAAAACATTTCTTGTGTTTTTCAGTGTTTTTATGAGTTATTAACATTGATTTGGTGGCGTTCTTGAGTGTAACACAGCAACATTTACAATAACTATATTCCTTACAATCTTTATCTCTTTGAAGCCAATCCTTGAAATTTTGGTCTTGCAACCATTCATCTCTAAATACCTGCACATACCAAGTTTTCCTTTTCTTCTCTGGAGGCTGTTGACTCATTGTGAATAGTTTGTTAAATAGCACTACACATCACTATTTTAAACAGTGGATCAAAGCCTTGTCCACATATGTTTATAAAAACACATCTTTGATTCAGAACCGATCTCACCAAAATGAATTTCACAATTCACATATATGGCACATCGAAACGGTAGCCACGCTATAGTCTTTCGACAGATGCCACAGAGCGATATAAGTATCTTCTTTATAATCCAGTGGAATAGAGACTTGTTATCCCAAAATCCAAATGTCTCTCCCTTAAATAGCAGTCTCCCTCCTAAGGTTAACAACCCCTAACCTTGATTATTTCCCGCGCTATTGTGTATTCCATGAAATCTATCTTGTAAGCAACTCCCCATCATTATTCGGATTGACAGTGATTGGTCAACCAAAATCATGCGACCTTCAATAATTAGCAATATTTCTCTAAGGTTACTAACCCGTAACCTTGATTATTTCCGCGCCTATGTATATTTCATACATTCTATCACGTATGCAGCTCCCCAACATTTTCAGATTGACAGTGATTGGTCAACCAAAATCATGCGACCTTCAATAATTAGCAATATTTCTCTAAGGTTACTAACCCTTAACCTTGATTATTTCCGCGCTTTTGTATATTTCATTAATTTTATCACGTATGCAGCTCCCCTACATTTTCAGATCGACAGTGATTGGTCAATCAACATATGGCCTCCAAAAGTTTTCCCGCGCCTAAACTTTCAATAATGTTTTACATCACGTATGCCATCCCAAAATAGAAAATAATGGATAAGGTTATTGACCTGACCTATGTTGATATTAAAGGAAATAATTGCATACATTTGTGACTTTCTTACTTTCACATGGTGTATATAGTTTAAAAAACCTAGATAATGGCTATTTTAAAAAAAGAAAACTAGAAACCTAGGCAAGGTCGAAAAATCCTAGATCTAGGTTGAAAAACCTAGCGCTGGCAGCACTGCTTCTGTCCAATTATGGTAGGCCATCAGTAGACCTGACAAAAAATAATGAATAATTTTGTGTAACATATCATGACTGGAGAAAGTTAACTCTCTCTCTATGTATATATATCAGATTGTTTTAACCACGCAGTTTTCAAAATTTTTAAATAATATATAATATGTATGTTAATCATCAATGTTATGGCTTTTGTTTTATAAATTATCACTTAGTTGTATATTCAATTTCAACGTAGGATAAATAAATTTTAATACATATTTTTTAGACTAAAAAAAACAATATTAAAAAAAAATTAATTTACTTCATTTATTTTATACTTGATTTTTAATGATGCAATAGTCATCTGGCTTTGACCATTATTAAAACAAGATGTTTATCAACATTTACCTGACACACACACACACGAACACACACAAACAAGCAAAAAGTGATGAGGTTACTTCAGTAATAACATTCTTTGGAGAATTCGTTACCCCACTGCACACCTTATTATAAAAATACCTGGTCACTTTCCTATCACATACACATACACACGCTCAGACACTCAGTTACACACGCTATAAAAAATTAATTAAAACAAAAATAGGGAGCGTTGGCAGGTGATTTGAAGTAAATTTGTTGTAGAATTGTGTCACATTTATTATGAAGTCTTCCGCGGAGAGAGAGAAAGAGGAAAAGAGAAACAGAGAGATATTGAGATAGAGGAAAAAACAGAAAAAGAGAGAGAGAGAGAGAGATAAAGAGAAATAGAGAGACAAAGAGACAGAGGAAAAAAGAGAGATAAAGAAAAAGAGACACAGAGCGAGAAAGATATATAGAGAGAGACAGAGCGGCCCATAAACGAAGACAGAGAGAAAATGTCGTTGAGAGAAAGAGAGATAAAGGGGGAGAGAGGCAGAGAGAGAGAAAGAAAGAGAAACATAACGACAGAGAAATAAAGAAAGAATGAAAGAGAAAGACAGACAGAGAGAGGGAAGAGAGAGACACAGAGACAGAGAGAGAAAAAAAGAGAGAAAGAGACAGAGAGAGACGGATCGAGACAGAGAGAACTGGAGAGACAGTGAAAAAGGAAGTGAATGAGAGAAAACAGAGACAAAATAGAGAGAGACCGAAGGAGAAGGAGACACAGAGAGAGAGAGAGAGAGAGAGAGAGAGAGAGAGAGAGAGAGAGGGAGAGAGAAGGTAATGGTTAAGGTGTTATTCGTGGGGGTTGCTGGTCGACTAATAGAAAAAAATAGTGCGGGTTGTAGGGGGGGGCCTATATAAAGTAATATTATGAACATTTTTATAAAACATAATTTTTTCTTTATTTGCATCTGATAATTAAAAAAATATTTAAAAAAATTTTGTTCAAATATAGTTCCATAATTTTTTTTTAAACTTTCAAATACTTCAGTATATGTTTAAAAAACATTAATTTTAAAATATCTCATTCATTTTCCTACAAATTAATTTGTTACATGATTAACTCTGGACCTCAAGTTTTAATGTTATTGAGCTTTCTGTAGGGTTATTAAAACTGTCCATAAAAAGGGACAAAATCAAGGAATGTAAATAGTTAAAAAAATGTTTTGAAATAAAGAAAAGTAAAATTTACTCGCTTACACAAAGGATACACACGTTTTGTTTTGTGTGTTGGTCTATGAGTGAGGGCGCGGGGTGTCAATAGATTCACTTGTTGATTTCAGTTCTATTTCATTCCATATGTGAACTATCTCCTGAGACTAAGTAGGGTGGGGATGGTAGAGGGGGACCTTGGATCCTGATTTTGGTTTCTGACCAGCACATGACACGCGGGTGTTGTTTCTCAAAAAAAAATGTGGGTGAGACTGCAACCAGGCTTTAAAATTAGTAAATGTATAACATATAAACAGCGTATTAGTTAGCCTGACAGGACGAAACGTGTGTTGGTCTCTGAGTTAGGGCGTGGGGTGTCAATAGATTCACTTGTTGATTTTCGTTCAATTTCATATGTGAACTAACTCCTGGGACTAATTAAGGTGGGGGAGGGTGGGGGGGGGGCTTTGCAGAATGCACTTTGTCTTTCACCAGCCCATGACACACGGGTGATCATTCTAGGCCAGCACATTACACATGGATGATGTTTCTAAACAAGCACATGACACACGAGTGATGTTTCTAAACCAGCACATGACACACGGGTGATGTTTCTAAGCCAGCACATGACACATGGGTGATGTTTCTAAACCAGGACATGACACACGGGTGATGTTTCTCACCAGCACATGACACACGGGTGATGTTTCTAAACGAGCACATGACATACGGGTCATGTTTTTAACCAGCACATGACACACGGGTCATGTTTCTAAGCCAGCACATGACACACGGTTAACGAGTGATCTCCAGCTCATGAAATACGGGTGATGTTTCTAAACGAGCACATGACACACATGTCATGTTTCTAAGCCAGCACATGACACAAGGGTGATGTCTCTAAGCCAGCACATGACACACGGGTGATGTTTCTCACCAGCACATGACACACGGGTGATGTTTCTAAGCAGTAAACGAATGATCTCCATGCAGCTCATGACAAACGTGCGTAGGCAAATGTGAGATCCCCAGCAATCCTTCTTCACCTAGTATGGTACAATGGTAAGGACCTAACCTTCTTCACCTAGTATGGTACAATGGTAGGGACCTAAGCTTCTTCACCTAGCATGGTACAATGGTAGGGACCTAACCTTTACACCTAGTATGGTACAATGGTAGGGACCTAGTGAAGGTGGATTCTTTTGTCATTTGACTTGACTCTTTTAGGTATAAGTAACAACGAGATGGTACTTCTGAAATATAGAGAGCAACTATCTGGTCCCAATTTAAATTAAATTTGGAGCCTAGTAACATAATAAACACTTCTTTCCGTTTATGGCAATGTTGCCAGATTGTAATTATGGTTAAAAACTTACTAATGTCTAACTTACACGTAGGCCATTCAAAGATAGAAAATAATTAATAAAGTTATTGACTTATTGGCGAATTTTTAATTTATTACTTTTTGTGATAAAGATTATTTTTAAATATATTTTTATTTGATAAAGACAAAGGCCAAAAAGCCAAATATAATTTTGAGGCCAAACCCTAATTAAAAGGACCAAATTATCAGAATGGCAACCCTGGTTCATGGTAGGTCATTAGAAGACCTGTCAAAAAACTCCTTAGCTATAACAGGAGTCTGCGGTATGTGGTATATATTTTCATTTTATTTAAAATCCTTAAATCGTTATAAAAATGTTGTTTTAGTTTTTTTTAAATTAAGATATAATATACATGTCAATATTAATTATTTTGGTTCGAATTTTAAATTGTATGATTATGTTGCATATTTAATACAAAGTAGGACACATAAATTTAAAATGTATAGACTTATATATTTTACAATAAAATAAAGACTGAAAAAAGACATATTTAAAAGAATTGATCAAAAACATAATTTAAAAACAATAAATTAACTCCCTTTATATAATGACTTAATTTTTAATGCAGTACTTAACTGGCTACGACTGTTATTGAAAGAAGAGATTATTAACACCTACCTCACACACACACAGACACATACACACACACACACTCTCACACACATACACAGACACTCACGCAAAAAAACACACACACGCACACAACAATATATAACATATGTGTCAGTCATCGATATTTTGGCTTCAATTTCATATTCTCTGATAAGATTTACAACACAATCAAAAGACAAGTAGAAAAAAATGTTATATTATTTAGATTACCATAAAACTAATAAGTGGAAAAATCGGATTAACTCCCTTTACTCGATAACTTGCTATTTAAATGCAGTATATTAAAACTGGCTTTGACTGTGGTTAAAACAAGAGATGATAAATACCTACCTCCCCCCCCCCAACACAGACAATCATTATCTCTGTCTCTCTCTCTCTCTCACACACACACACAATTAAACTGTGATCAGTTTACTCCAGTAATAACATTCTTTGAAGAATTCGTACCACACCCCCCTACTCCTTTTCCCACCTTATTATAAAGTTACCTGGTCACTTCCTATCACTTACACATACAAACACTCAGACACTCAGTGACACAAACTGTACAAAGTCAGTTTTAAAAAGGTGCGGGGCGGGCGGAGGAAGGTGATTTGATGATTATTTGTAGTGGACTTATGTCACATTTATTGTGAAGTCATCCAGAGAGAGAGAAACAGAGAGAGAGAATGATAGAGAAAGAAAGATACAGAGAGACAGAGAGAGAGGGGCAGAAAAAAGAAAGAGATCAACAGAGAGAAAGAGAGAGACATATAACTAGACGGTAAGAGAGAGATGTACACAGACAGAAATATATATTGAGAGAGACAGAGACGACTAACTAGAGACTGAGATAGAGAGAGAGATAGACATAGAGTGAAAGAAAGATAGACCGACAGACACAGAAAAGAGATAGAAAGAGAGATAGAGAAAGAGACATTGAGAGACAGAGAAAGACAGACATGAGGAGAGAAAGAGGAAGAGAGAAAGTGAGAGAGATATAGTGATAGGGAGACAGAGAGATAGAGAGAGAGAGACTGAGAAAGAAATAGAGAGAGTGAATGAAAGAGATAGAGACAGAGTATGTTATGGTTAAGGTGATATTCTTGGGACACACGTTGCTAGCTGACTAAAGAAAAAGTGTCGGGTGAAAAAATGGGGGGGGGGAGTCAAAATGTGACGGAGTGTTACTGTTTTAAAAAATATTTAAAATTCCAGAAATAAAGGTAAGTAGATATTACTTACTCAAATCAAGGATACACATGTTTTGTTGTGTTGGTCTCTGAGTTGGTCTCTGAGTGGGGGCGTGTGTTGTCAATAGACTCACTTGTTGATTTCAATTCAATTTCATAGTGTTAGGTTTGGGGCTAGAGTTAGTGTTAGGTTTGGGGCTAGAGTTAGTGTTAGACTTTGGGCTAGGGTTAGTGTTAGGTTTGGGGCTATAGTTAGTGTTAGGTTTTGGGCTATAGTTAGTGTTAGGTTTGGGGCTTGGGTTAGTGTTAGATTTGGAATTAGAGTTAGTGTTAGGTTTGGGGCTAGATTTAGTGTTGGGTTTGGGGCAAGAGTTAGTGTAAGGTTTGGGGCTAGTGTTAGTGCTAGGTTTGGGGCTAGAGTTAGATTTAAGTTTTGGCCTATAGTTAGATTTAGGTTTTGGGCTAGAGTTAGATTAAGGTTTTGGACTAGAGTTAGTGTTAGATTTGGGGCTAGGGTTAGTGTTAGGTTTGGGGCTAGAGTTAGTGTTAGGTTTTGGGCTAGAGATAGTGTTATGTTTGGGGCTAAACTTAGTTTTAGGTTTGGGGATATAGTTAGTGTTAGGTTTGGGGCTAGAGTTAGTGTTAGGTTCGGGGATAGAGTTAGTGTTAGGTTTGGGGCTAGAATTAGATTTAGGTTTGGGGCTAGAGTTAGATTTAGGTTTTAGACTAGAGTTAGTGTTAGGTTGGGGGCTAGAGTTAGATTTAGGTTTGGGGCTAGAGTTAGTGTTGGGTTTGGGGATATACTTAGTGTTAGGTTAAGGGCTAGAATTCATGTTAGTTTGGGACTAGGGTTAGTGTTAGAGTAGCCGTCTGCTAGATTAAACCTCAGCAGTCCGTCACTGCAGGTTCACTCCAGCCCTCGATGTGACTGGAGTTCACCACGCCAGCGGGCCAGTAACACACTGCCCCTGGTCTGTGAGTGAGATTGTTAATAATGTGGTAGTGTACACACCCACACAGCGCCGCACCATGTGCACCGCACCGAGATGCACTAGGTATGTTAGAAGAAAGGAAGTAAAAGAGAGAATGATAGTTTGGTGCGTCAGGGAAAGAAGTGAACGTGTTGGATAAAGTTCCATTTTTGTGTAAATAAAAACTGTTAGAACCAACTGCTTTAGTCCCAAATTTGTGAACCTGTCTTAAATTAAAGCCACCACACGGCTACAGTTTGGCGACGTCGGCAGGATTTCACTTGAGGTAGGGATTGCAGTTTAAAACAGTGTTTTCCATTTAAAAAATGGAACAAGTAGAGCAGCTACAGATAAACCGGCCTCCAAAGTTACCACGGTTTACGGGCGAAAATGGAGCGGAACAATTTATTAAAGAGGTCAGCCTGCTCCTGCAGTTCCATCCTATGCCACCAGCCTCAGCGGTAACCTGGATCCTTGGTGCCCTGGAAGGACGTGCCCGCCAGGACATCCTGGACAGGGCACCGACTGAGATTAACATCTCTGATAAACTGCTCAACCTTATAACGAAGAACTGGGGAGATCAGCGGGATGGCACCACCCTGGCCTCGGCCTTTTACAGACGGCAGCAGGGCTTAGGTGAAAGTGTGGAGGACTAAGCGGCTAACTTACACAGCCTCTTTACTCTAGCCAACAATGCACGGCCCGGCACGCTGGTGGATGACATGCTGAAGAGTGTATTTGAGCAGGGCCTACAGCCTGCAGCTCTACGGTGGGACATCAAGGCCTACGCCAGGCTACACGCAGACAGCACTTTTGATGAGGTTCGTAGGGAAGCCCAAAGGTGGCTGAGAGGGGATTTTGCCGATGTTGCCGCCACGGCTCAGCTCTCAGCAGTACCTCTCCCTGATTGAACACAGTTAACGCAACACCTAATAGCTCACATAGACCAGCAGGTGGCAGCTGTGGTAGATAGGTTGCAACAGTCAATGCACAAGCGCCGAGGGGACAATGGTGTCCACTATACACCAGGACCATGACAGCCGAATCCAGGCTAACAACAACATCCTCAGCCCACACGCAGACAGTCTAATCAACCCCAGGGACAATCTCTTCGGGGCAACCTGACCTGCATGTGGTGCAGTCGAAAGGGCCACCTAGAGGACGAGTGCCAGGCCAAAAAGAGGTACGTCACCCTCCAAAATGGTGCACCCCAACAACATCCTCAACAGCAACCAGAATTCGTGAGATGCTTTCCGTCACACACAGCTGTCAACCGCCGAATAACAGTAAAGTCCATAGAACTTACTGGTGAATGAACAACTCTGGATAAAGCCCTAAATGGTCACCAGGGTGTGGCACTTATTGACACGAGGAGCGAAGTAAGCACCATCACCAAAACATGGGCATCCCATTATCTTGGACACCTCACCCTTGAAACTGGCTTCATCACGCTACGAGCCGTCAACGGAGATGAGGTGCCATGTATTGGAATCGTGACGGCCGATATGCAGCTACTAGGGCAGCATCTACAAGATGTCCCGCTCCTCGTCGCCAAGACCCCAAATGATCTGATGAACCAAGTGCTGAAGAAAGAGTTGCTAGTTCTACTTGGCACGAATGTACTAAAATAGTGGCTACCTCATGCCAACCAGGTACCCCAGTTTCTGGCATCAACAGTCAACTGTTGTGATTTAAAGACCATGCCCTAGACTGCACCTGTGGCTGAAAGTTCTTTCCCAGCTAGTTTTCTTACCAAGGAAAACAATGACAACAAGGCAATGACTCAATCTCTGCTGTCGACATGTCAACAGCCAACAAAGCACAGGCACCCACGGCCCAGCAAACACAGACACCCACGGCCCAGCAAACACAGGCACCCACGGCCCAGTAAACACAGGCACCCACGGCCCAGCAAACACAGGCACCCACGGCCCATCAAACACAGGTACCCACGGCCCAGCAAACACAGGTACCCACGGCCCAGCAAACACAGGTACCCACGGCCCAGCAAACACAGGTACCCATGGCCCAGCAAATACAGGTACCCACGGCCCAGCAAACACAGACACCCACGGCCCAGCAAACACAGAAACCCATGGCCCAGCAAACACAGGCACCCACGGCCCAGCAAACACAGGCACCAACGGCCCAGCAAATACACGCACCCACGGCCCATTAAACACTGACACCCACGGCCCAGCAAACACAGGTACCCACGGCCCAGTAAAACACTGACACCCACGGCCCAGCAAACACAGGCACCCACGGCCCAGCAAACACAGACACCCACGGCCCAGCAAACACAGGCACCCACGGCCCAGCAAACACAGACACCCACGGCCCAGCAAACACAGACACCCACGGCCCAGCAAACACAGGCACCCACGGCCCAGCAAACACAGACACCCACGGCCCAGCAAACACAGGCACCCACGGCCCAGCAAACACAGGCACCCACGGCCCAACAAACACAGGCACCCACGGCCCAGCAAACACAGGTACCCACGGCCCAGCTAACACAGGTACCCACGGCCCAGCAAACACAGGTACCCACGGCCCAGCAAACGCAGGCACCCACGGCCAAGCAAACTAGGACACCCACGGCCCAGCAAACACAGGCACCCACGGCCCAGCAAACACAGGCACCCACGGCCCAACAAACAGACACCCACGGCCCAGCAAACACAGGCACCCACGGCCCAGCAAACACAGACACCCATTGCCCAGCAAGCGCGGTAAAAAAAAAGGACCACGATACACAGAATCTGAAGGACTATGATGGCAAAGGGACAACATCCACGGACCAAAATAAACGTGACCACCCACTATAAGTTGGATACTTTGTGCATGTCGGAACTCAAGTCCTAGGACATAACAAGATCCAAGATTTCTGGCAGCCCGATTTATTCGGCGTCACGGCACGTATGCCAGGTAAACACATGTACACAATACTACCGCTGGCCGGAGGTCCAGAACTCACGGTGCATCGAAATGATCTTCTACCGACTGAAGCACCTCTTTCAGACCTGGTATCCAAGTCAGAAATACTTTCCCCAGACACATTATCGGGATGTGAAGATAGCGGTTGACGTAAGGAGAGCACTTCCACCGTGGACAATCAGGCAGGTGGAGAAAAGAACATACCACTCGCCCAATCACATCCTAAGTGATCAGTTCATCAACAAGCCAGAGTACAATGAGCTCCAAGTCGACCTCGGCTGTGTTACTAGCTACTCAAGAGCTGTGCAACAACCTCCTCAAGTTAAGCCACGCAGATCACTCTTTGCGCAGAGGTAGCGGACACTTGGAGGCATATCCCATGAACAATGTCGATGACACCCTAATGGAACATACTGTTAACTTTAATTATCGTCTATATCTTTCTGCCTAACATATTTTTGTAACATGTATATATGTGTGTTATAACATATAATGTACCACCATATATGATGTTAAACAAACCGTGGTTTTGGTATATAGGGACGAAATGTTAGAGAGTCATGCAACTACAAATATTAATATTTGTTGTTTTAGCTTTTAGACATTTTCTTACTTTAATTTGTAGAAAGGATCTTATGGATGTAACTTAGGTCACAGCTATTGTTTTATTCGGGTATCATTTGTAAATTAAACCAGCCAGGGCGCTACATACTATATTATAGTATTTTACCAGCGAGGGCGCAGAGATTCAAAGGCCTGGGGTGAATGTGGTAGTTTTCACACCCACATAGCGCCGCACCATGTGCACCGCACCGAGATGTACTGGGAAGTAGTGACTGAGTGACGTTTTGGTGCGTTTGGTGTTGTTCCGGTTCCAACGTTCAAAATGTTCAGTTTCTAAATTATAAAAACAAATTAACTTTGGCAGCTATAATCCTCCACCTTATTGTTTGACTTGAAATAGTGTGTATTCTAAGCCTCCACACGGCTACACGTCATTTATGGACGGCCCCTAAGGATTAATTTATTAATAACAATTATAATAAATTGGTAATTTCTATTGCGCTGTATCCCAGCAAGGAGCCGGGCTCACAGCGCTTTACGTGGAGATAATAACACACATATAATAATTTGTAAATAAACATTCTTATCATAATAACCACATAAATGACAGTACTATACACATAAGCTACGTTAAACATTCAAAAGAAATGATGAAATGTTAATTAAACAAAGCATGTAATGACATAATGTCGTTTCATTTTTGCTGAAAAAATTATATTAAAAATGTAGAAATCTCTATGTGTATACTTCACCTAAACGAGTATGTGCAACCGAGCATGACGATTGACCCTCGCTGGGGTCAACTAATCACAGTTAACGGTTGGCAAGAGAAGGTAGTGGAGGGGTGGGGCATGTCTTGAGACCAGCAATGATTTTTGCATTCATGTTTCGTTGTTCATTCACAGAGTACATGTATTTCGTAGTGTATTGGTTATTACATCCCCCTGACATGCGGCAAGTCTTAGGTTCAAGACCCAGCGGGCAACTTTTTTTTTAAATTTAAAAATGTTTATGTTTATGCCCGTTCTCCCAGCCCCCACCTTTCTCAGCGAAACTAAACACCGCTTCGCATGTATTTCACGAAAAAAAAGCTTATTTCAATGTCATACCAATTCCTTCATCAGGTAACTGTTTCTATCGGTCGCATGTTTCTGGGAAAAGATCATAGTCGAAGTTGTTGCTCTCCAACTTGGCTTCATGGCTGTAATATTTGTTTCTCAACATTGGGATAACTTCGGTGACGTGCTCTCGTTTGTCCTCAATGGCGGAAACGTAATCAAACACTCTGCTCAATAATACGCTCAGTACATAAATACTTTAGGAATGTATGGTGGCGAGGCAGAAATTGTGGCGATGTCCGAAATAATTCCCAAAAATGCTTCTATGGTCCCCCCAACGTTCACTCGCGTTGTTTCCATTTGTTCGTGCTAACGTTTGTTTTCGTTCTCCCCCCCCCCACCCTTTTTAAATCCCTTATATTAACTTCACCGCCGGTCATCTCTGTCTGTCTGTCTTGGGCGGGCGGAAAAACAAAACTAAAAAATGACCCACTTCCGGTGACGCGATCGGGCTGAAATTTGGCACACGGACCCAGGTCACGTAACAATGCATCGTATCAAAATTTCAGATCGATCAAACGCACCGTAATTAAATTAATGCATTTTTAGTTTATCCTTATATAACGTATGTAATTCAAACTCACTGTTTTTTTTTCCACGTGAAAGTTTGAGTTGACGCGTTGAGGCGACCCATCGAAGCTTCGGCTGGCTTTTGTTAACATTTTACGTGTCACGCTGAGCTCGGTCAAGCGATCGAAGACCAGACTTTTCCCCTCTCCCCCCACACCCCCCGACCCGCCCCCCCCCACCCAGGGTTATGAAGCAATGTTGAGTTAAGACAGATTCAGTCAGTAAATATTTGTAGCGTTTGAAAATAATCAATACTATTAGTTATGTCTCATATATAAGGGATTTATAGTCAAAAACTTTGTTTTTACGGGTTTGTTTTATCTTTGAACTATCTATGAGTAAGTCTGCGCGTATGCTACGCCACATGTAGTATCTAGTATTAATTATTTTACGTCATTCGCACGGTCATAAAAAATGAAATTGGATTATACGTTAAATTCATACAAACTTATCTTAAGCTAAAAATGCTAAGAACGAACAAATAACATGATCATTTGACAGACGTGAGGCTAAGTATTATAAAAATTTAAAATGATTACATTTGATCGACATTTGTGAACATTATACAGAAACTTCAAAGATAATAATAAAAAGAATATAGTTAATAAACTTTAGGCAGCACTTATAACTAAAGAATAATTTTTAAAAGAGTTCTTACAAATATGTAAATCAATGATGGAATTAAATAAACCTATAAGTGAGACAAGGTAAATCAAATTTTAAAGATATGTCCTTTTAAATTCACGTTGGAAAATGATTACTTCTTCCTATGACTGGTGTTGGGGCATAATGAGTCAATATTTAAATGTAGGTATATTGAGTAGGATGTATCTTATCAGCTATTTGTTAATTCTTCCTTAATTTAAGACAGCTTATTGGACTTGAAAACGGAAAAACAGTTTCGCAATTTTACAATGCTAACAATTTTGAATACATACACTTTTCTTATTCTCTAATTCTCACATTGCCAACTCAACTCTCCATCTGAGTCAGCGGAATTCTCTTGTTTAATGCTTGGGGGCGGGCTGTCCGTAAAGGACGACACGCACTTAGGGAGGCGGGGGGGGGGTCGGTACCACTTTTGTGACTATGCGTGAAGACGGGGAGGGGGGACTTTAAGAATTGGGACGTCACGTCAAAACACACAAAAAAATCAATGTTCCACTTAAATATTCGATTTCTTACTATTTAATTGATAACTTTTTACATGGATTCACGCGTGTTATGATATTAGAGTGAAGCCATACACTAAATACATACTTAAATGACAAAAAAATGACTTGAAACATGCTCATTTCCAAATAGAAAATACCGCTTTTAGGAGGGGGGTCACAGCTTTGTGACGTCATATTGGAGGGGGTCTAAGTTTTTGTGACGAAGTGTGACGGGAGGGGGTTGAGTTAAAAATCGGCCTAAATCGCGGAACGTCATTTATGGACGAACCCTAAATCGGATACGTTTTTGATGCTGATTTTGTCTTACTGCTAGCTAGAGTTTAATTATAAGCGAAGATTTTAATTTCATAACGCTGACAGCGATCGTAAATTACTCAACACTTGGTCAGGAATGGAAAGTTTCGGTATTCAGGGGAGAGCTGCTATTCAAATTAATCCACCTAAAAATGTATTTCCCAAATTGAATGACTTAATTTAGTTTAACTCCTAAACAAAATAAACCCTTGATACATTTTTTGTTTTAAAAAATCTTCAATAATCTTAGTAGATACGAGAGTCAGTGTATGAAACAGAGGCGTCACTACGATTGGTTTCCCCAAGTGTGGCAGTTCATGATGTTACCCCCTCACGACTAACCCCATAGATCTGCTCCGAGTCTGCCAGTGCCAAATAACACGAGCATATAACCAATTTTACATTTTGGTGTAACTCCTTGGCATGATGCGGGCAGCACCACACGCATCTCCCTCTAGTGACGCCTCTGGTATGAAGGCCACCATTTCAATAAACCGTGTTTTCAGTCACATGCTGGACAGTTCAAACCCCTTTGTTAACACTCGTCACACTTCGATGGCTATGGAATGGACTTTCGTGCTGACCTGCTTAACTAAAGATATTTCCATAAAACTGGAGCAAACCAGTTGTGTTTTGTATGTAAACATGATGGAAAATTTATTGTGTTACTATTTGCTGAACTTTACACTCTGTCATTTCATTGGTCGCTTTAAAATAAGCGGGCCAACTCGAAACGGATATATGACCAGTCAGTATCGTCATTCACCTCGAGAAGCGGTTGTTGGGAGTTGTACACAGCTGATCGGATTCCGTCATCCTCATTTTGCTGAATACAAAGTTCTAAGGTAAACTAATGTTATGTTTTTATCTTCTATACTAATAAAAGGCAAAGCCCTCACTCACTCACTCACTGACTGATTCATCACTAATTCTCCAACTTCCCGTGTAGGTAGAAGCATGAAACTTTGGGAAGTTGTCGAGTAGCCTCTCACGACGAAAACTGGAGTAAAAGAATTTTAAAAATAACACTCATGGGGGCCGGGGGCCCAAAAACGTTTGTTTTCCTTATATGGCCTATATAAAATTTGAAAATCACCAATTCTCCTATTTCCCGAGTAGGCAGAAGCATGAAACTTTAAGAAGTTGTTGAGTACAATCCCGCGATGGTAACGGGTGAAACAAATATTTAAATTATCACTTCCTGGGGGCCGGGGGCCCAAATTAAGTTTTTTCCTTATATGAGATTAATAAAAACTGAAAATCACAAATTCTCATATTGCCCGTGTAGGTAGAAGCATGAAACTTGGGGTAGTTGTTAAGTACACTTCCACGATGGTAACAGGTAAAAACAATATTTATATTATTACTTACTGGGGGCCGGGGGCTCAAATGTAGTTTTTTCTTATATTAAAACTGATTCATCACTAATTCACGGATTTCCCGTGTAGGTAGAAGCATGAAACCTTGGGAAGTTGTCAAGTAGCCTCTCTCGACGACAAATGGCGTAAAAGAATTTTAAAAATCACACTCATGGGGGGCCGGGGGCCCAAAAACGTTTTTTTTCTTATATGGCCTTTATAAAATTTGAAAATCAACAATTCTCCTATTTGCCGAGTAGGCAGAAGCATGAAACTTTGGGAAGTTGTTGAGTACAATCCCGCAATGGTAACGGGCGAATTTTTTTTTAAATTATCACTTTCTGGGGGCCGGGGGCCCAAATGAAGATTTTTCCTTATATGAGCTATATAAAAACTAAAAATCACTAATTCTCCATTTCTCGTGTAGGTAGAAGCATGAAACTTGGGCTAGTTGTTAAGTACACTTCCACGATGGTAACAGGTAAAAACAATATTTAAATTATTACTTACTGGGGGCCGGGGGCCCAAATGTAGTTTTTTCTTATATTAAAACTGACTCATCACTAATTCATGGATTTCCCGTGTAGGTAGAAGCATGAAACCTTGGGAAGTTGTGAAGTAGCCTCTCTTGGCGACAAATGGCGTAAAAGAATTTTTAAAATCACATTCATGGGGGCCAGGGGCCCAAAAACGTTTTTTTCCCTCTTATGGGATTTATAAACATTTGAAAATCACTAATTCTCCTATTTCCCGAGTATGCAGAAGCATGAAACTTTGTGAAGTTATTGAGTACACTTCCGCGATGTTAACAGGCAAAAAATATTTAAATTATCAAAGACTGGGGGCCGGGGGACCAAATGAAGTTTTTCCTGAAATAAGCTATATAAAAACTGAAAATCACAAATTCTCATATTTCCAGTGTAGGTAGAAGCATGAAACTCTGATAAGTTTATAATAACACTTCCGCAATGGTACCAGGCGAATAAACTATTTAAATTAACACTTACTGGTGGCCGGGGGCCCAAAAGAAGTTTTTTCTAATATTAAAAACTGACTCATCACGAATTCTCCAACTTCCCGTGTAGGTAAAAGTATGAAACTTTGGGAAGTTGTTGAGTACCCTCTCGCAATGCAAATTGGCGTAAAAGAATTTTAAAATTCACTCTCATGGGGGCCGGGGGCCCACGAGCGTTTATTTTTCCTTATACTGAAAATCGCCTTATTCTCCTCTTTCCCGTATAGGTAGAAACATGAAACTTTGGGAATTTGTTGAGTCCACTCTCTCGATGGTAGCATGCAAACAAAATATTTAAATTATCCCTCACTGGGGGCCGGGGGCCCAAATGTACTTTTTCTTATATAAAAACTGACTCAAATCTAATTCTATGATTTTCCGTGTAAGGAAAAGCATGAAACTTTTGAAAATTATTGCGTACTTTCCCGCGATGGTAATTGGATGAACTATGGCCAAATTTGATTTAAAAAATAAAATAAAATTATATATGGTAATGAATTTCTAATGTATGTTCCTTTGGGGCCGGGACCCAAAAATTTTTTTTTCGTAAACATTTAAAGCTTTGCTACCTTAAAAATAATTTAAATAAATATAGTCACATTTCTCTATCATGACCTAGATTGAAATCATCAGACCTTATGAGATATCCACATCCTGCATCCATTTTGCACGGGGCCCGTAATGTCATTTAAGTACCCATTTTATTTTACACGACCTTGACAATTTTGACAAACAAGTATATCAATCATGATTCAGACTGAAATCTATTGGTACTTTTAATTGATGTGAAATGGGTTTTCAACGCTTACTAAAATTCTAACTTACGCAGCGAAGCGCTGGGATTTTGCTAGTCTATACTAATAAAAGGCAAAGCCCTAACTCACTCACTCATTCATCACTAATTCTCCAACTTCCCGTGTAGGTAGAAGCATGAAACTTTGGGAAGTTGTTGAGTTGCCTCTCGCGACGAAAATTGGAGTAAAAGAATTTTAAAATTTACACTCATGGGGGCCGGGGACCAAAAAACGTGTTTTTTCCTTATATGGCCTATATAAAATTTGAAAATCACCAATTCTCCTGTTTCCCGAGTAGGCAGAAGCATGAAAATTTTGAAAGTTGTTGAGTACAATCCCGCGATGGTAACGGGAGAAAAAATATTTAAATTATCACTTCCTGGGGGCCGGGGGCCCAAATGAAGTTTTTTCCTAATATGAGCTATATAAAAACTAAAAATCACTAATTCTCCTATTTCCCGAGTAGGTAGAAGCATGAAACACTAGGTAGTTGATAAGCACACTTCCGCGATGGTAACAAGCGAAAAAAATATTTAAAATATTAGTTAATGGGGTCCGGGCCCAAATGTAGTTTATTTCTTATATAAAAAACTGACTCATCACTAATTCTCCAACTTCCCGTGTAGGCTAATATGAAACTTTGGGAACTTGCTGAGTACACTCTCTCAACGATAATTGGCGAATAAGAATTTTAAAATTCACACTGTTTGGGGCCTAGGGGCCCAAAAACGCTTTTTTTCCTTATATGGACTATATAGAATATGAAATCACTAATTTTCTCATTTCTCGAGTAGGCAAAAGCATGAAACTTTGGGAAGTTGTTGAGTAAAAACCAGCGATAGCGACGGGAGGAAAAAAATTAAATTATCACTTCCTGGGGGCCGGGGGCCCAAATGAAGTTTTTTCCTAATATGAGCTTTATAAAAATTAAAAATCACTAATTCTCCTATTTCCCGAGTAGGTAGAAGCATGAAACACTAGGTAGTTGATAAGCACACTGCAGCAATGGTAACAAGCGAAAAAATATTTAAAATAACACTTAATGGGGTCCGGGGGCCCAAATGTAGTTTTTTACTTATATGAGCTATACAAAAACTAAAAATCACAAATTCTATTTCCCGTGTAGGTAGAAGCATGAAACTTGGGTTGGTTGTTAAGTACACTTCCACGATGGTAACAGGTAAAAAGAATACTTAAATTATCACTTAATGGGGGCCGGGGGCCCAAATGTAGTTTCTTCTTTTATTAAAACAGACTCATCACTAAGCTCGGATTTACCGCGTAGGTAGAAGCATGAAACTTTGGGAAGTTGTTGAGAAGCCTCTCGCGACGAAAATTGGCGTTAAAGAATTTTTAAATTAACACTCATGGGGGCCGGGGGCCCAATTTTTTTTTCCTAATATGGCCTATTTAAAATTTTAAAATCAACAATTCTCCTGTTTCCCGAGTAGTTTTAAGTACACTTTCACGATGGTAACAGGCAAAATAATATTTAAATTATCAAAGACTGGGGGCCGGGGGCCAAAATGTAGTCTTTTCTTATCAAAACTGACTCATCACTAATTCTCGAATTTCCCGTGTATGTAGAAGCATGAAACCTTGGGAAGTTGTCAAGTAGCCTCTCTCGACGACAAATGGCGAAAAAGAATTTATAAATTCAGCTTCATGGGGGCCGGGGGCCCATAATCTTTTTTTTCCCTTCCATTGGCTATATAAACATTTGAAAATGACTAATCCTCCTATTTCCCGAGTAGGTAGAAGCATGAATTTTTGGGGTTTGGAAGTTGTTGAGTACACTTCCGCGATGGTAACAGGCGAAAAAATATTCAAAATTTCACTTACTGGGGCCCAGGGGCCAAAATGTAGTTTTTTCCTTATATGAGTTATATAAAAACTGAAAATCACTAATTCTCCTAATTCCTGTGTAGGAAATAGCATGAAACTTTGAGCAGTTGTTAGGTAACATTCTGCGATGGTAACAGGTTAAAAAAAATATCTAAATTATCACTTACCGGGGCCGGGGGCCAAAATGTAGTTTTCTTCTTATATAAAAAAACGGACTCATCACTAATTCTCCAATTTCTCGTGTTGGTGGCAGCATGAAACTTTGGAGAGTTGTTAAGTACACTTCCGCAATGGTAACAGGTGAAAAAAGAATTTTGAAATTCACACTCATGGGGGCCGGGGGCCCAAAAACGTTTTTTTCCCTTATTCTGGCTTTATAAAAATTTAAAATCCTTTATTCTCCTATTTCCCGAGAAGGTAGAAGCATGAAAATTTGGGTAGTTGTTGGATAACATTTCGCGATGGTAACAGGTGGAACAATTATATAAATTATCACATAACGGGGGCCGGTGGCCGAAATGTAATTTTTTTCTAGTATGAGCTATATAAAAACTGAAAATCACTAATTCTCCTATTTCCCGTGTAGGTGGAAGCATGAAACTTTGGGCGGTTGTTGAGTACACTCCCGCAATGGTAGCAGACGGAAAAAAATTAAATTATCAGCTCGATAGGATACGGGAAGTGTGTCATTTTTTTACTTTTCGTTTTTGTTTTTTGCGGGACTACAACAGACAGACAGACAAGACGGTGAAATTAATATAAATATTATATCCATCATGATCCATTTGAAATCAATTTGTGTTTTGAATTTGTGTTACGCGGGTTCTCAATGCTTACTGAAATCCTAATTTACCGCAGCTGAGCGCGGGTATTTTGCTAGTCTATACTAATAAAAGGCAAAGCCCTCACTCACTGACTCACTGATTCATCACTAATTCTCCAACTTCCCGTGTAGGTAGAAGCATGAAACTTTGGGAAGTTGTCGAGTAGCCTCTCGCGACGAAAATTGGAGTAAAAGAATTTAAAAAATAACACTCATGGGGTCCGGGGGCCAAAAAACGTTTTTTTTCCTTATATGGCCTATATAAAATTTGAAAATCACCAATTCTCCTATTTCCCGAGTTGGGCAGAAGCATGAAACTTTGGGAAGTTGTTGAGTACAATCCCGGGATGGTAACGGGAGAAAATATATTTAAATTATCACTTCCTGGGGGCCGGGGGCCCAAATGAAGTTTTTTCCTTATATGAGCTTTATAAAAACTACAAATCACTAATTCTCCTATTTCCCGTATAGGTAGAAGCATGCAACACTAGGTAGTTGATAAGCACACTTCCGCGATGGTAACAAGCGAAAAAAATATTTAAAATAACACTTAATGGAGTCCGGGGGCCCAAATGTAGTTTTTTTCTTATATAAAAAACTGACTGATCACTAATTCTCCAACTTCCCGTGTAGGTATTAGCATGAAACTTTGGGAACTTGCTGAGTACACTCTCTCAACGATAATTGGCGAATAAGAATTTTAAAATTCACACTGTTGGGGGCCCGGGGCCCAAAAACGCTTTTTTTCCTTATATGGACTATATAGAATATGAAATCACTAATTTTCTCATTTCTCGAGTAGGCAAAAGCATGAAACTTTGGGAAGTTGTTGAGTAAAAACCAGCGATAGCGACGGGAGGAACAATATTTAAATTATCACTTCCTGGGGGCCGGTGGCCCCAATGAAGTTTTTTTCCTTATATGAGCTGTATAAAAACTGAAAATCACAAATTCTCATATTTCCCGTGTAGGTAGAAGCATGAAACTCGGAGTAGTTGATAAGTACACTTCCGCGATGGTAACAGGCGAAAAAAATATTAAATTATCACTTCCTGAGGGCCGGGGGCCCCAATGAAGTTTTTTGCTTATATGAGCTATACAAAAACTAAAAATCACAAATTCTCCTATTTCCCGTGTAGGTAGAAGCATGAAACTTGGGGTAGTTGTTAAGTACACTTCCACGAAGGTAAAAGGTAAAACAATATTTAAATTATCACTTAATGGGTGCCGGGGGCCCAAATGTAATTTCTTCTGATACTAAAACAGACTCATCACTAATTCTACTATTTCCCGAGTAGGTAGAAGCATGAAACTTTGGGAAGTTGTTGAGTAGTCTCTCGCGATTCAAATTGGCGTGTAAGAATGTTAAAATTCACTCTCATGGGGGCCGGGGGCCAAAAAGCATTTTTTTTACTTATACTGAAAATTGCCTTATTCTCCAATTTCCCGTAAAGGTAGAAACACGAAACTTTGGGAATTTCTTGAGTCAACTCCCTCGATTTTACAAAAAAGAGATTAAGGGCCCTCGGCTAAAAAATATTTAAAAAAATATAATTTTAATGCCCAAACGAATTTTAATATAGGCCATCAAATTTTTATCTTCGAAGTTTTGTAAAATTACATTTACACAGTATCCAAAGTTTTTTTAATTTGTAATTTAGCTCATATAAGTTAAAAATATTACTTTTGTGTACCGGGCCCCTAGTGAGTGATAATTAAACCAAAAAAATTCGCCTGTTACCATCCCGGGAGTGTGCTCAACAACTTATCAAAATGTCATGCTTCTAACTACACGGGAAAATGGAGAATCTGTGATAATTAACTTTTATTATAAGAAAAAAAATTGGGACACCGGCCCCTTGTGAGTGAAAATTTAAATATTTGTTGGCATGTTACCATCGCGGGAGTGTACTCAATAATTTCCAAAAGTTTCATGCTTTTACCTACACGGGAAATCAGAGAATTAGATTTGAGTCAGATTTTATATAAGAAAAAGTACATTGGGGCCCCCGGCCATTATTTTAGTTTTTTTTAAAGACGTATTATTTGTAAATGTATTTTATTCATCCCACGGCCATTAAACTTTAGGAAGTTTTTGGGTTCGCTCCATCGAAGGTTTCTGGCATTAAAAGTAAAAGTTTTAAAAACACCACTTATTCAGGGCTGGGGGTCCGTATGCCATATTTTAACATTAGTTATATAAAAGGTAATTTAAAATGTGGCTACTATGTAAATGGATGAACTATGGCCAAATTTAATTTTAAAAATAAAATAAAATTATATAGGGTAATGAACTTCTAACGTCTGTTCCTTTGGGGCCGGGACCCAAAATATTTTTTTTCGTAAACATTTAAAGCTTTGTTACCTTAAAAATAATTTAAATAAATATAGTCACATTTCTCTATCATGACCTAGATTGAAATCCTCAGACCTTACGAGATATGCACATCCTGCATCCATTTTGCACGGGGGCCCGTAATGTCATTTTAGTACCCATTTAATTTTACACGACTTTGACAAATATTGACAAACAAGAATATCGATCATGATTCAGACTGAAATCTATTGGTGTTTTGAATTGGTGTGAAACGGGTTTTCAACGCTTACTAAAATTCTAACTTCCGCAGCGGAGCGCGGGGATTTTGCTAGTCTATACTAATAAAAGGCAAAGCCCTCACACACTCACTGACTCATTCATCACTAATTCTCAAACTTCAGGTGTAGGTAAAAGCATGAAACTTTGGGAAATTGATGAGTAGCCTCTCGCGACGAAAATTGGGGTAAAAGAATTTTAAAATTAACACTCATGGGGGCCCTGGGCCCAAAAACCTTTTTTTTTCCTTATATGGCCTATAAAAAATTTGAAAATCACCAATTATCCTGTTTCCCGAGTAGGCAGAAGCATGAAACTTTGGGAAGTTGTTGATTACAATCCCGCGATGTTAACGGGAGAAAAAATATTTAAATTATCACTTCCTGGGGGCCGGGGGCCCAAATGAAGTTTTTTCCCAAAATGAGCTATATAAAAACTAAAAATCACTAATTCTCCTATTTCCCGTGTAGGTAGAAGCATGAAAGACTGGGTAGTTGATAAGCACACTTCCGCGATGGTAACAAGCGACAAAAATATTTAAAATAACACGTAATGGGGTCCGGGGGCCCAAATGTAGTTTTTTTCTTATATTAAAAACTGACTGATCACTAATTCTCCAACTTCCCGTGTAGGTATTAGCATGAATTTTAAAGAACTTGCTTTGTACACTCTCTCGACGATATTTGGCGAATAAGAATTTTAAAATTCACACTGTTGGGGGCTTGGGGCCATAAAACGCTTTTTTTCCTTATATGGACTATATAAAATATGAAATCACTAATTTTCTCATTTCTCGAGTAGGCAAAAGCATGAAACTTTGGGAAGTTGTTGAGTACAAACCAGCGATAGCAACGGGAAAAAAATATCACTTCCTGGGGGCCGGGGGCCCAAATGAAGCTTTTTTCTAATATGAGCTATATAAAAATTAAAAATCACAAATTCTCCTATTTCCCGTGTAGGTAGAAGCATGAAACTTGGGGTAGTTGTTAAGTACACTTCCACGATGGTAACAGGTGAAAACAATATTTAACTTATCACTTAATGGGGGCCGGGGGCCCAAATGTAGTTTCTTCTTATATTAAAATAAAACAGACTCATCATTAATTCTCGGATTTACCGCGTAGTTAGAAGCATGAAACCTTGGGAAATTGTCAAGTAACCTCTTTGGACGACAAATGGCGAAAAAGAATTTTAAAATTCACCTTGATGGGGGCCGGGGGCCCAAAAAAGTTTTTTTTCTTCTTTGGGCTATATAAACATTTGAAAATCACTAATTCTCCTATTTCACGAGTAGGTAGAAGCATGAAACTTTGGGAAGTTGTTGAGTACACCTTCGCGATGGTAACAGGCAAAAAAATATTTAAATGTGTCATGGGAGGGGTAAGAAACATCACCCGTGTGTCATATGGTGGTTTAGAAACATCACCCGTGTGTCATGGGCTGGTCAGAAACATCACCCGTGTGTCATGTGGTGGTTTAGAAATATCATCCGTGTGTCATGTGATGATGAGAAACATCACCCTTGTGTCATGTGAGGATGAGAAACATCACCCTTGTGTCATGTGATGATGAGAAACATCACCCGTGTGTTATGTGCTGGTGAGAAACATCACCCTTGTGTCATGTGAGGATGAGAAACATCACCCGTGTGTCATGTGATGATGAGAAACATCACCCGTGTGTTATGTGCTGGTGAGAAACATCACCCTTGTGTCATGTGAGGATGAGAAACATCACCCTTGTGTCATGTGATGATGAGAAACATCTCCCTTGTGTCATGTGCTGGTGAGAAACATCACCCTTGTGTCATGTGATGATGAGAAACATCACCCTTGTGTCATGTGAGGATGAGAAACATCACCCTTGTGTCATGTGATGATGAGAAACATCTCCCTTGTGTCATGTGCTGGTGAGAAACATCACCCTTGTGTCATGTGATGATAAGAAACATCACCATTGTGTCATGTGCTCACGAGAAACATCATCCGTGTGTCATGTGGTGGTTTAGAAACATCAACCCTTGTGTCATGTGCTTGCGAGAAAAATCACCCTTGTGTCATGTGGTGGTTTAGAAACATCACCAGTGTGTTCTCTTTCTTTCTCTCTCGGTTTCTCTCCCTTTGTTTCTCTCTCTCTGTTTTTCTCTCTGTTTCTCTCTCTCCGGATGACTTCATAATAAATGTGACATAATTTCACAACAAATTTTCTTAAAATCAACAACCCCGCCCCCTCTCTTTTTTTCTAACTAATTTTGTACAGTTTTTGTAACTGAGTACCTGAATGTGCGTATGTGTATGTGATAGGAATCGATTAGGTATCGTTATAATGAGGTGTACAGGAGCTACTTTTTCCGTGTGTGTATGTGTGTGTCAAGTAGATGTTGATAATCTGTCGTGTTAATAGTCACAGCCAGTTAACTAATGCTTTAAAATAAATAATTAAAAAACATGTTTTTGACTATAAATCCATTATATAGGAGACATAACTAAAAGAATGTTCATTATAATACGCAGCGCAAGACAATCCAAAAATACGAAATTTTAGTTTTTCTCGTAAAACATGTTTAAAATAATGCGCACTGATCAGGAATATGTTTATAAAAAGTATTGTCAATAAAATACGCACCCTTTTCCGCGACAGGAAATGTTGTTCAATATAATACGCACCACGACAATCTAGCACAAAAAATAACATGCAACATAAGGACAAATAAAGATAATCTACAAA
This sequence comes from Ampullaceana balthica, assembly GCA_944989445.1. Lineage (NCBI taxonomy): Eukaryota > Metazoa > Mollusca > Gastropoda > Lymnaeidae > Ampullaceana > Ampullaceana balthica. Next base: position 486,506 of record CALYLW010000381.1, on the reverse strand, counting down.
TTCATCAATTTAATTACAGTACATGCGATCGATCTTAAATTTTGATACATCATTTTTATCATCGGCACGGGTGTACCTGCAAAATTTTGCTTGCTATCTTACGAGGAAATGGGTTAAAAATTGATCTAAAGTTTTGATGGCAAACAATCAACAAGGCACTTTAGCTAATATAAAGGATTTAAAACTCAAGTTATCGTATAAAGGAAGTTAATTTATTTTTTCAATTTTCTTTTTGTTTTGGTGTCAAAAATGTTTATAAAAATGTATTTGTCCCTACTTTGTATTGAATATACAATTTAATGATAACGTATAAAATTTAAGCCAAACATTGATGATTGACTAATATAATATTTCTTATTTAGGAAAGGTTTAAACAGCTAGTTTATAACAATCTGATATATGTATAATCATAGAAAATAAATATCAAACCGCCTATAGCAACATTGTAAATTAATTGCATTTTTTGTCAGGTCAACAAATGGCCTACTATTTGACCAACTGAAGCCCACGGGTTACGCAGGTCCCTACTAATAACAACTCACACTGCTTCGTGGTTACGCAGGTCCCTACTAATAACAACTCACACTGCTTCGTGGTTACGCAGGTCCCTACTAATAACAACTCACACTGCTTCGTGGTTACGCAGGTCCCTACTAATAACAACTCACACTGCTTCGTGGTTACGCAGGTCCCTACTAATAACAACTCACACTGCTTCGTGGTTACGCAGATCCATACTAATAACAACTCACACTGCTTCGTGGTTACGAACTCTCCCCCATAAAATAAATAATATAATATTATTGATCTTTCTAACTTACGCCGTTAATAATCAATTACAATAACATGTTAAAGAATTGTTTTCTCTTTTTTTTATAAACATTTTATGTCACTAAATGTTACATTTATTATAACACTGTACGTTTATGTCACTAAGTGTTACATTTATTATAGCTTTGTACGTTTATGTCACTAAGTGTTACATTTATTATAGCACTGTAGTTTTATGTCTTTAACTGTTACATTTATTATAGCATTGCACTTTTATGTTACTAAGGAATACATTTATTACAGCACTGTACTTTTATGTCACTAAGTGTTACATTTATTACAGCACTGTACTTTTACCTCATTAAACGTTATATTTAGCATAGCACAGTACATTTATGTCACTAGCTTTTACATTTTTTATAGAACTGTACTTTTATGTTACTAACTGTTGCACGTATTACAGCACTGTACATACAGTCCCTTACAGCTGTGGTACCCAAACTTTTTATTGTCGCGGACCAGCCAAAGTTTAATAATTTTACTGCGACCCACTGAACTGGGTGGGTGTGGGTGGACGGCGGCGTTGATTGTAAATACAAGTACTTTAGATTGTTTATACAAGTACTTTAGATTGTTTATACAAGTACTTAAGATTGTTTACAAAAGTACTTTATATCGTTTATAAAAGTACTTTAGATAGTTTATACAAGTACTTTAGATTGTTTATACAAGTACTTTAGATTGTTTATACAAGTACTTTAGATGTTTATACAAGTACTTAAGATTGTTTACAAAAGTACTTTATATCGTTTATAAAAGTACTTTAGATAGTTTATACAAGTACTTTAGATTGTTTATACAAGTACTTTAGATTGTTTATACAAGTACTTTAGATGTTTATACAAGTACTTTAGATTGTTTATACAAGTACTTTAGATTGTTTATACAAGTACTTTAGATTGTTTATACAAGTACTTTAGATTGTTTATACAAGTACTTTAGATTGTTTATACAAGTACTTTAGATTGTTTATACAAGTACTTTAGATTGTTTATACAAGTACTTTAGATTGTTTATACAAGTACTTTAGATTATTTATACAAGTACCTTAGATTGTTTATACAAGTACTTTAGATTGTTTATACAAGTACTTTAGATTGTTTATACAAGTACTTTAGATTGTTTATACAAGTACTTTAGATTGTTTATACAAGTACTTTAGATTGTTTATACAAGTTCTTTAGTTTGTTTATACAAGTACTTTAGATTGTTTTGATTTATAATTTTAATGTAATTGTATAAGCCTTTACGAAAATTGCAATTACACCAAATATAAATTAAAATGGTTTAATATTTTAACTTGCTAGAACAATAAATCAATGAGTACCTTGAGGTTGTTTCTCTGAATCGAGACGGTTTAATCTGGTTGTAATAGGAGACGATGACACAATGAGACAATTTGTTGATTTAGAAACATCACCCGTGTGTCATGTGCTGGTGAGAAACATCACCCGTGTGTCATGTGCTGATGAGAAACATCACCTGTGTCATATGCTGGTGAGAAACATCAACCGTGTGTCATATGCTGGTGAGAAACATTAGTCGTGTGTCATGTGCTGGTGAGAAACATCACCGTGTGTCATATGCTGGTGAGAAACATCATCCGTGTGTCATGTGCTGGTTAGACACATCACCCGTGTGTCATGTGCTGGAGAGAAACATCACCCGTGTGTCATGTGCTGGTGAGAAATATCACCCGTGTATCATATGCGGGTGAAAAAACATCACCCGTGTGTCATGTGCTGGTGAGAAATGAATTGCAGGCTCCAAAGTAATTAATTAGTCCCAGGATTGAGTTAACATATGGAATAATATTCAACTGAATTTATTTTATTTTTTTTGTCCCTTAACCTCTTTTGGTGGTCGTAGGGGGTTCTAATGTTTCCATTAGAACAGGGGTCTCCAAACATTTCAGCCGGAGGGCCGGATTAACTGTCAAACAGCGGTTGGGGGGCCAAATAAGAAAGAATCAAAACATAAATGTTGATTGTAAGTATATATTTAATATTATTATATTGATAATATTAATATTATTTAATGTTATATTAAATATTATTTAATAATACATTGATGCACTGCACATGAATACATGTATTAGTGGGAATGGTGAAATTGTTTCCTGGATGCCAAAATATTAGATATTTCTGGCTTTAGATTTGATGTCCCTTACATCAACAGTGACCTGAGATTATCTTCAGACAAGTTAGTTCTCAAATTGTTCTTCACGTATTTCATCCTCCAAAGATTGAAAGGTACCTTGATGCAAAAGCTTTGACATTAGGGAAGTCTTCCTTGGGCAAAAACTGGTAAAAACTCAAAAGACCTTCTTTGAACTTGTCCCTAAGGAAGCCATTTGCTTGCAAATCAATCACCTCAAGCTGCAGTTCATCTGAGCAACTGGTCACATCTGCTTCAAATGGATTTTGAAATAGCCTAACTTCTTCTGCCTTTGAATCCAAGTCAGAAAACCGCTCCTGAAACTGCAGCTGGAGGTCTTTGATGATCTCGCATGCAAATGATGTGGGGAACTCAGCTGTTGCTTCAGCCATGAAGACCTTGCACTGCTGAAAGTGTGTCAAGTTGTTGGCCTGTACTTGTTAAAAAAACAAGACAAGTTTAGCTCTGAACGCCTTTAGGTGATTGTATAGATCAGAAACTAGATTTGTCTCTCCTTGTAGTTTTAGGCTCAGAAATTTTAAATGACCAGTAATGTCTGCATGAAAAGGCCAATTTCCATACCCACTCTTCATCAGACAGGCCATAGTTTGGAGACCCCTGCATTAGAACATTCTCAGGCTTGGTAGACCCTGGCGGCGCCCATCCCTCTCCAGGTCAGCGGAGGACTTTCTTAGCGTTAGTCATTCATCAACAATTTTACCGTGGGCTCGATCACACGCTCTTCAGCATGTGAGGCGACTGGCGAGTGCACTATTGACTTCGCTATCCAGCCGCCAACTATAATTACCAATCTATAAATCTATTGTAAATCAATTTACACATAATTTTACGCATAAAGAATTGGCCCAAATCAAATAAACTTAATCGTAAAGTATAGAGAGCACTTATACCTTTTTTAAAAATAAATTTGTTGCGTGTTCTTTATTCCTAATGTAGATTTAATTTTAATATCTATATCTATCTAAATCTCTTATTGATAATATAACCAGCCGAGCTGAACAATCGTTCACACAGCTTTGGATTGTCTCAGCTAAAGTTTCCGATACTGTAGTGGCTGTTTGGTATGCAGGTGATATGTAAGCGAAGTGCTAGAACCATGGTAGCAATGTTCCCTTTAACCAGCGCGGCTGCGCACATATTTAACCTACGCCACGCGGGAGTTTAGAATCACCGCGCAGCAAATTTTGTAAAATGTTGCACAATAATGGAGTTGTGCAACTTTGCACACGAGATTTTTTTTAACTTTGCACACGAACCAACGAAGCTTAGATTTAGAGGGAACATTGCATGGTAGGCAAACGATTTCTCTCAATGGACACAATAACCTTTATCAATATTTTAAACATTCACGTCAGTTAATAGTTTAAAACCAAAATGTCTTCCGCGAAGACAAAGTGGACACCAATATCAACATGCACTAGGTCTCTACCATAATAGAAGAAGAAGGATTGCTGGACATCGCACATCACCTTTTTGAAATGTGCTGGTGAGAAGCATCACCCGTGTGTCATGGGCTGGTTAGAAACGGAGTGCAGGCTCTAAAACGCAACTCCTTCCCCACCCTGTTACTGTCGAGAGTTAGTCCACATATAGTATGAAATTGAACTGTAATCACCAAGTGAATACACAACAAAGCGTGTGTATCTTTAGTGTCAGCGAGTAAATTCTACGTTTCTTTATTTCCCCGATATTTTTTTTATAGAATAAATCTCCGTCAGCTTATTCCATCCCCTCCCCCCACCAAGAGCCTTATCATTTCTTTTCGGGTGTCCCACGACTATTACCTTAATCATTACCTTCTCTCTTTCTCTCTCAGTCTCTATCTCTTTCATTGCCTCTCTCTATCTCTCTTTGTCTCTCCCTGTATCTCTCTCTTCCGTTCTCACTGCCTCTCCATCTCTCTCTTTTTCTGTCTCTTCCTCTGTCCCTCTTCCTTTTTCATTGTCTCTCTTTTTCTCTTTATCGCTTTCTGACCCTCTCTCTCTCGTCTATCTTTCTCACTATTTCTTATTTTCTTTTCCTGTCTGTCTGTCTCTTTTTCTTTCTATCACTGTCTCTCTCCCTAACTCTTTCTCTCAGCGACACTTTTTCTCTTTTTTCGTCTCTCGATCCCCCTGTCTCTCTTTATATATCTTTCTCTCTCTGTGTCTCTTTCTGCACATCTCTCATTTTCATCGATCTCTTTTTTCTGTTTTTTCTCTCTCGCTCTGTTTCTCTCTCACCCAGTTTCTCTCTCTGTTTTTCTCTCCCTGTCTCTCTCTCCCCGTCTCTCTCTCTCTATTTTTCTCTCTCCGGATGACTTTATAATGAATGTGACATTTTTCCACAACGTATTTTCTTCAAATCACATACCCCCGCCCCCCTTTTTTCCTAAGTAACTTTGTACAGTGTGTGTCACTGAGTGTGTGTCACTGAGTGTGTGCATTTTTATGTCATAGGAAAGTGACCAGGTAACTTTGTACAGTGTGTGTCACTGAGTGGATGAATTTTTATGTCATATGAAAGTGACCAGGTATCTTTCTAAAATATGTGCAGTGGGTTGGGATTTTATTGAACTAACCTCATCACTGTTTGCGTGTAGGTGAGTGTATTTGTGTGACGGTCTGTGTGTGTGTGTATGTGTTTGAGTGTCTCACTGTGTGCGTGTGTGTGTTTGTATGAGTGTCTCTGTGTGTGTCTGTGTGTGTCTGAGGTATATATGAGTTGATAATCTCTTGTATTAACAACAGTCACAGCAAGTTAACTACTATTAATATGAAAATTAATGTCTAATTTTAAAAAATAACATTTAAAAAAACCCTTAAAACCAAAGTTTTTTACCATAAATCCTTTATACTTGAGACATAACTAAAATAATTGATTGTGTTCAAAGGATATCATTGCACTATACGCGAAAAGCATATATATTTACCGTATTCACTCGCATATAAGCCGAGTTTAGAACTATAAAATATAAAACTGAAATCAGGGGTTTGGCATATTTGCGCATATAACAAAATGGACACAAGGAAATACACTAAAATGTTTTTTTTCTAAATATATACTTCGTTAATCATCAGTTGTGAACAACTTATGAGCGGAGGTTCAGATATAATTATTGCAAATAATGTGGAAAGAGCAGAACACGCTTTTGTGTCATTCCGAAAGGTAAACAAACTGGTTTGTAACAGAAAAGTAAGCATTTTACATCTTTAAAGTGACAAATTTCTATGAAACAAAAATATGGAGTAAAATTAGACAATAGTATGCTCTGCGTCTATTCGGGTTTCTGCCATTTTAAATCAGTTTTAGGGGGTCGGCTTAACTGCGATGTAGGCTTATATGCTAGTAAATGATACAGATGGGAAAATATGATAAAAGTATGTTCAATATAATACTCACTGCATGTTTAATATAATATGCACATCATGTTCAATATAATACTCACTGCATGTTTAATATAATATACACAGCATGTTCAATATAAAACTCACTTCACGACAGACTACCATAAATATTTACAATTTACATAGAGATACATAGATATAAACTAAAAAATGTATTAATCTAATTATAAATCATGCCATCAATGAGAAATTTTGAAACATCATTTTAATTGTCGCCACGAGTCTGCCTGAAAAATTTCAGCTCGATCTGATACAAGGAAGTGGGATAAAAATTGATGCAACATTTCTTGTTGGAAGCAATCAAGCAGAAGCCACGATTTAATACAAAGGATTTAATGAGCCGTAGATGGCAACAGTATTTTCAGCCACTCAGGCATGTTACATTATGACATCTATAGCTCTAATATGTTACATAATGATATCTACAGCTCTATAGTGTTACATTATTGTCACGTGTGAATCACATGATTGGTAACGAAGAGGTATTGTGAGTAATAAGCGCGGGAAAAGAGAAGCCTTCCCATTGGCTGAGAAGGTTGGGCGATCAGTTGTCAGATAACTTCCGTGAGGGAAGGACGGAAGGTGTGTGTGTCTCAAGATTTCCATGATTGTATAACCTGAAGTGATATTTCTGTGTACAAAGTATAAATGTTAAAATTGTTTTATTGAAACAAGTTCTTCAGTGAATTATTGTGCACAAGATTATGTATTGAGAGAACGCCTACAAGGGAGATACATATTAAATAAATAAAAAAAACTACAGCCACAGTAACAATTATGATATTTATAGCTCTATAATGTTACATTATGATATATATAGCTCCATCATGTTACATTATGATATCTATGGCTATATCATGTTACATTATGATATATATAGCTCTATCATGTTAAATTATAATATCTACAGCTTTATCATGTTACAATATGATATCTATAGCTCTATCATGTTAAATTATGATATCTACAGCTCTAACATGTTACATTATGATATATATAGCCCTATCATTTTACATTATAATATCTATAGCTATATCGTGTTGCATTATGATATATATAGCTCTATCATGTTACATTATGATATCTATAGCTCTATCATGTTACATTATGATATATATAGCACTATCATGGTACATTATGATATCTATAGCTCTATCATGCTACATTATGATATCTACAGCTCTATCATGTTACATTATGATATCTATAGCTCTATCATGTTACATTATGATATCTATAGTACTATCATGTTACATTATGATATCTATAGCTCTATCATGTTACATTATGATATCTATAGCTCTATCATGTTACATTATGATATCTACAGCTCTACATGTTACATTATGATATCTATAGCTCTATCATGTTACATAATGATATCTACAGCTCTATCATGTTTCATTATGATATCTGTAGCTCTATCATGTTACATTATGATATCTATAGTTCTATAATGTTACATTATGATATATATAGCTCTTTCATGTTTCATTATGATATCTATAGCTCTATCATGTTACATTATGATATCTATAGCTCTATCCTAAAGAATTCGAATGGTTGGGCTGCTGCGGTGTCATGTCTAAAGAAATATGGTACAAGATAAAATTGTTCGAATGAGCGAAAATATTCAATTTTATTAGACTTTATGACAAGCTTAACAGCTATACCATTTTCTTCTGCCTTAAGAGAATATTCTCTCAAGTATACATGGTAAAGACCAAAGATAATCTAATACAACTCTTGTAGAACATACTAATACCTTAGGGGACGTCCATAAATGATGTTACGGATCTGGTGGGGTGGGGAGGGGGTCACACTTTTTGTAAGATGTGTGAAAACGGGGAGGGATTCACACTTTTGTGAGATGTGTTAAAACGGGGAGGGGGTCACACTTATTTAAGATGTGTTACAAGGGGAGGGTGTGTTTAAGAACTGTGACGTCACATCAAACACGCAAAACTTTAAATGAAAGCTCCACTTCAATATTTTATTACTTAATTAGATGACCTTTTAAAATGGCTCAACGTGTGTTACGATATTAGACTGACGCCTCTGTAGTATAGGTTGGAAGAAACGGTTATCATTTTTGTGGGGGCACACAGTTGGATGACGTCATCACAGCTGTTGCGCTTACCGGCGGCGGTGCGCAGTAATTAATTATACTTCATTAATGTCATGTTCTTATACAACATTAATTATCTTAGACAAGTTAATTACGCTGTCATAAGTGTGATGTTGTAATACAACAGTGTCATGTTGTTACACAACATGTTCATTAGAGGTGTCATGAGTGTCATGGTTGTTAATTAGGATATCATGTTGTTATACGTTCATTAGTGCGTGTGGCGGGAAATTCAAATTTTCTGGTGTTTAAAGGGGGATAATCGTGTATTTGTATTTATTGTTTAAGTTACTCCCCCATTTTTTTTCTTTTTAAAAAAAATTTTTTTTTAAATTTTTAACTTTTAACTTTTTCAATTTATTCAATTATTTAATAATTGAGTGGTTCTCAAAATATTTTTATGTATTTAAAATGACGACAACAAGACCACTAAGACAGTACTTCGGTGACGACCAACTCATTGAAAGTCCGGTTAGTACGGTAGTGCTGGTTACCTAGCGGTCTAATAAGGCAATGTAAATTTTATTCAGGTTATTTAGGTGTATTCTAGGTAGAAAGAATATAATATTTTAAAAAGCTGTATAAAATAGAAGTAAACAAATAAAACGACAACACATTTAATAATGGATCATAGGTGGAAACATCCCTTTACGGCTCTTATCGCCGGTCCAACCGGTGAAATTCCTAATTCGGCCAACACCAGTAGTACACATAGTGCAAAAGAAATAGATTTATCACCCCCGGCTAAACGTACCAGAGATAAAAAGAGTAAAATTCCAACCCCAGTGAAACAGGACGTTGATAACGAGCCCAAAACCCAGTCAGATAGATCAACTCTGACTAAAAGTATCAGCGGTAGTAGTAGTAAGAAATCTAAAATAGCTACACCCGTAAGGTGGGACGAATGGAAACAACAAAATTTAAATAAAAAAAACTACTATGATCCGAGTAGACCTGGGGCTTATGGAGGAGCTGTGGCCTTACAAAGCAATCTTCCTAATATTAGTAACAAGGTGATCAAAGAATGGTTAAGTCACCAAGATACATATACTTTACATAAACCAATTCGATGACGCTTTAATAGACGACGCATCATAACAGGTGGAATTGTTTGCATGGGTTATATCTAGCTGTCATTGTTTGTGTTATATCTAGCTGTCATTGTTTGCATGTGTTATATCTAGCTGTCCTTGTTTGTGTTATATCAAGCTGTCATTGTTTGTGTTATATCTAGCTGTCATTGTTTGTGTTATATCAAGCTGTCATTGTTTGCATGGGTTATATCTTTCAATAACAATGTAATGCAATTACAAAGTTATTTGAAGAATGTCAGTTTTTTTATCCGCCTGTTCTTCTATCACAGTCAATAAATCATTAACACCTCATTGTGTCTTTCAGACAGCCACCTGCCCCCACTCCCACACACACACTTTAAATTCCCACCCAGTGCCGTACTCATCTCGTCCCTGTTATCCTCCATCAGGTAGAGTGGGGAGCCCAGTGTTGTCTCCAGTCCACCCCCTCCCCCCCCCACGTCTCACCAACCCCCCCCCCTTTACATCACGTATATGACGTGTGCCCACCCACGTCTGCCGAGCGTCTCTGTTTTACTAAATGACCTCTTTCATCCGGGTATTTCTTCTCTCAGAATAGTTCCGTTTAAAAGAAATCAAATAAATTATTTAAATACAACAATAACTAGTTTGAAATATGCCAGACTTTTAAAAAAATCGTATAATGGACTCGTCTTGTCATCGTTTGTGATAATAATTCTTCTTGAAACTCGTGTTGTCTTAAGATTCAAAGTGTAGGAGAGATATTGGGAGGGGGAGGATGGGGGATTTTATTAGCCGCTGCTCTAGTCTTAAAGGCACTTTCAACGACGCCAGAAATATTATGGGCCCTAGACCAGTGCTTCTCAAACTGTTCAGTAGGGCAGACCGGAAGGAATTTTTCCATTGCATGGACCGGTGCATTTTTTAGTGGTCCCCTCTTAAATAATCCTAGATTTTTAAAAATGACACAACTGGGTGACGACGTTTACGAGATAGAGGTTTTAAAGAAATTTATTTTATGGGATCTCCCTCTCCAGATAGGTTTTTTTGTTTATCAGTATGCAAAGCTTAGGATGTTAGAGTTTTATTATGATTTCATAGATAGGTTTATAGATAGGACCGATTTTCAACTCTGTGAGATGGATACGGACACTTTGTATTTGGCCCTTACGACACAGGACTTAGCTGACGCTGTTAGGCCCCATCTCAGACAGGAATTTTATGACGACTACGACAAATGGTTCCCCTTTGAAGTTTTTTTTTCATAGAGATCTTTTTAAACAAGGCAAGGGCGCTGTACCATTAGATTGTCAGGAATGTAGGGATAGGAAGTTAGTTGTATGAGAAGAGAACTCCGGGGGTTTTAAATTAGAGTATGAGGGGGATGGGATGGTGTCCCTTTGTAGTAAGACTTATCACTGTTTCGGGGACTACACAAGACAAGTGCAAAGGGGCTCACAAAGCAATACAACACATTAGACAAAGACACTTTCATGAAAGTTCTCACATCACAGCAAGCAGGGGGTGGGGAAAATATGAGGTTTAAAACACAGTTTTTTTTTATTTATACATACAGACAACATTGACTGAACTACCCCAGCTTGAAAAACGGGGATGTGGTCATCGATGGCTGGAGTGAACTCCAGTGACCAGTGGAGGTGAACTGTAGCACACGGCTACACATGATATATAGAGATAAACTAAAATGCATTCATTTAATTACGGTACATTCGATCAAATTGAAATTTTAATACAATGTATTGCTATGTGACACAAGTCAATGTGCAAAATTTCAGTACAATAATATCTCAGAACAAAGATAATATTTCATACGTGTTTTTCGCTTGACCAATCGACCGCGACACAGAGACAAGACGGTGAAGTTAATCTATGGGATTTAAATATACATAAAATGATATTAAGCGTCTTTCCGTCTTACTCCGTTAATTTTTACTCTAATTCATGTTTTAAAGAATTGTTTTCTCTTTTTTTAATACACCTTTTATGTCACTAAATGTTACATTTATAATAGCACTGTATGTACAGTCCCTTACAGCAGTGGTCCCCAAACTTATTATAGCACTGTATGTACAGTCCCTTACAGCAGTGGTCCCCAAACTTATTATAGCACTGTATGTACAGTCCCTTACAGCAGTGGTCCCCAAACTTATTATAGCACTGTATGTACAGTCCCTTACAGCAGTGGTCCCCAAACTTATTATAGCACTGTATGTACAGTCCCTTACAGCAGTGGTCCCCAAACTTATTATAGCACTGTATGTACAGTCCCTTACAGCTGTAGTCCCGAAACCTTTTATCGCGTGGACCGGTCAAAGTTTAATAATTTTACCGCGGCCCACTGACCGGGTTTGGTGTGGGTGGACGGCGGCGTTGATTGTTTATACAGGTACTTTAGATTGTTTATATAATTACTTTAGATTGTTTATATAATTACTTTAGATTGTTTATATAATTACTTTAGATTGTTTATATAATTACTTTAGATTGTTTATACAAGTACTTTAGATTGTTTATACAAGTACTTTAGATTTTTTATACAATTATTTTAGATTGTTTATACAAGTACTTTAGATTGTTTATACAAGTACTTTAGATTGTTTATACAAGTGGGTTAATAATCGATCCAAAGTTTTTTCGACAAGCAAACAATCAACCAGACACCCCGAGTTAATATAAAGGATTTAAAAAATAGTCAGTAAATGTAAAGACGTGCACACTGAGGTTGTTGTTACCCGACTCCCATTTATTAACCGACGTTCACTCGCGTTGTTTATATTTCTTCGTGCTGCAGTTTGTGTCCGTTCTTTCTCCTCTCTCTTTGCACTCTTTATGAGCAAGTCTGCGGCGTATGCTACGCCGCGGGGCGTCTAGTTTCATAATAATTATAAATCCTCACATCCTATTGTTACATCGTTCCCTTTTCAAAATTACAAAATCGATACCAGCGCCACCTAAAGGCATTATAATTACATCCATACATACATACAGACAACGTGAATTATGTATATTGATAATGCGCACCGATTGGGAATATATGTTTAAAAATTATCGTCCATATAATAGGCACCGAATCGCGCAACAGGAAAGTATTGAAAAGGTCGTTTAATATAATACGCACCGGGACACTCTATCTAAAATAATATATTGATACAATATCAAGTTGTTACACCCGGACATATAAAACAGGGGACATGCTTATTTTAGCCAATAAAAACAAAAAAATTACTTTTTATACCCATGGATATGGTTTTACATAATATTCAAACACATATGAACATATTGAAACAATACTAACACTAAAAATTGATATCTTAATTGTTTATATGAATGTAATTGTGAATGGGTTTTATGTTGGCGACATTGTCTTTATCCAAAAATACTCATTTTTAAATATTCATAAAAAACACACATATGCCTAAATTTGAAATATCTTACATTTTAAGATTCAGAAATGAATGCTCTTTAAAACATACAAGCCACTCCAAAAATATTTCAACAATTATCAAACTTTATATGCGTGGGACATGAAAATGACATTTTAGGGAGAAATGCCCATATAAGCGATTTAGAGTCAAAAACTTTGTTTATACGGTTGTTATGGGGGTGAGTTTGAAACCACGAAGCAGCTTAAGTTAGGACCAGGGTAACCAGTGGACACGCTGTAAGTTGGGATCAGGGTAACCAGTGGACACGCTGTAAGTTGGGACCAGGGTAACCAGTGGACACGCTGTAAGTTGGGACCAGGGTAACCAGTGGACACGCTGTAAGTTGGGACCAGGGTAACCAGTGGACACGCTGTAGGTTGGGACCAGGGTAACCAGTGGACACGCTGTAGGTTGGGACCAGGGTAACCAGTGGACACGCTGTAGGTTGGGACCAGGGTAACCAGTGGACACGCTGTAGGTTGGGACCAGGGTAACCAGTGGACACGCTGTAGGTTGGGACCAGGGTAACCAGTGGACACGCTGTAAGTTGGGATCAGGGTAACCAGTGGACACGCTGTAAGTTGGGACCGGGGTAACCAGTGGACACGCTGTAAGTTGGGACCGGGGTAACCAGTGGACACGCTGTAAGTTGGGACCAGGGTAACCAGTGGACACGCTGTAAGTTGGGATCAGGGTAACCAGTGGACACGCTGTAAGTTGGGACCAGGGTAACCAGTGGACACGCTGTAAGTTGGGATCAGGGTAACATGTGGACACGCTGTAAGTTGGGACCGGGGTAACCAGTGGACACGCTGTAAGTTGGGACCAGGGTAACCAGTGGACTCCTTGTGATAACTTCAGTCAGTTAATAGTAGGCCATCAGTAGACCTGACAGAAAATAAGTAAATAAATAATTGAAATTACTCGTCATGTAAAAGGTGAACTTTCTCTCTAATTATACACATCAGATTGTTTAAAACTAAAAGTTTTTAAAAAATTTAAATAATGAATATTATATATGTTAATCATCAATGTTTTGGCTTGAATTTTACCAATTTTAATAACGATATATATTGAGTTCATTGGAAGGACAAATAAATCTTAATACATATTTTTTTGACTAAGAAAATAATATTTAAAAAATAAAAGCAACGCCCTTGATAAGATAACTTGTTATTTAATGATGCAGTAGTTGCCTTGTTTTGACTATTGTTAAAATAAGATGTTTATCCAAACTTCTACCTGACACACACACGCACGCACACACAAACAAGCAAAAAGTGTTGAGGTTAATTAAGTAATAACATTCTTTGGAGAATTCGTACCCCCCTTGCACACCTTATTATAAAGATATCTGGTCAATTTCCTATCACATATTCATACACACGCTCAGTCACTAAGTGACACAAACTGTATAAAGTTAATTACAAGAAAATAGGGAGCGTTGGTAGGTGATTTGAAGAAAATTCTACGCAGAATTATGTCACATTTATTATGAAGTCTTCCGCGAAGAGAGAGAGAGAGAGAGATGAAAAGAGAGAATGAGAGAGAGAAACAGAGAGAGAGAGTAAGATAGAGAAAGACACAGAGAGAGACAATGAGAAAGAGAGAGACAAAGAGAAAGAGAGAGACTAAGAGATAGAGGAAAAAAGAGAGATATATAGAAAGAGACACAGAGAAAGATATATATATATATATATATATATATATAGAGAGAGAGAGATGAGCCATAAATGAAGACAGAGAGAAAGTGTCGTTGAGAGAAAGAGAGATAAAGGGGGAGAGAGGCAGAGAGAGAAAGAGAGAGAGACATAACGACAGACAAATAAAGAAAGAAAGAAAGAAAGAAAGAAAGAGAAAGAGGCAGAGAGAGAGAAAGAGAGAGAGGGCAGATGGAGACTCAAAGACAGAGAAAAAAAGAGAGACAAAGGAAGAGAGAGACAGAGAGAACTGGAGAGACAGTTAAAAAGGAAGAAAAAGACAGAGAGCGACTGAGACAGCGAGAGAGAGCGATCGAATGAAGGAGATAGAGACAGAGAAAGAGAGAGAGTGAGAGAAAGATCGTATGAAAGATATAGAGACAGAGTGAGAGAGAGAAGGTAAAGGTTCAAGTGATATTCGTGGGACACCCGGTTGCTGGCCGACGAATAGAAAAGATATTGAACCGGTTTGGGGGTGGGGGTTATTGTTTTAAAAAATATCTGGAAATAAATAAAAGTAGAGTTTAATCGCTCACAGTAACGATACACACGTTTTGTTATGTTGTTGTTTTCTGTGTTGGTCTCTGAGTGAGGGCGTGGGGTGTCAATAGATTCACTTGTTAATTTCAGTTCAATTTCGTACCATATGTGAACTAACCCACGCGACTAATTAAGGTGGGGGTGGGAAAGGGGGGCTTTGGAGCCTGATGTTGGTTTCTAACCAGCACATGACACACGGGTGATGTTTCTCACCATCACATGACACACGGGTGATGTTTCTCACCAGCACATGACACACGGGTGATGTTTCTCACCATCACAGGACACACGGGTGATGTTTCTCACTATCACATGACACACGGGTGATGTTTCTCACCATCACATGACACACGGGTGATGTTTCTCACCATCACATGACACACGGGTGATGTTTCTCACCATCACATGACACACGGGTGATGTTTCTCACCATCACAGGACACACGGGTGATGTTTCTCACCATCACATGACACACGGGTGATGTTTCTCACCATCACATGACACACGGGTGATGTTTCTCACCATCACAGGACACACGGGTGATGTTTCTCACCATCACAGGACACACGGGTGATGTTTCTCACCATCACAGGACACACGGGTGATGTTTCTCACCATCACAGGACACACGGGTGATGTTTCTCACCATCACAGGACACACGGGTGATGTTTCTCACCATCACAGGACACACGGGTGATGTTTCTCACCATCACAGGACACACGGGTGATGTTTCTCACCATCACAGGACACACGGGTGATGTTTCTCACCAGCACAGGACACACGGGTGATGTTTCTCACCAGCACAGGACACATGGGTGATGTTGCTCACCAGCACAGGACACACGGGTGATTTTTCTCACCAGCACAGGCCACACGGGTGATGTTTCTAACCAGCACAGGACACATGGGTGCTGTGCGATGTCCAGCAATCCTTCTTCACTAAGTTTGATAGGGATCTAGTGCAGGTGGATTCTCGTTTCCACTTTGTGCTCGTGGACTAGAAGCCCTGGGACTCTAGGTCTCCTGTCTTGACTCTTTTAGGTTTAAGTAACAAAGAGCTGGTGTTTTTTTAATTATAGAGGGTCTCTATCTGGTCCCGTTATAAATTAAATTATAAGCCTATTACCTTAATAATCCCTCCTGTCGGTTTATTGTAGGCCATTGGTATACCTGTCAAAAATGCTGTTTGATTTTATATATAATTAGTGGTAAGCGTCTTTCAGTTTTCTCAAGATATAAATAACTTAGATCGTTAGAAAAAGTTGTTTTAACTCTTTTCAGTTTTAAGTAAAATTTATTATATACTAGCAGACCCGTCGTGCGCTGCAACGATCTCAGTAAAAAGGAATACATATAGATAAAAAAGAAATTACTTTAATTAAGGGTCATCGGGCCCATCAGTTTAACATATGACATTCGAAAATATGTTCATTTTCATTACAAGTATAAAAATGTATTTTCTATTTAGCTCAATATCGTGTAAAATTGAATGGGGAATACAATACATGTATACTAAAAGTTTAGTAAAAACAAATTTAGGGCCCCCAGTCCCGAGGAAATGGACATTAGGAGTTCAGTGCCCTATAGTAATTTAATATAGACTCTTAAGTTTGTATATGCCATGTTTGGTCAAAAACCAGTTATTTTCTCATTATTTAACAAGTAAACTAATTTTTATTTAGCTAATATAAGATAAAAAAATATATATCAAGGGGCCCTCGGGCCCATTCGGTTCAAGATGTACGTTTGGAAAACCTGTTCATTTAAATTCAGTTTCATCATGGATATATTTCTTAAAATCGTTAAAAATAGAATGGCAAATAATTTCTCAAACATATTAGTAAAAAAGACATTTGGGGCCCCCAGCCCTGAACAATTGGATATCAGACGTGCAATGCCCTTTTTGTATTAATATGGGCTACCAACTTTTTATATACAAAGTTTGGTTAAGATTCATCAATTTACCTAATTATTTTTATATAGCTCATATAAGAAAAAATACTATTATGGGCCCCTCGTGCCACATGAGTGTTAAATTTTGCAAACAAAGTTGCCGATTATCATCCCAGGAGCGTACTCAAAAGTCTCCCAAATTTTCATGACGATCGGATGAATGGTTTAGTCAGCTATAAATGATATACATACATACGAACATACATACATTGATTTATATATATATATAGATAAGATTAGAAAAAACAACATTAAGGACCCCCGGGCCCAATCGGTGCAATAAATTAACTTTAAAATACCTGTTCATTTCAATCTGGTTCATGATAGATATATTAGTCAATGCTTTTCAAGATCGTGTAAATCATAACGGGAATAAATTTAACGCTTACAAAAAGAAAAAAAAAGATTTTGGGCCCCGGCCGCAAAGGAACGAGCATTAGGAAATCAGGGCCATATGGTACTTTAATATAGGCTATCAAGTTGTTATGTACCAAGTTTGGTCAAGATCCATTCATTTTCCAAGCAGCTAAGCCCTAAACTAATTTTTATATAGCTCATATAAGAAAACATTCTCATTATGGGCCCCGGCGCCCCATGAGTGTTAAATTTTGTAAAAAAGTTGCCTAATTACATCCCGGGAGCGTACTCAAAAGTCTTCAAAAGTTTCATGGCGATCGGATGAATGGTTTAGTCAGCTATAACAGACATGCATACATAAATACATACATACATACATACATTAATTTGTATATTTATAGACTAGAAATACACCCGCACTTCGTTGCGAGAGTGTACTGCCCCTTTTTCCAGTGTTAGTTGTTGGATATTGCATTTTTTATTTTCCAAGTTAAATTTGAGATTTATCTATTAGTTAAAATCTTATGTGAAACAGAGATATACCAGTTTAATAAAAACATTGTTTTGTTACCCCGGACACGAAGGAGCGGGCATATTGAGTTCAATTCGATGTAGAATTTCATATGGATTATCAGGTTTATATGTACTCAGCTTGATCTTGGTATATCAATAAGTCAAGTAGCCAATGATTAAATTATACTAATTAACCTAATATAAGAGAAATTGATATTACTGTATATAATTTAAACCTAACTTGTGCTTTATTGTGATAAAAATTGTTTAACGTATGTGTCTGCACAATTACAGCATTCTATTCATATGGGAATTTGGAAACTTTGTGATAAGTGACTGAGGAATTAGGCTGTCATTAGTATAGAAAACAGACATAAAGCTAAATGAAGCAAGAAAATTTAAAATATGCATATTAAAAAGATATCCAATGGGACATTAACATTAAATAATCTTGGTTTAAAACTTTTATATTTTTATAATTAAATATCTATCAGAAAGGGAGAGAAAAAATCAAAACAATTTATTTAATTTTTACCATTTTATCGCGTGAGTCGTTTTCACTTAATGCAGTACCTCACTATTTTAATGGTACATATATTTTATTAACGAGCGCTAAGCCCGTGCTACGCTACGGGGTAGGCACAATAAAAATAACTTTATTTGCTTGTGGGTCTCAAAGCCCCCCTAAAAATGAGTATAAACTCCTCAGGAAATTATGGTAGTGATAAATCGAACCCCTTCTTTATAAAGATCACGATATGTGTGTCGAGAAAATAGTAAGTATTATGAATTTAAATATTACCCATCAATTTTGGTATTTCTGCTTTAATAATGCACGCTTTTCTCTATATACTCTACCAGAATAACAAAGGTCCTTAACATTTACAAAACTCTTATAGGCAAGGATCAATTTGTTTTCACAGGAATCAAAAAATTAAAACAATATTTTTCCATATGATTCCATTGGTTCTTGGAAACAGCTCTCAAAAACAACCATTCCATTCAAGTCTTAGCATGAAATTAGTTCAAGACAAATAGGATATATTTTTTGAGCCAGATAATATTTATGTGAAAATGTATGCTTAGGGAAGATTTGAAAATAGGGTTTATTTGTTTAAAAGTTTTTTTCTATTGACATGAATAATACCATAAAACAGAGGTTCCCAACCTTGTGCCCGCAAGCACCATGGTGCCCGCGGAACGATTCGTATGTGCCCGCCACTATTCGACATAGACATAATTATTTTCATAAACATTATTTAAAAAGATGAATTATTTTTATTTATTTGTTAGAGTTTTAATTTTTTTGAGTACCTAGGTTTATAAAATACGTTCGTATGTTTGCGATATTGTATGAATGAGTGGTTCCTTTGCTGACAGTACTTGTCGCAACTTGTCTAGCGGCGAACCAGACTGCAATCTTCACGCTAGCCTGGAACGGGTGGTGCTATTTGCACATCACTTCTTGTACACGCAGAAAACTTGAAGTGAACGAACGCCACGAACTGTGCCGATGAACGCCGAAGGCGCAAAACACTTGACTCATGACTCTGATTGCATCGGCGATCATCGGCTCATTTCGGGTTTTCTACGTGTACAAGGAGTGGTGTGCAAATAACATTCACCGCCTGGAACCGCGTTGCTGTCATTGTATTTTTATGGCTTCCTCGTTCTGGTCGCGACTGTTAGCTAAGAGACATCATCGTTTGACGAAACACGAATTAGGAGTTTTGATATTCCTTTTGTAAATTTTTAACGGCCTAAAAGTGAGTTGCGTAATCTATTATATTATTAAGCGATAATCTATTATGATTGTGGGGATAGTTATAGTCCTTGTTATAATACATGTATGCATATAATGTAGAACAGACTCGCGCCATAACATTGATTTTATATTGTAGTTCAAATACTATTTATTATTTATTTTTAGCCCTAAAACGAGTTGAACGAGTAAAAGACAACAAACCTAAAATTTTAAAACTGACTGGGAGGAGTCATATTGTCTCGTTAATTTGAAAAATAAATGCGTTAGTTTGTTGTGTGGTAGTGTCACGTGTGACTGACATGATTTGTGACGTAAGGTCACGTGAATAATAAACGCGGGAAGAAAGGAGCGTTCCCATTGGTTGAAAGGGTTGGGCGATCAGTTGTCAGATAACTTCCGTGAGGGAAGGATGTGATGTGTGTGCTTGAGAATTCCACGTTGTATAACCTCAAATTATATGATTCTTGTACAAAGTATAAATATTAAAGTTGTTGTATTGAAACAAGTTCTTCGGTGGATTATTATGTACAAGATTCTGTATTGAGAGAACGTCTACAAAAAGAGTTACATATAAAAAGATAACTGTTACAGGTAGTAGCATTGCAGTGCCGAAAAAACGTAATGTTGAACGACACTTTCAGACAATTCATGCAACTTTTTAAGTGAAATATCCACTTAAATCTGAAGTAAGAAAGAAAAAATCCGTCAACTAAAATCAAGTCTAACTGTACAACAGACTTTTTCCCTAGACATGTGGGAAATTCTTAAAAGGCCACCATAGCTTATTTCAAAATTTCTCACATGCTTGCAAAAAAGAAGAAATCTTTCATTGATGGTGAGTTGTTTCAGGAACTATTTTTGACTGGTGCCGATTGTTTGTTTGATGGATTTTCTAAGAAACGTGATATTTTCTCAGCAATACAAGACTTACAGTCAAACAAAAAAAGCGGCATATAAAATTGAATCATTTTTCGGTTCGACATATTTATGCGAATCATTGTTTTCAAATGTGAACTTAATAAAATCAAGATATAGATATCGACTCACCGATGAGCATCTTTATGATTGTTTGCTAACAGGATTATCGTCATAATCTCCTGATTGTGAGGCTCTGGCCAATGATATGCAATGCCAAAGATCACATTGACATATTGATATATTTTTTTTATAAAATTTTTTCTTTGTATTTGTGTTGTTGTTTTTTTTTGTTTACTTTGTTTACGTTTTGTAAATTTTTCTGTGTGTATGCAATTTGAATAATAATTTTATTATTTCGAAACATGTTTATTTATTAATAAATTATGAATATAAGAAAATAAATTATAGGAAAATGAGAAGTTATGGAAGGAGATTGTCGATTAAAAATACGTGGTGCCGCCAATATTTTTGAGTACAAAAAGGTTGTGAACCCCTGCCATAAAATAATGTTTTGTTTTTAAATTTCTAGAGATTGATCTTCTAATAAATTAATATGTCATTTTAAATGACTTCCCACTCTTTTCTTCTTTTTAGCTTATAAAATGATATGGTACTGTCTTAATACATAAGACATACTATGTAGGCATTTTATTTTATTAAATCTGAATAGTTAAAGAAAACTTTATTTTCAAGAAAGTGTATATAATTTTTAAAAAACAACTGCCATTTAGTGAACCACATGATCTATCTTTGAAATCAGACTGTATACAACACTTTATCCTCGTTGTATAATATTGCTCAAATAAAATCAAGCTGTTATGTCACAATATCAGTCGCTGTTAGTGTATTTGTTCCCCAGCACACGCACTTTCTGAAGCTAGAACCAATATGTAAGTCGTAATACCCGCGTTATGTCTTTACACTAACTATATGTACACCTTAAAGAACAGTACAGTTTATACTATTTTTAAATGAATGTTTTAGCTCTCAATGAGCTTTTCTTAGGATTACTTTATTCAAAGGAAAAGCTCTTCAAAACATTATTTGTATTTCTAGTCTAAGCATGACCTTATTCTATCGAAATTGATTTTTTTTAATTAGCCAGATATTATTTATGTGAATATTGATGCTTAAGTACAGTGTATATGGGGTTTATTTGCTTTAAAGATACATTTTGAATAGCAAGATTTTGGCTTAAAATTTACCCTGCTGGTTTAGTTTAAGTTATGCAAAAAGTATAAAAACAGTTGCAACGCTATAGTGTTTATGCCACTCAGGGTTGGACGATATTATTGACTCCTACCTCCACCAATGAAAGGTACCTTTCAAAAGGTCATGAAGTTACCACTCAATATAAAAATAACTGTTACTTTTAATACCCACACTCTTATGTCCGTGAATATAACTCCTATATATAATCCATTTTCATCTTTAACAGTACCGATATTTGTTCAATCCATTTATTTCTTTGGGGCAGTTTAAGTAGCAATCGTACCAGAAAATAAAAATTTCATTAACTATTTAAGCCCCGAAAAAAAATAATCTGACACTTAGAAAAACTTTCATCACTTATCACTCGCTTCATACATCAAATGCCGTTCCCTGTGCATTTTTCTATTTATAAATTTTATTTAACTACCATGTTTAGCTTAATTTATGCAAAAAGAATAATAACAGTGGCTAAGCTATAGTGTTGGGTTTATATCTGGTTTTACTTAATGTGCCTTCTATCTCTAATGCATTGAATAAATTATTAGTATTTGAATATTTATAACTAACTTTTAAAATGGCAAAGACATAAAGTACTTAAATTTAAGCAAATATAAGGACCTTAATATAAGGATATAACGAAAAGTGGTGACATGATACCGAGTGTTTGATAAACAACAAAATAGTATTATAGAAATATTTTTAAAAAAGTACACTTAAAAAACAGTGACTATGGTTTGTAAGCAAAACTTAAGGTAGATTAACGTTTAACATAAATGTAGACATCTGAAGAAAGATTAAAGCAAATAAAATTTTGGAACGGCTGGATAAATACATCTCAAAAATACATTAAAAAAAATAGTATAAAGATGTAACTTGCAAACAAATATTAATTCTTTAAAATTAAAAAAAAAGATAAACGTAGTCTTGTTAGAGGCGCTGCATTACTAGACATAATAATTAAATATTTAAAAAATATTTTTTTAAAAAGGACACGCATTTAACATAATCAATACATTTAGTTATGTCTCATATATAAGGGATTTATAGTCAAAAACTTTGTTTTTACAGCTATCTTTTAAAACTTATAATAAAAAATCTTTAAAATTCACGTCTGACGCCCACACATCTTTTTTTACCACTATTTATTAATACCAAACACCTCATAAGCGCCCGCCCAACGTTTTATACCACGGTGATGTGTTCACGTGGTGAACTCATTGATGTCAACAAAGCAGACGAGTACCGTTGCTTATATAAAGATAAACTACAAATGCAATAATTTTAATACGGTACATTCGATCGATCTGAAATTTAAAACAATGAATTGTCATCCAAGATCTATCTGTGGTAAAATTTTGAGATCTCTGGGTCCATCAGAAGTGGTTTAATTTTACGTTTCAAGATTTGAAGGAAGGAAGAATGGATGGATGGACACAACATACAAACAGTGTGACTTAAATAAAAGCGTGTATAAGTAAAATGTAAAAAAAATCTTTTTTAAAAAAGAACACGCTTTTATTTACAAACATTTACAGACTGAAACGCGCTGATCTCTCATTCCCTTGATGTAAACACGGGAATTTGGTAAACGAGGGCTTGAGTGAAACCAGTGAGCCCTGGAGGTCAACTCTAGCAGACGACTATACATTCTAAATAGTAATAAATAGAGATAAACTAAAAATTGATTAATTTAATTACGGTACATTCGATCGATCTGAAATTTTGAAACAATGCATTGTCATCCAAGATCTATCTGTGGTAAAATTTTGAGATCTCTGGGACCATCAGAAGTTGTTTAATTTTACGTTTCAAGATTTGAAGGAAGGATGGATGGATGGATGGACACAACATACAAACAGTGTGACTTAAATAAAACCGTGTAAAAAAATAACCCGCTTCATCACATTTAATTCACACACACACACACACACACACACACACACACACACACACACACACACACAAAAATACATACACTGACTTAATACGCACATGCACACACATACCTAATTATACACACGCACGGAGCGCCATATTAATATTTTAAAAAATCACATTAAATTAACCATGGCACTTTTTACTTCGTTTCCTTTTTACAAATTAATGTAACCTCAGACATTACGTCACGCCACAATATTTTATTGCGATAAACTCCTTCTTGTTAATCTCGACACCAAAATGTTAATTATTATTACACGCTTTTATTTAAGTCACATTGTTTGTATGTTGTATCCATCCATCCATCCATCCTTCCATCCATCCATCCATCCATCCTTCAAACCTTGAAACGTATAATTATACCACTTCTTATGGTCCTAGAGATCTAAAACATTTACCACAGATAGATCTTGGATGACAATGCATTGTGTCAAAATTTCAGATCGATCGAATGTACCGTACCGTATTGAAATTATTGCATTTTTAGTTTATCTATAGTCTATATATAAGCATCGGTACCCGTCTGCTTTGTTGACATCCATGAGTTCACCACGTGAACACATCACCGTGGTATAAAACGTTGGGTGGGCGCTTATGAGGTGTTTGGTATAAACTAAACAAACCCGTAAAAACAAAGTTTTTGACTATAAATCCCTTATATATGAGTCATAACTAACAGGATTGATTATTTTTAAACGCGACAAGCATTTACAGACTGAATCTGTCTTAACTCAACTTTGCTTCATAACCCTAGGGGTGAGAGGGGAAAAGTCTGGTCACCAATTCGCTTGACCGAGCTCAGCGTGACACGTAAAATTTAAACAAAAGCACCCCGGCGCTTCGATGGGTTGCCTCAAAGCGTCAACTCAAACTTTCACGTGGGAAAAAAACAATAACAAACAGTGAATTTGAATTACATACCTCATATAAGGATAAACTAAAAATGCATTAATTTAATTACTGTACGTTCGATCGATCTGAAATTTTGATACGATGCATTGTTAGGTCAGTCGGGTCAGTGTGCCAAATTTCAGAACGATCGGATCTCAAGAAGTGGGTCATTTTTTACTTTTGTTTTTCCGCCCGCCCGCCCAGCCCATGAGATGACGACAGAGACGGCCGCGAAGTTAATATAAGGGATTTAAAAATAGTTGTAATAAATAGAAGTAAAAAAATGATTTTTAAAAACCACGTTTTTATAAGTGGACTAAAAAGAAGAAAATAATTTAAAACTTATTAGTTCAAGTACTTCGATTTAATATGGGCGTAACAACGGGTTTTCATCGGGGCAGTTGCCAAGGGCGCCAGCTCAAAAGGGCGCCACTAAATCTCTAATTGTATTTAAATAAATACAGTCGGACCTTACGGAGTTTTTGAGTTTGGGAAAATGGCTTAATAGGCGCCGATTAATCAAGGACAATTTAGATATTGACGGGTGGGGGGAGCAGCCATACCGGCTATTAGGCTAGACAGGAAAGAGAGGCGGTGTCTATGTTTCATATGAAAGGAAGACAACTTGCTTTGACATGCCGACACAAGCCCGTGAGAGGAGACACCTTCCCTCCCCTCCCCCACTTTACTCCCTCCACAGTGGGATGGGGGGAGTAAGGTTTTCCTTTTTAAAAAGAGTCAAAGCATGCAGCAGACTTAGACTTAGAGGGAACATTGCAGGTAGGCAAACGATTTCACTCAATGGACACAATAACCTTTATCCACATTTTGAACATTCACGTCAGTCAATAGTTTAAAACCAAAATCTCCGTGTAATCGTCCGGAAATAAGTTTATATTTTTGTTCGCAATATTTTACTTTTTGACTTCCAGTACATTTATAAGTGGTGGGTGGGTCAATTAAGCGTTAAAAACATTTTAATCGATAAAAAGTTTTAACGCTTAATCGAGAAATTAATCGTTAATTTCCGCAGCCCTAATAGTAACCCAAAATGCCTGTACAAATTCGACTAAGAGAGTTTGAAAGCCAAATATCTTGGAGTTAAGGAGATCTAATATTCATTCTTCTTATGGAATTTGGCCGGGACCTAACAATTAATTCGATATAGGGAGGTTTTCGACTTAGGGAAGTTCGACTTAGCGAGGTCCAACTGTATTTCACTTTTATCCTTGATAACAAAAAAGTAAATAATTAATTATATTTAGATATAATTCATTTAAACCATTGCGGGCCTTCTTATCATGCAAATGTCAATATGATTTTACAGTCTTTCTTTTAAAAAGAAAAATCTTACTATCCCCATCCCTGGTCGAGGAAATAAAGTGGGGCAGGAGAGGTAAGTTGTCTCCTCCCACGGGATGGTGTCGGCATGTCAAATCAAGTTGGCTTCCTTTCATATGAAACATAGACACCGCCTCTCTTTCCTGTCTAGCCTAATATTCGGTATGTCTGTATGTCAAAGCTATGGCTGCCCCCCTCTCAATATCAACATTGTCCCTGATTAATCTGCGCCTATTACGCCAGTTTCCCTAACTCGAAAACTCCGTAAGCCGAATTTTTTCCCACTTGACTTGGACTTAGAGAGGTCCAACTGTATTATCAATACGCCAGCTAACGGAAGTGCTGAGCTGTAGTCGGTGGAGTGTTATTTAAATTTACTTTTAGATGTGAGTTTATATCGTTATGTATGAGATAATTAGTATGAAACATTGACTCTATTGTTTTTATTTATAATACATGTTACTTTAAGTTTTGCTGTATTCTTTATTAACCCAACAATATCCCGTTTTATCCACCAATTTATTTGGTATTATTTAGTAAATAATAAATTGCAAATTAATATTGTTCCTTTCGTTTTATTATTTTATTAGCACGTTGTATGACTGTCACTGTCAGTCTACGTAATTATTGGCATAAATAAAATAAGAGAAATACAATTATTATTTCTAACAAATGAAAAAAATGGCAAAGCTGAAACTTGTCAATTTATCAAGGCCGCCAAAAAAACGCAAAGGGCGCCAAAAACCTAGTTACGCCTCTGCTGATGAAATAAGTCGTAATACCCGTGACGTTTCTTTACACTTAATATATTTACACTTAATATATTTACACCTTAAAGAACAGTACAGTTTTTACCCGAAGCCTATGCCATGCAACCGCATTGTTCTAGAACTCTACCCAATTTAATTTTTTCAATGGATGTTTCATCATTCGTTAGCTCTTAAATATATGTTCTTAGGATTACTTTTTTTATGGGAAAAGCTCCCCAAAACATTCTTTGTATTTCCAGGCTAAGCATGACCTTAGTCAAACAAATACGATATATTTTTAATTCGCCAGATATTATGTATGTGAATATTGATGCTAAAGTAAGGTGTGCATGGGGTTTATTTGTTTTAAAGAAACAATTTGAATCGCAAGGTTTGGGCTTAAAATTTACTCTGCTGGCTTAGTTTAAGTTATGCAAAATTTATATAACAGTTACTCAGCTGTAGTGTTTATGTCACACAGGATATTATTGACCCCTTACACTTGCAGCAAAAGACAACTCTACAGTTATTAACCGAAGCACATACCATGCCATCGCATTTTTCTAGCAATATTCAAAATTTTGTGTTTTTTTTTAAATATTTTTTTTTATGGTAAGCTTAATCATTCGTCTATCCGTTAATCCACAACATCCAATTCTTTTTACAGTTTATGCTTGACCTTTATTCAGGAAAAATTGGATATATTTTTATTGATCTATATAATATTAATGGGAATATTGATGCCTAGGCAAGGGGGGTTTGGGAATATAATAATAATGATAATATAATAACCCCCTTTCCAGTCCATGACGGGCTATGGGGCATGAGAAGTAGCGTTCACAAGTTATATTTAGCCACCTCTAGCGAGCAAGGGATTGTGTAGCTAGTACAATGCCCCGGGGCCTTGCCAGCACCGAGAATGGAACCCGTGACTCACTTCTGTCTTGGTTCGGCAGTCCAGCGCGCTACCGCTAGACCACTTTTTTGTTTAAATGATACATGTTGAGTCGCGAGGTTTGGGCTTAAAATTTACTCTGTTGGTTTAGCTTAAGCTTTGCCAAAAAGGATATTATCAGTGGCTGAGAAATAGTGTAGCTGTCACCCAGGGTTCGGTGATATTATTAACTCCTGCCCCTACAAATGAAAAGCACCTTTCAAATAGTTCACAAAGTTGCCCTTCTTTATAATAATAACTATTCCGCTTATTAGCCTCACTCTTTCATCAATTTATATAATTCCTATACATATTCCATTTTCTTATGTAAAATCCCTGAGTGTTTACTTTCAATACACCTTTCCTTAATGCAGTGTTTCTCAAATATTGGGGCACGCCCCCCAGGGGGGAGCGAGGTTCCCTAAAGGGGGGCGCTAAATGGTGTACTTATAACAATTTTATAGACAATTGATACTATTTACTGTCGCGCAGGGGGTGCGAAATGTTTTCTTCTTCCTAGAGGTACGACAGAAATTAATTGAGAAACACTGCCTTAATGTCAGTTTATAGAGCAATCGATCTTTAACACTCACTTGTATTATGTAAGCACCTAAGGTAAATAAATATTAAGTCTAACAAATATTTGCCATTGTTTATCACAAATCACTTGGTTAAATGCAAAAATACGATTCTTTGTGCATTTTTCTATTTATAAATTTAATTTTATGCAATTTTGATGTTGTTTTAAGCCCTCATAAAATTTTCTTCCGTCCGATTATAGGCGTAGGTATATAAAAAGTTATATTAATATGTAAGTTTCATAATTATTCGTCTGCACTTAAATCATTTTTTCAAATATATTTCTATATTTAATTTATTTACAGTAGCTAAAATAAAATTTGTTCTGCCCAGATTTGGGTGAATTTATTATTGAAAAATACCCTTCAAAATTTCACAAAAGTTCACCACTTTATAAAAATACATTTGCCGCCAATTAGCCTCAATCTTAATAAAGTACATATTATAACTATATATAATGAAATATTTTCTTAAAAGGGCCTGTAAGTTCTTTTTAATGTTTATTTTCCATTGTGGCGATCCATGAAAGCAATCGTCCAACTAATGCGCAGGGCTCATTTTCTTTTCACATTAAACATAACATAAAACCTTACCTGAAAATAAAATGATGAGAAATTGATCATCTCATTAACAATTATTTCAGTCATATTCAATGACTTTCCGTGATCTTTCCACCAAGCAGTGACGAAGGACGAATCGGCAGATACTTGTGTAAATAGAATTAACGGATTTTTGCTCTCATCATTAATAAACGTTTGCTTCATGCAACAAACGCTGTTCCGTGTGCATTTTTCAATTTATAATATATTTTTTTCATGCAATTTAATGTTGAAATTAGCCTTTATAAAATTGACTGCTTTATCAAAAATTATTCCAGCTTGCCATATTGTTGTTGTTTGTTAGAATTTTTTCTACAGATGACACACTCTTGCGATGCTAGTTCCGATAATATACCTAGTTATACACAAACTTATAGTAAATGTTTAAATAGTTTTTCATATATTCCTGCAGTTATATCGCAAAGATAGGACTTTAAATGTAAACAAAAATCTCAGCAAAAGTTATGCTTAAAATCATGTTAACAGTTGCTAAGAAAGTGTTAGTTCCACCCAGGTTTGGATATGATGTTCTTGACGACTGCCATTACCAAAGAGAAGTACCCTTCAAAAGTTCACAAAGGTTGCCCTCTATATAAAAATAAATGTGCCGCCAATTAGTCCCAATCTTAACCCAGTTCATATTGTAAAAATACATAAACCAATTTATTCTTAGAAAGACCTGGTAAGTTCTTTTCAATCTTTAATTTCATTTTTAGCAATCTATGAAATCAATCGTTATTTCACAACTAATACAAACTCACACGCACAAACAGACGGTCTCACACACACATATTAACACACTCGGGTCATCAACATGAAAAATAATAATCAATAACATCAAATAAACCATTGCTCTTTTTACATTGTTACCTTTTCCCGATTTATTATAATAAAAGCTCAATGACGTCACATTATATATTATTTTACGGCTCCAAACACCACACGCTCTGTTAATCTCAGAACCAAAATCATTATGACTTTACGTCTATACTTTCAATTTTTTTTTAAAAATCAAGAGTTACCGAGCATAGCGACTTCTGACGCGCTTAAGCGAAATATATAAAGGGAACAATATTATATAAGATGTATGTTTATTGGCCAAAGAGAGGTGTGCATTAGTAACCACGAAGTCGCGTCAGTTTGGACCGGCGAATCCCGAGGGCAGCCTGTAATATCCTCCGTCTATTTAAATTGGAACATTTGTGTATAGTAGAGACCTTAGCGTAAATATATCGAAGAAACACAATGTAATGAGGAATGTTACAAACACATTGTTTTAGTATGTTTTGAATAAGATAAAATATATATGTCAATCATCAATATTTTGGCTAAAACCCTAAATTGCTTATATTAAATGTATATTAAAAACAAATTGAGTACAAATAAATAAAAACAAATGCATATTTTTGAACACTAAAAAACAACATTATTTAAAAAATCAGTTAAACTTCCATTATACCATGACTGGCTTTTTAATGCAGTATTTAACGGGCTGTGACGGCTGTTAAAACAAGAAATTATCAACACCCACTCATCCCCCCCAAACACACACACATACACCTTATTATAAAGACACCATGTGACACAAACTGTCCAAAATTAGTTATAAAAATAAGGGGGTGGGGTAGGTGATTTGAAGATAATTCGTTGTGGAATTATGTCACATTCATCATGCAGTCATCCGGAGAGAGAGAAAGAGAGATAAATAGAGTGAAATAAAGAGACAAAAAGAGAGGGGGAGAAAGACAAAGACAGAGAGAGAGAGAAAAAGACAAATAGAGTGAGAGATAGAAAGAGAGACAAAGACTAAGGGGAAAAGATATATATAAAGAGAGAAAGAGAGAGAGAGAGAGAAAGAAAGATATATAGAAAGAGTCAGAGGGAGCGAGAGACGAAGAGAGAGTGAGAGAGAGTCATTGAGAGAAAGAGAAGAGAGATAGAGAGAGTGAGACAAAAGGAGAAATAAAGAAATACATATAGACCGAAAGAGAAAGAGTGAAAGAAATAGAGAGAGCGAGGGAAAGGGAGAGGGAGAAAAAGAGAGAGATATACATAAAGAGACTGGTATAGAGAGTCAGAAAGACTTCGAGCGAGAGAAAAGAGATAAAGATAGAGAGAGAGATTCCGAGAGAGAGAAAAGGAGAGAAAGAGAGAGACGGAGAGAGATAATGAGAGATAAAGAGATATAGAGGGAGATTAATAGAGATAAAGAAAGAGAGAGAGAGACGGAGAGGGAGAGAGAAAGAAAGAGAGAAACAGAGAGCGACGTAGGGGAAAGGACAAGAGACAGAATGATTGAAAGAAAGAGAAAGAAAGAGAAAAGAGACAGAGAAATAGAAAGAAAGAGAGAAAAAGACAGAAGACAGATTATGATATTAAGAGAGAAAAAAAGGAAAGAGAGACAGGGAGAGATAAAGACAATCAAAGAGAAATAGAGAGACAGAGAGCCAAGCTGAGACAGAGAGAGAGAGAAGGTAATGGTGGTTAAAGGGATATTCGTGGTACATCCGGCTGCTGGACAACTTTAGAAAATGTGGGGTGGGAAAGGTGGGGGTGGGGGTAGTCAAACGATGACGTAGAGTTATTCTTTCAAACAATATTCTTTCACCAGTACATGACACACGGGTGATGTTTCTCACCAGCACATGACACACGGGTGATGTTTCTCACCAGCACATGACACACGGGTGATGTTTCTCACCTGCACATGACACACGGGTGATGTTTCTCACCAGCACATGACACACGGGTGATGTTTCTCACCAGCACATGACACACGGGTGATGTTTTTCACCAGCACATGACACACGGGTGATGTTTCTCACCAGCACATGACACACAGGTGATGTTTCTCACCAGCCCATGACACACTGATGTCCAGCAATACTTGTTCGCCTAGTATGGTAGTGACCAATGTTTCCTCCAATGTTCGTTGGTCCGTGTTCAAAGTAAACAAAAAAGCATGTGCAAAGTTGCACAGCAACCATTTTTTGTTCCATGTTTTACAATTTTGCTGCGCGGCATTTTTAAACTGCTGCGCGACATCGGTAAGATATCTGCGCAGCCGTGCAGCTTTTAGTTAAGATTGGTAGGGACCATAGTGCAGGTGGATCCTGTTGTTCACTTTTCCTTCGTGACGTGAAGCCCTCGGACTGTCATGACCAGTGTCTAACAACGAGCTTGTATTTCTCAAATGTAGAGGGCCTCTACCTGGTCCCATTTTAATTTAAATTTGGAGCCTAGTTCCTCAATACACGGGGTCCTCGGGTTATGACGTTATCCGTTCTTAGGACACGCTATAACGAAATGTGTAGTGTAAGTCGGAACATATAAAAAAAATAATAACTCTGAAGGACTTTACTTAGAGTGCTGTACAAAAATATAATTAATTAATGAAATTTAAAAAAAAAGATTTAAAAAAGAGAAACAATTCTTTACCACACGAATTAGAGTAAATATTAATTTTAAAAAAAAAGATGGCACAATTCCTTACAACATGAATTAACGTAAACATTAACAGCGTAAGACCGAATGTCGAAATCTATTATTTTATATATAATATTTGGGTTGAAGGGAGACAATTGATAAGAGGAAGCAACGTCAGTCGCGACTGGCGTAGTCCGAGGTCTTCTTGTATTCATTTCCGTATATTTATATGAGGTCATTGGTAGACCTGACAAAAAAATCGGTAAGTCTAAAACTTACTAATCGGCTACCTTTAACAAAAACGTCTCTCTGTTTATGAATATCTAAAAATGTTATAAATACGTCGTTTTACAGCTTTTTGAATAAGATAAAATATATATTTCATTCATAAATACTTTGGCTGCAATTTTAAATTTAGGAATAAGCATATACACCCAAAACAAAGTAAGGACAGCATTTAATTTTTGCAAAAAAAAATTATTGAAAAATCAAATTAACTGCCATTATACGATGACTTGCTTTTTAATGCAGTAGTTATCGTGCTGTCACTGTTGTTAAAATAAGAGATTATAAACACCTCCCCTCCCCCACACACACACAAGCAAAAAGTGATCATAATTTTTCAGTAATAACATTCTTTGGATAATTCGTACCCCCCCCCTTTTTCACACCTTATTATAAAAACACCTGGTAACACAAACTGTACAAAGGTAGTGGTAAAGCTATGGTCTTTCCCTCTGTATATCCCTTGCATCAGGAACGAGATATATTTTCTAGCTTTTTTATCAACAAACTTGCTAAAATTCGTGATGAGCTTGACAGAACGGTGTTACCACCACATAATTTATTTCCTTCCTTTGCTGTGAGGTCAAGCTTTGACATGTTCCAGCCTGTTACGGAAAATGAGTTCAAATGTATTATTCTAAAATCGAAATCAACATCCTGTTCTCTTGATCCCATCCCTACTCCACTATTGGTTGAGTCATTAGATCATTTACTACCAACAATAACTCATATAGTTAATGAGAGTTTAACATCTGGTACCTTTCCTTCCTTATGTAAATCTGCTGTTATAAAACCCTTGCTGAAATAAAGGGTTAGACAAAAACAATGTAAACAACTATCGACCTGTGTCTAATATTTCATTTTTATCGAAGGTCATTGAAAAACTATATATATAGATATATACAGCCTTAAAACAACTTTTGGCTTATCTTAACGACCACACTCTTCTAAGTCCAAATCAGTAGGCCTATAGACCTTCTCACAGCACAAAGACCAGCCAGTTGAAGGTAACAAATGACCTCCTACTCGCACTGGACAGTGGGTAAATATCTATATTGGTCCTATATAGACCTTAGTGCTGTTTTTGACACTATTGACCATCAAACACTGCTAAAAAACCTGCAAAATTATTTTGGAATTTCTGGCTCAGTTCCGGCTTGGTTTCTATCATACTTATATAACAGATCACAGGTGGTATCAGTAGATGGCTGTATCTCTCACAAAGCAGACTTGGTTTATGGCAGTGTTTCTCAAATGGGGGGGGGGTTGGCGGGGGCGTGGCTCCGTAAAGGGGGCTTGCTAAGTTATGCTTAAAAGCATGTTAACAGTTGCTAAGATATCGTTAGGTCCAACCAGGTTTAGATGATGTTATTGACAACTGCCATTACCAAAGAGAAATACCCTTAAAAAGTTCACAAAGGTTACCCTCTATATAAAAATAAATGTGCCGCCAATTAGCCCCAATCTTAACCCAGTGCATATCATAACTAAACATAATCCAATTTCTTATTACAAAGACCCGATGAGTTCTTTTCAATCTTTGTTTTCCCTTGTAGCAATCTATGAAAGCAATCGTCCTAAAATAATCGCATTTAATATTGAAGAACTAATCTAACATTGTCGTGTTAGAGGCATGACACCCCTTTCATAACATTTAGTTCAAAACTAATAAAAACACACACACGCACAAACATACACACACGCGAACGCACTCGCGCACATAATTATTCACACACATAACTCGGTTTATCAACATAAAAAAAAATAATCAATCACATCAAATAAAGTGCTCCCTATTTTACATTGTTCCTTTTTCACAAATTAATAACAGCTCAAACAATGACGTCGCGTCATATAATATTTTACGGCGAGACACAACACGCTCAGGTAATCTCGACACCAAAATGTTTGTCTAAATGAGTAACTTTAAAAAAATCAAGTTACCTTGTCTAGTGTCTATTGGTAGTAGGCCATTGGTAGACCTGACAAGAAATGCAGAAAATTTAAATGCGACTGTCAGCTAAGGGACTGTCATTCTCTCTGTATCTAAGTATCTAAGAATGTTATAAATACGTTGTTTTAGGTTTTTTTAATAAGATAAAATATATATGTCAATCGTTAATATTTGGGCTAAAATTTTAAGTTGCGTATTTTGTATATTCAAAACAATGTGAGAACAATTAAATAAAAAATATTTTTGACATAAAACAAACAACATTATTTAATAAATTATATGACCTCCTATAATATGATGACTGGCTTTTTAATGCAGTAGTTAACAGGCTGTGACTGTTGTTAAAACACGAAATTATCAACACCAACTCACACCCCACACCCACTCACCTAACACACACACACACAGACAGTGATGATGTTACAACAGTAATAACATTCTTTGGATCATTCGTACCCTTCATGCACACCTTATTATAAAGACACCACGTGACACAAACTGTCCAAAGTTAGTTATAAAAAAAAAGGAGTGCGGGTAGATGATTTGAAGATAATTCGTTGTGGAATTATGTCACATTCATAATGCAGTCATCCGGAGCGAGAGAGAGAGAGAGAGAGAGAGAGAGAGAGAGAGAGAGAGAGAGAGAGAGAGAGAGAGAGTAAAAGAAAGAAAAAGAAAAAGAGGGGGAGAAAGAAAAAGACAGAGCGAGAGAAAGATAAAGACAAAAAGAGAGAGGGGGTGAAAGACGGAGAGAGAGACAAAGAGATAGAGAGATAATGACAATTTAAAGAGAGACAGAGAAAGAGAGAGAAAGTAAGAAAATGCGATAGAGACAAAGATTGATAGGGACAGAGAGAGAGAGAGAGAGAGAGAGAGAGAGGGGGAGGGAGAGAAAGAAAGAGAGAGACAGGTAGAAAGAGAGAGACAAAGTATTATTGTGAAAAGAGGTATATAAAGAGAGGTATACAGAGAGAGAAAAATATAGAGAGAGCAAGAGTCAGAGGGAGCGAGAGACGAAGACAGAGAGAGACGAAGACAGAGAGAGACGAAGACAGAGAGAGAGAGAAAGAAAGAAAGGAAAAGGGACCGTGAAATAGAAAGAAAGTGTTACAGAGAGAGAGACAGAGGAGAAAAACAGATGACAGAGAGAGATGGAGAGACACAGTGAGAGAGTAAGAGAGACACACAGTGAGAGAGTAAGAGAGAGACTCCGAGAGAGTTTGATATACATATAGAGAAAAAAAGAGAGACAGAGAGAGTTAAAGACACACAAAGAGAAATAGAGAGACAGAGGGAGAGATAAAGACCCACACAGAGAGAGAAATAGAGAGACAGAGATAGATAAAGACACACACATAGAGAGCCAGAGAGCCATACTGAGACAGATAGAGATAAGGTAATGGTTGCTAAGGTGATATTCGTGGTACACTCGGTTGCTGGATGACTATAGAAAATGTGGCGCGGAAACTATGGGGTTGGGGGGAGTCGAACGATTTCGGAGAGTTATTCGTTCAAATATATATATATATATATATTTCCACCAATAAAACCTCTCATAACGAGAACCTGTCATAACGATTTTTTCGCATAACAAGCAATTTATTTTGTGTGAAAAAGTTGCTCCCTTAATGAGCGAAGATTCGCATAACGAGTGACGCAGAAAGGGAAAGTCCATTTTTCCTGGAAATTCATTTGTGAGCCCTCACTTCCGCCCGATATATTATTCTGTGTTAAGCACTTGATTAGTTAGCGTATTGTTTTCGTGTGTGATCAACCGTTTTTACAAGTTTGGTATTCAGACAGTATTCGTATTTTTTTTTATGTGCAAAGTGTATAAACCAGTGCTAAAATGTCTTCAAAAAAAAAGAAGACTATCATAAGACAGAACAACAAAAGCTTTTTAAATTGAAACGAAAAACCATTGAAAAGCTAGAACAAGGTAGAGCAACTACAATGCCTACATCAACGATCTGCATTATTCTCAAGAACAATTAAGGAAATGCATGTCAAGAATGTCTACCAAACGGTTACTACACATTTTCGTCATTTTTGAAGCGTCGCCAACAAAAAATGTCTTCGGACAGTTTTCTTGTGTAAAGAGATGAGATTAATTATTATTTGTCATACATTTTTGTTCACGTTTTTTGTTTCAAATGTAAATTGTATTCTAGTTGTTTCACTCTTTAACAATTAATAAGTAATTGTATTTGAATGCTGTTAATAAAGTTTTTTGAAAAATTACTCATTTCTTTCAGCACAGAACGGATTATCGTATTTTACAATTAATTTGTATGGGAAAAACTGTTTTGTATAACGAGTGTTTCCAGTAAGAATATGGAATGAATTAAACTCGTAATGAGAGGTTTGACTGTATACGAAAATAAAGAAAAGTAAAATTTACTCGCTCACACAAAGGATGATATAGGGTTGCCAGATGGCTGTCTCCAAAATACATGACACTGGTGTCGACTATCGAAGGAACAAGAAGCCAAAATAGCAAAATGAATAATTTGCGGTTTTGAGATCATTGAATAGGTTTAGTGAACTGTGTGAATTCAAAAAGTGCTATAGTCTGTAAATGTCATTAATATTCATATGATCAAATCAAGATAAAAATGATGCGTTGCAACATTCGTATATTAAATATAGAATAAGATCGGAATCTCATTAAACATCCTTGCTTAATTATATTTTCAAAATATGCATGATTATGAATGCAATAAGAAAAAATAAAATAATAATATTGTTTTTCTTCTGTCTGGTAATATGTCTGCTTATGCCATGTTTTCTGTAGAAAATTACAGTATTGCAAATATCAAAATATAGCAAGATGGTTGGGTTCCTTATTTCTCGTAAGACGACGGAATTTTCTGTGCCCCAGTGGAATTTGCGCGCATGGCTTTGCAGCTCCTTCTGTGGCTGTACAAGCCCACTCGCGAATGGCAGCCTTTGCTGCACTTCTGTCACTGAAATGTAGTATTTGTGGTTGGCTAATTTGCTCTCCTTTTCCTTTTAAGGCGATTTACGTCTGCGACCTGTTGCAGGTTTCTTTCTCCTGCTTCTAGCCCGGCAGTCAACGCCTGTCTCCATCTGTACCTGTCCCCAGCGAGTTCCTCCCAACTATTTATGTCAATGCCAATAGCTTTGAGGTCTCTCTTGCACACATCTTTGTAACGGAGGTGAGGCCGGCCTGTGGTCCTCTTTCCTTCGGCTAGCTCAGAATAGAGGATGTCCTTTGGGATTCTGCCACCCTCCAATCTGCGCACGTGTCTCAACTATCTGAGTCGACGCTGGTGGAGAAGAGTTGTCATGCTTTGTATTTTTGCCTGTTGTAGCACCTCCTTGTTGGGTACATGGTCCTGCCAGGCGATTCCCAGGATGTGCAGAGACAACGCATGTGGCAAGCACTCAATCTCCTTTCTTGTCTGGAGTATAGGGTCCAGGCTTCACTGGCATAAAGGAGGGTGCTTAGCACACATGCACGGTACACAGCAATTTTGGTTCTGATGGTCAGCTTTTTGTTGTTCCAGACTCTTTTTGAGAGCCTGGCCAGAGTTGTGGAGGCCTTGCCGATCCTTATGTCTAGGTCGGAATCAAGGGACATGTTGTTGGTGATGGTGGAGCCAAGGTATGTAAAGTGATCCACTGCATCAAGTTGGCAACCATTGATGGTGATGTTGGGTGGATCAGCATCCTGGGCCATCACGTTAGTCTTTTTGAGGCTGATGGTTAGGCCGAAGTCGCTGGCGGCCTTGGCAAAGCGGTCCATTAGGCTTTTCAAATCTGCGACTCTAATAGCAGGATTATGTCACTAAAAAAATGTTTGTTCATGTTAGGGGCTTTTAAACATCTCCTATAACTATTATTTAAGCTCGAACTTTCTATATTTGTCTTTTTGAAGACTTTGACTAAGTACAATACTGTCACTACACTGCACAATAATCATCAGCATTTTTAAATAATAAAACGCTTATTGACTTTATATTTATCACTAGACTCGACTGCTTTCAATAATTTCTTGTTTTTAGAAATTGCCTCCTTAAATTCTGTGCAGGTATACGTTATATTAAAAAAAACACAGAGAATTCACTTCTCACAGATTCAACGCACATCCGATTACGTTCATCAGTCTGTGAGGCGTTTAAAATTGTTTTGTAATGCCAGAATGGATTAACGTTTAATTCTTTACGTGCTTCATATATATAATAAAAGACATTGGGTGTATTTTTTATTACAATCCGAATTGCAAATTTCGATGCGTAATTAGGTCAAACGGACGATTCTATAATTGGAAGATTTTAAGATTGCTTAAAAAAAGCCTACTAGTGTATTGAATTAAAGAAAATATTAAGAAAATTGAAAATTCCGGACACTCATGTCCGGTATTGCATCAATTTTTTAACTGGACAAATAACGATAATACCCTAAGGATGCATATGTTTTGTTGTTTTGTATGTTGGTCTCTGAGTGAGTGCGCGGGATGTCGATAGATTCACTATTGATAATTTCAGTTCAATTTCATTCAATATGTGAACTAGCCCCCGGACTAATTAAAGTGGGGGAGGGAGATTGGGGTGGAGGGGGGCTTGGAGCCTGCACTTCGTTTCTCACCAGCACATGACACAAGGTGTAATAGCATTTTTTTAAAAGGCAGGCACAATGACATTAAAATTATAAATCAAAACCATATAAAATATCAGTATAAACAATCAACACCACAGTCAACATACACCTACCCTGGTTACTGGGCCGCGATAAAATTATTAAACTTTGACCGGTCCATGGCTATAAAAAGTTTGCGGACAACTGCTGTAAAGGACTGTACGAACAGTGCTATAATAAATGTAACAGTTAGTGACATAAAAAATTTGGGGACCACTCCTGTAAAGGACTGTAAGTAAAGTACTATAATAAATGTAACAGTTAGTGGTGTAAGAATGGATATTATAAAAATGGAAAACAATTCTTTACCACATGCATTACAGTAATAATTAATGGTGTAAGACGGAATGACCCATACTAATAGTTTATGTATTTTTTAAGGGGGCGTGCAAACGAAGAAGAGTAAGTGTAACCCGAGGACTCTCTGAAATCATGCCCGTCAGTTTATCGTAGGCCATTGGTAGGCCTGACAAAAAATGGAAGTATACTTAAAGAACTTGCACTATTTACTGTTTTGTAATTCTTTATGTATATAAATATATTAGATTGCTAGAAAAGTATCGTTTTAAACTGTTTTGAATAAGATAAAATATATAAGTCAATTATCAATATTAGAATTAAAATTTAAAATGTCATAATTATGTACTATATTCAATAGAGGTTGAAGACAAGTAAATAATAAATAGAAGTAAAAAAAAAGATTTTTAAAAACCACTTTTTATAAGCGGACTAAAAAGAAGAAAAGTTAAAATTTAGTAGTTCAAGTATTTCGATTAGTTATGACTAAAAACGTGGCATTGGCATTTACACATTTATTATCCTTTTTCTCCTGGTTCTACCTTCATATTAAATAGTTAAATAATATTCAGCATTTATGAGCCATCCATAAATGACGTCACGCGATTTTGGCAGATTTTTCAATGTATATTCACCCCCAACCCATCGTCACACGTAATCAAGAGCTAGACCCTTTCCAATATGACGTCACAATTCTTAAAAGCACCCTGCCCCTCGCCATACATCGCCATAAATCTGTGACCCCATCCGCCCCCTATGTGCGTGACGTCATTTTTGTTGACTTTTTTCATATAACAGAAGTTTGGCCTTTTTTTGGCCTTTTTTGCAGTCAGTCTGGCCTTTTAATCAAATTACAATCTGGCAACCCTGTGGTCCTTTTATATTTCAAAATAACAAGCTCAGTGTTACTTAAACCTACTATAAGGTTTATAACAATGTTCCTTTTAAGCTGATCGGCCGCGCTGAAATCTGATTGGCACCGCTCAGCAGTTTAAAATTACCGCGCACCAAATTTTGTAAAATATTGCCAAAAAAATATAAGAATTATGCGAAAATTTCACACGAAACTTTTCTCTTTACACATGGACAATCGAAAATAAGATGAAACTTTGGTCAAGACAGGAGACTTAGAGCTCTAGGGCTTCTCGTCCACGAAGACACAGTGGACACCAGGGTCCACCTGCACTTGGTCCTTTCCTTACCATAATACGCGTAGATGGAATGCTGGAGAACACACATCACCCCTGTGTCATTTGTGTCTGTGAAAAAGACCATGTGTAAGACATAGGCTGTCCGTTTACAAGATATTTATAGCACTCCATGTGTAATATAGTACGATAGTTTTTAAGATAGATTCTAGCACTCCATGTAGGACATAGTGCTCTAGTTGATTCTAACACTCCATTTAGGACATAGTGCTCAAGTTGATTCTATAACTTCATGTAGGACATAGTGCTCTAGTTGATTCTAGCACTCCATGTAGGACATAATGCTCTAGTTGATTCTAGCACTCCATTTAGTACATAGCGTGCTTTAGTTGATTCTAGCACTCCATGTAGGACATAGGGTGCTAGTTTATGGACTAATTTCTTGTAGCACGTTGAAAGACGTACACAAGTGAAAGTAGATCTACATAAACAGAGTAAAAGGGGTTTATGACAGTATTTTCTGGTATTTTTAAATCCCTTATATTAACTTCGCGACCGTCTCATCATCTCATCATCTCATCATCTCATGGGCTCGGCGGGTGGAAAAAGAAAAGTCGAAAATGACCCACTTCCAGTGATCCGATCGAGCTGAAATTTGGCACACGGACCCGACTCACCTAACAATGCATCGTATCAAAATTTCAGATCGATCGATCGTACCGTAATTAAATTAATCCATTTTTAGTTTATCCTTATATGAGGTATGTAATTCAAATTCACTGTTTGTTATTGTTTTTTTTCTTCCACTTCCACGTGAGTTTGAGTTGACGCCTACACCCCCTCACGTCCCACCCCCATTTATTAAAGACAAGGGACATCACTCGGTGTCAGTCTGTCAATGTTTGTAGCGTTTGAAAATAATCAATACTGTTAGTTATGTCTCATATATAAGGGATCTATAGTGAAAAACTTTGTTTTTACGGGTTTTCTTTTATTTATTACTTTGTATCACGTGATTTAGGTCTAGCCTTACCCACAACTTTACAGAAATAATTCTTCATTTGGCTGTTAACTCCCTCCTATCTGTATGGAAACAAAAAGTCTGCCCCCCCCTTTTCTCAGTGGGGCTCAACTCATCCCGCACATCTAGTCCCTCCTGCTGTCGTGGTTACTGCGTCCCTCCTACTGTCGGGGTTACTGCGTCCCACCTACTGTCGGGGTTACTGCGTCCCTCCTACTGTCGGGGTTACTGCGTCTCTCCAACTGTCGGGGTTACTGCGTCCCTCCGGCTGTCAGGGTTACTGCGTCCCTCCTGCTGTCGGGGTTACTGCGTCCCTCCGGCTGTCGGGGTTACTGCGTCCCTCCTGCTGTCGGGGTTACTGCGTCCCTCCTACTGTCGGGGTTACTGCGTCTCTCCTACCGTCGAGGTTACTGCGTCCCTCCGGCTGTCGAAGTTACTGCGTCCCTCCTGCTGTCGGGGTTACTTCGTCCCTCCTGCTGTCTGGGTTACTGCGTCCTCCTACTGCTGGGGTTACTGCGACTTAAATGTTCTTTTATCTGGCTTAAAATCCCTAAACTCAGTGTCAATATCTAACCGGACACCAGGATGTTACTAAAAACAACTTCGAACATATATGAGATGGTGTGGAGATGGGTTAACAATCAATCCAATAAATTTTGTTTAATTGAACATCTACGGCAGAGGTTCCCAAACGCCGTGCCCCATGGCGCCCGTGGAACGATTCGTATGGGCGCGCCACTATTCGACAGAGACAGAATTCTAGCTCTATGTTTTCCATAAACATTAATTAATTTTTAAATAAGAAAAACCCGTAAAAAACCAAGTTTTTTACTATAAATCCTTTATGTACGAGAAGTAATTAAAAGAATGTTCATTATAATACGCAGCGCCAGACCATCCAGAAATACAAAATTGCAGTTGTGTCGTAAAACATGTTTAATATAATGCGCACCGATCAGGAATATGTTTATAAAAAGAGCTGTCAATAAAATACGCACCTTATTGCGCGACAGAAAGGTTGTTCAATATAATACGCACCGCGACGCTCTATCTCAAAAAATAGCATGATACATTGCAATAAATAAAATAATCTAAAAAATCAATAATTTAATTACGGTACATGCGATCGATCTGAAATTTTGATACATTGTTTTTATCATCGGTACGAAACTGCCTGCAAAATTTCAGCTCGCTATCTTGCGAGCAAGTGGGTTAAAAATCGCACAAAAGTTTTGGCGACAAGGTCGGTCAGCCGCAGACACCACGAGTTAATATAAAGGATTTTTAAATAAGAAAAACCCGTAAAAAACCAAGTTTTTGACTATAAATCCTTTATGTACGAGAAGTAACTAAAAGAATGTTCATTATAATACGCAGCGCCAGACCATCCAGAAATACAAAATTGAATTTGTGTCGTAAAACATGTTTAATATAATACGCACCGATCAGGAATATGTTTATAAAAAGAGCTGTCAATAAAATACGCACCTTATTGCGCGACAGAAAGGTTGTTCAATATAATACGCACCGCGACGCTCTATCTCAAAAAATAGCATGATACATAGGAATAAAAAAAATAATCTAAAAAATCAATAATTTAATTACGGTACATGCGATCGATCTGAAATTTTGATACATTGTTTTTATCATCGGTACGAAACTGCCTGCAGAATTTCAGCTCGCTATCTTGCGAGCAAGTGGGTTAAAAATCGATCAAAAGTTTTGGCGACAAGCAAGCAAGCAAGCAAGGTCCGCCGCAGACACCACGAGTTAATATAAAGGATTTAAAAACGTAAAAAACCAAGAATATAAGTCCAGTTTAGAGCTATCAAATAAAATTAAACAACCCCGTAAAAACAAAATGTTTGACAATAAATCCCTTTTATATGAAACATAACTTAAAGTATTGATTATGTTCAAATACTACAAACATTTACAGCTTGAAACCAAAATGATCTCTCGTGGCTTTAAAACTAGGTCAAAACTCTAGCAGACGACGACTTTAGTTTTTTCTAAATAGTGATTTATATAGGTAAACTAAAAATGCATTAATTTAATTACGCGGCCCTTCTCTCTCACACACACACGCGGGCCCTCTCTCTCTCACACACACACGCGCGCCATCTCTCTCACACACACACACGCGCCCTCTGTCTCACACATAAACAAGAGCCTCTCTCTCTCTCACACACACGCGCACCCTCTCTCTCTCACACACACTCACACACGCGCGCCCTCAATCTCTCTCTCACACACTCCCGCTCTCTCTCGCTCTTTCTCACACACACGCGCACTCTCTCTCTCACACACGCGCACGCCCTCTCTCTCTCACCGAAACACACACGCGCGCCCTCTCTCTCACACACACACGCGCACGCCCTCTCTCTCTCACAAACACGCGCACCCTCTCTCTCTCACAAACACGCGCACGCCCTCTCTCTCTCACCGAAAC
This sequence comes from Ampullaceana balthica, assembly GCA_944989445.1. NCBI lineage: Eukaryota > Metazoa > Mollusca > Gastropoda > Lymnaeidae > Ampullaceana > Ampullaceana balthica. The sequence goes on along the minus strand of CALYLW010000381.1, from coordinate 442,244 downwards.
ACACACGCGTGCCCTCTCTCTCTCTCACAAACACGCGCATGCCCTCTCTCTCTCACCGAAACACACACGCGCGCCCTCTCTCTCACACACACACGCGCACGCCCTCTCTCTCTCTCACACACACACACGCCCTCTCTTTCAGACACACACACGCCCTCTCTCTCAGACACACACACATGCCCTCTCTCTAACAAACACACACACGCGCACCCTCTCTATCACACACACACATACGCGCGTCCTCTCTCTCTCTCACACACACACACTGTCACACCCCCACACGTGCGCCCTCTCTCACACACACACACATGCACGTGCCCTCTCTCACACACACAAACGCGCCCTCTCTCTCTCTCACACACACACTCACACGCACGCGCGCCCACTCTCTGACACATACAGATGCACGAGCCCTCTCTCTCTCACACACACAGGCACGCGCGCCCTTTCTCTCTCACACCCACACACACAAACACGCGCGCCATCTCTCTCAAACACACACACACGCGCGTGCCCACTCTCTCTCTCTCTCTCTCACACACACACACACGTGCAACATATCTCTTACACACACCCACACGCGCACCCTCTCTCCCACACACACCCACACGCGCACCCTCTCTCACACACACAAACGCGCCCTCTCTCTCTCACACACACACACACAAACGTGCCATCTCTCTCTCACACACACACACACACGTGCGCCCTTGCTCTCTCTCACACAAACACGCGCGCCCTCTCTCTCTCTCTCTCTCACACCCACACACACAAACACGCGCGCCATCTCTCTCTCTCTCACACACACACGCGTGCGCACACTCTCTGACACATACAGGTACACGAGCCCTCTCTCTCATACACACACACGCCCATGCGCCCTCTCTCTCTCTAACACCCACACACACAAACACGCGCGCCATCTCTCTCAAACACACACACACGCGCGCGCGGCCTCTCTCTCACACACACACGCGCGCGCGCGGCCTCTCTCTCACACAAACACACGCGCGCGCGCACTCTCACTTTCTCACACACATACACACATACACACGTGGGCGCTCTCTTGCTCTCTCACACACACGCGCGCGCCATCTCTCTCACACACACGGGAGGCCTCTCTCTCACACACACACACAAGAGTCCTCTCTCTCTCACACACACACGCCAACCCTCTCTCTCTCTCACACGCGCCCTTTCTCTCTCTAACACACACTCACACACACACACACACCACGCGCGCCCTCTATCTCTCACACACACGCGCACGCCCACATTATCACACACACATACACGCGCGCACCCTTTTTTAAACACACAAACACACGCGCACGCCCTATCTATCTCTCTCTCACACACACACACACATGTGCGCGCCCTCTCTCTCACACACACGCGCGGCCTCTCTCTCTCACACACACACGCGCCCTCTCTCTCTCTCTCAAACACACACGCGCCCTCTCTCTCTCACACACACGCGCGCGCCCTCTCTCTCTCTCTTAAACACACACGCGCCCTCGCTTTCTCACACACATACTCGCGCGCAACCATTTTTTAAACACACAAACACACGTGCACGCCCTATCTATCTCTCTCTCACACACACACACACGTGCGCTCCCTCCCTCTCACACACACGCGTGGCCTCTCGCTCACACAAACGCGCGCCCTCTCTCTCTCTCTCTCTCTCTCAAACACACACGCGCCCTCTCTCTCTCACACACACGCGCGCACGCCCACTCTATCAACACACACACGCGCGCCCTCTCTCTCTCTCTGTTTCTCAAACACACACGCGCCCTCTCTCTCTCTCACACACACACACGTGCGCCCTCTCTCTCACACACACGCGCGCGCGCCCTTTCTATCTCTTACACACACACACTCACGATCTCTCTTTCTCTCACACACACAAGCGCCCCCTCTTTCTCTCTCTCACACACACAAGCGCGTGCGCCCTATCTATCTCACACACACACACACAGACACACACACACACACGTGGGCGCTCTCTCACACACACGAACGCGCGCCCTCTCTCTCACACACACGTGCGCCCTCTCTCTCACACACACCCACGTGCGCCCTCTCTCTCTCACACACACGCGCGCGCCCTCTCTCTCTCTCTCACACACACTGATTTATTGTTGGATATCGCTTCAATGAAACTCTAACATTACATTGGTGATTGCGATGTACATAAACTATGATAAAATCTACAGTGTATTATGTCAGTTCAAGTTTATTGTGCTCGCAATGGAATGTGTGAATAGCTGGTTTATAAAAAACGGTTCCTTTATTCTGTTTGGTGTTAGTTAAGTTTACTGTGTCGGCACTAGCATATATCAATGCTTATAAACTAAGATAATTATTTACTGTACATTTTGTCAGTTCAAGTTAATTGTGCGGCAATAAGACGTATTAAAACTTTAAAACTGTCACATTCTTTTATTCTGTGTGATGGTAGATAAAGTTTATTGTGTTGGCACTAGAAAAAATACAAACACATTAAAACTGTGACATTTATTCACTTGTGGTTCGAATTCCAGTTTATTGTGTCAACAGTAGGATACATGAACACTAGAAACTATTAACATTTTCCCACAAAGTACCAAGTAGACAAACAGAGAGAACAAATAAGGGGTTAAAGCATTATTGTAATACTAGGGGCAAGTACCCGGCTCCCGCCCGGGTTTAACAACAACAGCAACAAAACAAAAACAACAACAAAACAACAAAAACAAAACAACAACAAAAACAACAAAAACAACAAAAACAAAACAACAACAAAAACAACAAAAACAACAACAAAATACAACAAAAAAAACAACAACAAAAACAACAACAAAACAAAAACAAAACAACAACAAAACAACAACTACAACAACAACAAAACAACAACTACAACAACAACAGCAACAACAACAAAGCAACAACAACAAAACAACAAATACAACAGCAACAACAACAAAGCAACAACAACATGAAGGACATTGTCGTCGCAGGGCAAGGGATGTGGACAACAACAACAACAGCAAAAACAACACAAAAGCAGCAACAGCAACAACAACAGCAACAACAACAAAAACAACAACAGCAACAACAACAAAAACAAAACAACAACAAAAACATCAACAACAAAACAACAACAAAACAACAACTACAACAACAACAGCAACAACAACAAAGCAACAACAACAAAACAACAACTACAACAACAAAAGCAACAACAACAAAGCAACAACAACAAAAAAAAATATTTTATGGCGATAATCGCCTTCTTGTTAATCTCGACACCAAAATGTTTATTAATTTGCGTCATTATTTTACGTCTTAATTTTCAATAATTTTTATTTTATATAGCTCATATAGGGAAAAACTACATTTTGGGCCCCCGGGCCCCAGTATCTTATATATATGGAACGAAACCTGTTTAATAACCTTTCCGGTATAATTTTGTGTACGTGTATCAAATTTCACGTTATTTGGTTGTCTGGATCTTGAGTTATTAGGGAACAGACAGACAACCAGACAGACAACAAATGCGTCTTATATATATAGAGATGTACCAAGTAGACAGAGAGAACAAATAAGGGGTAAATGTATTATTGTAATATGTACCAAGTAGACAAACAGAGAGAACAAATAAGGGGTAAATGTATTATTGTAATATGTACCAAGTAGACAGAGAGAACAAATAAGGGGTAAATGTATTATTGTAATATGTACCAAGTAGACAGAGAGAACAAATAAGGGGTAAATGTATTATTGTAATATGTACCAAGTAGACAAACAGAGAGAACAAATAAGGGGTAAAAGTATTATTGTGATATGTACCAAGTAGACAAACAGAGAGAACAAATAAGGGGTAAAAGTATTATTGTGATATGTACCAAGTAGACAAACAGAGAGAACAAATAAGGGGTAAAAGTATTATTGTGATATGTACCAAGTAGACAAACAGAGAGAACAAATAAGGGGTAAATGTATTATTGTAATATGTACCAAGTAGACAAACAGAGAGAACAAATAAGGGGTAAAAGTATTATTGTAATATGTACCAAGTAGACAGAGAGAACAAATAAGGGGTAAAAGTATTATTGTAATATGTACCAAGTAGACAAACAGAGAGAACAAATAAGGGGTAAATGTATTATTGTAATATGTACCAAGTAGACAAACAGAGAGAACAAATAAGGGGTAAAAGTATTATTGTAATATGTACCAAGTAGACAGAGAGAACAAATAAGGGGTAAATGTATTATTGTAATATGTACCAAGTAGACAAACAGAGAGAACAAATAAGGGGTAAATGTATTATTGTAATATGTACCAAGTAGACAAACAGAGAGAACAAATAAGGGGTAAAAGTAAAGTAATATTGTAATATGTACATAGTAGACAAACAGAGAGAACAAATAAGGGGTAAATGTATTATTGTAATATGTACCAAGTAGACAAACAGAGAGAACAAATAAGGGGTAAATGTATTATTGTAATATGTACCAAGTAGACAAACAGAGAGAACAAATAAGGGGTAAATGTATTATTGTAATATGTACCAAGTAGACAAACAGAGAGAACAAATAAGGGGTAAAAGTATTATTGTAATATGTACCAAGTAGACAAACAGAGAGAACAAATAAGGGGTAAAAGTATTATTGTAATATGTACCAAGTAGACAAACAGAGAGAACAAATAAGGGGTAAAAGTATTATTGTAATATGTACCAAGTAGAAAAACAGAGAGAACAAATAAGGGGTAAATGTATTATTGTAATATGTACCAAGTAGACAAACAGAGAGAACAAATAAGGGGTAAATGTATTATTGTAATATGTACCAAGTAGACAAACAGAGAGAACAAATAAGGGGTAAATGTATTATTGTAATATGTACCAAGTAGACAAACAGAGAGAAAAAATAAAGGGTAAATGTATTATTGTAATATGTACCAAATAGACAAACAGAGAGAACAAATAAGGGGTAAAAGTATTATTGTAATATGTACCAAGTAGACAAACAGAGAGAACAAATAAGGGGTAAAAGTATTATTGTAATATGTTGTTGGTAAACATGAACAACAAAATGGAACGATTTTTTCCACCACATTTAATTAGCAGTGAGAGAGACAATAATGAGAAGTACAAGCCAAGATGGAGGGGTGAACACATAGAAGTCAACGTAGAAAGAGAGGGAGATGTGAACACAAGAGAGGACACAGTAAAAAGAGAAGGACACTAAAACGATGATATTGCAGACGCATATTTCTTGCTGTAGATTTTGCGTCCCACGTTTTTGTAAGAACTGCCAACTCTGAATTTCATACCCGCGACTCTCTGTACGTCAGGAGGCCACGCATGCCGTTCTAAGTCTATACTGGTGGTAGGTGAATCCTTACTATTGATTAAAATGCTTTCCCCTTAATAAAGGGATCGAAGTCAAGTAGCATGCCACTATGTTAAACAATCAACACCAAAAAATGAATGACAATATACATTAACGCAAGGCAATACATGACAGTAAATGTATTAAATTTATAGCTTATTAAATTTGGAATAACTAGGATTCTGACATGTATTTTTTTTTGAAATACATATTTCGATACATAATATTTAGTTACTGGCATTACAAAGTGTAAGCAATGCAAATTAATAATAATATGTAACATAGACTTGTAGATTGCAATTTAATTTAAGTTACACAAATTAATATCATGATCTTCTCATTAATCTTGCCGCTTAAGTTGTCTCAATTACAACCTCATTTTCAGTAGGTCGATAGCGGTGCCTTTTGGTGCGACGTTCATGGAAAATAGAATGTGATTCACGTCAGATATAACAATAGAAAGTATTTTAATTTGTAAATTTTAATTTATATTTACATCTGAGTTCAAACTTTGAACAACGATTTCATTTCAATTTACATATGGTAAAGGAGTTTATCTAACGTATTATAGAATGTACTGGCAAAAAATAATAACAATCAAACACCACTATCAAAATATTAGACATCACTAACAATCAGAAAACACAAACAAACTGAGAGTCAAAACTTTCACTAAAAAACTCTTACAGGCAGACAGACAACACTAACAAGCAGACAAATTTTACATTCAGACAATATTGACACTCAGACATGGATTTTATTTATGAAACACAGACCATCAAAAAAATCTAACAGACAGACGCACTTAAAAATCATACATATCTTACATACTGACAAACAACATTAACTCATACAAACTGACATACAACAATAACATTAGAAAATGTAACGGACAGACAACACTTAACTACTCAACTCTTACTAAATTATAGACAACAATAACAATCAGACATCTCTTACAGACAGACAATCAGGACAGACAACACTAACTTATCCAATGGTTTCTGACATGAAACCGAGAATTGATAACAATGTTAAAATTGACTTCGGACAATGTATACGCTTAAAAATTCGCTTATTTCCTTTCATATAGAAATCGGCAGAATCCAGAAGAAAGTTCTAATGGTGGAACAGCCATTACCATATTTTTTAATTATATTTTTATTTTTGTTGTTGCTTTTTTAACCTATATTTTTGTTTCCCACCATGTCACATATCGTCCAATTTATTCTCAAACTTCAATTCACAAGTCAAATCAAACACATTATTTCACATGTTTAAACATGTAAAAAACTGTATGACTTTATTCTTTTTGTCTCTGACACTGTTTAAATGTAACATCAATTAGTTGAAAGTGAAAAACTTGTTGTAAAATGTCGCCGTCATATTTCCTAACTCAGTTTGTGGCACCCATGACATTATTAAGTTAACTAAGTTATTTGAATAATTGTAATTTAAACTTAAAAATATTATTTTATATCTCTATATATAATTCACCAATACGAGTATGTGCAAATAAGCATGATGCATGACTCTCGCTGGGGTCTTGAGACCAAAAATGGTTCTTACGTTCACATGCATTGTTCCTTCACAAATTTTGTCCAAATAACTGAAACATTACTCCAGTAAATTAAACAGTACCCACCTAACTATAACAGTACTCACCTAACTGAAACAGTACTCACCTAACTGAAACAGTACTCACCTAACTTAAACAGTACTCACCTAACTGAAACAGTACTCGCCTAAATGAAACAGTACTCACCTAACTGAAATAGTACTCACCTAACTGAAACAATACCCACCTAACTGAAACAGTACTCACCTAACTGAAATAGTACTCACCTAACTGAAACAGTACTCGCCTAAATGAAACAGTACTCACCTAACTGAAACAGTACTCACCAAACTGAAACAATACCCACCTAAATGAAACAGTACTCACCTAACTGAAACAGTACTCACCTAACTGAAACAGTACTCACATAACTGAAACAGTACCCACCTAACTGAAACAGTACTCACATAACTGGTGGGAATCACTGGTAAGTCATAAAGGACAAACAGATAGACAAGCATATTTTCATTTATATATTTAAATGATATATGTACCTAGTTCTGGGTAGTATTTACAGCTATGATATAGTTCTAGGTAAGTGTTTACAGTTTAAGTTTAGGTAAGTTGTGTAAGTTATAGTTCAAGCTAGATGTGTACATTTAAACTTATAGGAAAGTGTTTACAGTTATAGGTCTAACTAAGTGTTTACAGTTATAGTTCAAGCTAGGTGTGTACATTTAAACTTATAGGAAAGTGTTTACAGTTATAGGTCTAACTAAGTGTTTACAGTTATAGTTCAAGCTAGGTGTCGTTGCATCTGATTAACATAATTTTGTGACGTAAGGTCACATGAATGGTGGACGCGGGAAGAAAGGAGCATTTCTATTGGTTGAAAGTGTTGGGCGAAGAGTTGTGTGTAGACTTCCGTCGAGGAAGGTTGTGTGATGAATGAATCAAGATTTCCACGTTATATTACCTCAAATGATTCTTATGTGTACAATATATATGTATATTAAAGTTGTTTTGGATAAACGAATTCTTCAGTGAATTATTGTGCACAAGATTAATTACGGTGAGAAAGCCTACATAGAAAGAGAAATATAAAGTTATATAGTTACAGGTGTGTACATTTAAATTTATAGGAAAGTGTTTACAGTTATAGGTCTAACTAAGTGTTTACAGTTATAGTTCAAGCTAGGTGTGTACATTTAAACTTATAGGAAAGTGTTTACAGTTATAGGTCTAACTAAGTGTTGACATTTATAGTTCTAGGTAGGTGTGTACATTTAAACTTATAGGAAAGTGTTTACAGTTATAGGTCTAACTAAGTGTTTACAGTTATAGTTCAAGCTAGGTGTGTACATTTAAACTTATAGGAAAGTGTTTACAGCTATAGGTCTAACTAAGTGTTTACAGTTATAGTTCTAGGTAGGTGTGTACATTTAAACTTATAGGAAAATGTTTACAGTTATAGGTCTAACTAAGTGTTTACAGCTATAGTTCAAGCTAGGTGTGTACATTTAAACTTATAGGAAAGTTTTTACAGTTGTAGGTCTAACTAAGTGTTTACAGTTATAGTTCAAGCTAGGTGTGTACATTTAAACTTATAGGAAAGTGTTTACAGTTATAGGTCTAACTAAGTGTTTACAGTTATAGTTCTAGGTAGGTGTGTACATTTAAACTTATAGGAAAATGTTTACAGTTATAGGTCTAACTAAGTGTTTACAGTTATAGTTCTGGGTAGGTGTGTACATTTAAAACTTATAGGAAAGTGTTTACAGTTATAGGTCTAACTAAGTGTTTACAGTTATAGTTCTAGGTAGGTGTGTACATTTAAACTTATAGGAAAGTGTTTAAAGTTATAGGTCTAACTAATTGTTTACAGTTATAGTTCTAGGTAGGTTTGTACATTTAAACTTATAGGAAAGTGTTTACAGTTATAGGTCTAACTAAGTGTTTACAGTTATAGTTCTAGGTAGGTGTGTACATTTAAACTTATAGGAAAGTGTTTACAGTTATAGGTCTAACTAAGTGTTTACAGTTATAGTTCTAGGTAGGTGTGTACATTTAAACTTATAGGAAAGTGTTTACAGTTATAGGTCTAACTAAGTGTTTACAGTTATAGTTCTAGGTAGGTGTGTACATTTAAACTTATAATAAAGTGTTTACAGTTATAGGTCTAACTAAGTGTTTACAGTTATAGTTCTAGGGTAGGTGTTTACAGTTATTTAATGTTATCGTATTTTCCAAAATCACCGCACAACATTGCATCGGTGCTTTTTTATTTATTTTAATATTGCACTTATATATATTTGATGCATTGCGTATGTGTTTTTACGATTTCAGATGTGTTTGAAATCTTAAACACACATACATACCTGTGTAATAGAGAGCTATTCTCAACACCCAAGTATTTATCCATTTGACTTCGACCATTTAAATAGTGATACAATATTAAATAAACGTTAAGATTCACCAACCCATGGTGTAACAGGCCAGACAAGCTCTTGTCCAGATTATACCAAGGGAAACTTGTGTCTCATAATCGTGAAGCTTGAGATTACACTTGTCTAGAACGTGGACAACCTGCCTTGTCTTATGGATATATGTGTCAATATTTGTCAATATTACACCTGTCTAGAACGTGGACAACCTGCCTTGTCTTATGGATATATGTGTCAATATTTGTCAAGATTACACCTTTCTTACACATGGTCAACCTTTTCTGTCTAATGGATATATGTTTTAATATTTGTCAAGATCATTTACAAATTGAAAGGGGAATGAATAAAATCTTCAACATTAATGAGTAAAAAAAAACGATTGGTTGCCCCCAAACCTAAAGGAATAGACCATTGAAGCTTAATGACATATGATATTTTAATATGGGCAAAAAAGTTTTTGTAAACCATGTTTGGTAAATATTTATTCTTTTACACAGTAGCTTTTGCTTATAATAGTTCATATAACTCATATAAGCAACGACAAAAATATTGTGGACCCCCGGAGCCCCATGCGTGTTAAATTATTATAATTTTTTAAAATAAAAAATGTATCAGCATACAAAACAATCATTTTAATTATCATGGCCATAGAATGAATGTATATGGCTATAAATATATAGAGATAATATTATATACATGTATAGAGATGATATTATATGCATGTATAGAGATGATAGTATATGCATGTATAGAGATAATATTATATACATGTATAGAGATGATATTATATGCATGTATAGAGATGATATTATATACATGTATAGAGATGATATTATATGCATGTATAGAGATGATATTATATACATGTATAGAGATGATATTATATGCATGTATAGAGATGATATTATATACATGTATAGAGATGATATTATATGCATGTATAGAGATGATATTATATAGATGTATAGAGATGATATTATATGCATGTATAGATATGCTATTATATGCATGTATAGAGATGATATTATATACATGTATAGAGATGATATTATATACATGTATAGAGATAATTAATTGCACCGACATTTTTTATTAGGATCCTTTTTGTTTTTCCCTTTTTCGTTTTCAAGTTGAGAATATCAAATATATATTATCTCATTGCCAAAATAATATTTGACACTACTTCATTATTTGATGGTGTGTGTTATTCTCTGCCATGCTGGTGTTTTGCCATGTCTAATAACAACAACGTAGTCATTAGCTGGTATTGACTCGAATGTAATTCTTACATATAATTGTAAAAAAGCGCACCTGAGCAGAATAGCGACTGTCAAAATAGCGACCGTCATAATAGCGACCGTCATAATAGCGACTGCATCATAGCAGCGACTGTATCAAAATAGCGACCGGCATAATAGCGACTGCATCATAGCAGCGACTGTATCAAAATAGCGACCGTCATAATAGCGACTGCATCATAGCAGCGACTGTATCAAAATAGCGACCGTCATAATAGCGACTGCATTATAGCAGCGACTGTATCAAATTAGCGACCTTTTTCTTTTGCTTGTGATAATGCTTGTTGATATAATTATATTTTTACTGAGCAGTGGTTTGTATTTGAATGAATGCGTGTGTATGTAGCGTAGCATAAGTTAATTGTTTTAAATTTTATATTAAACAAAATTTTTAATGTCAATAAATACTTCATCAAAATGAGATAAATGTCACATAATTTAAGTAACCTTTTCCTTATTTATTCTGTTTTAAATCTTCCTTTTAATTCACTTATGTATTATGTAGCTAAGACAAATTAAATGTTATTTTCAATTATTTGTTGATATAATTTTAATTTACTGAGCAGTTGTTTGTAGCCTATATGAATGAGTGAGTGTGTATGTAGCATAAGTTAATCCAAGTCATTAATTGTTTTTAAATTTTATTTTAATAAAAAATTATAATTTCAATAAATACTTCATCACAATTTGCTTTTTTTTTAGTTTTTATTTTTTCACTATGCATTTATGTAGTTTTTTCATATGGGTTTCTTCGGTACGTTTAGACAATGAAAATGGGTGTATGTGTCAAACAATTTTGGAACCACTGTGTTAGGTGAACGGTTGGACAAGAATAGCTATGCTGTAAAGTCGCTGTTATGACAGTCGCTCTTTTGATACAGCCGATATTTTGAAGTCGCTATTACGACAGTCGCTGTTTTGATACTGTCGCTATTATGACGGTCGCTGTATTGACAGTCGCTATTTTGAACCCCTGCCGTAAGAAAAATATTTATAAAGCTCATTAAAAGCTTATGTTTGAATATTTATTCATTCCATTGTATCTCTTTTGTATTGAGCGAAATCAAGTGGCATGCCACTTGAATAAGATATAACAAGAAGACCACAAGGGAAGAAACGGCTATGTGACATTTTTGAAATTTTTAAGTATCCGATAGAGGATCGAAAATAGAATATTCTGTATGAGGTTTTATGATAAAATTATGTCTCTGAACTTATTAGAAATTCAAATCTATTTAGTTAATTTATAAGAAATCTGTACAATTTTGAACTTTGAAACTTGAATATCTCAAAACTACAAAAATGTGACATTGTTTTGTTTTGTTTTTTTCCAATTTATGTCATAATTCAACGACTCTAACTTTTTAATAGAGTTGATAGTATCATCCAACTATAGAAATTATAAAACATTTTTAGATACTAAAATCGTTATTGACAAAAAGACACTACTAAACGTATATCCCTGAAAAATGACGCAACAAGACGAACAATGTTAACAACATGATGACTTCCTAAGAAATAAATTTGAAAAAAAAGTGTGCACATTTTATGATCCTTAAATTACCAATAAACTCCCCGTTATCCATAAATAATCATTTAAATCACAAATTGACATTGTTTTATTCTTGTAACGTTAGTTAGTTAGTTAGTTAGTTCCTCTCGGGCCGAAGACGGCACATAGGGCAGAAGTCATTGATTTCCATTTACGATGATCCGTCGCCAATTGTATAAGGTCTTGATTATTTCTTAGACTCATGGTTGAGCTTTCTCTTTTGATTGTTCTAAGTAGGGTTTCTTTTGGTCTTCCTTGTTTTCTTTTGCCTTTTGGTGTCCAAATGAAGGCCTGCCGTGGTAGTCTTCTCTCGTCCATTTGAAGAACATGACCGATATAATTCCAACGCCTTCTCCTTAAAAAGGTTGACACATATTCTTGGTTGGTTTCTTCTCTTATTGTTTCATTTGTTTTAAAATCACTCCATTTTATATTCAAAATTTTTCGGAGGCATTTGTTCTCGAAGGCAACTAATTTATTTTCTATAGCTTGAGTGGATTTCCAGCTTTCACATCCATATGTTAGTACAGGGATTACGCAAGAGTTGAATAGCCTAAGTTTTATATGTTTGCTGAGTGTCTTTGATCTCCAAATATTTGTAAGTTTGTTAAAAGCACTTGACGCCAACGCAATTCGAGTCGTTATCTCTGATGTTGCATCTCCATCATATGACATTTTGCTTCCTAAGTAAGTGAAGTTGGTTACTTTCTCTATGGTTTGGTCATTAAGTATAATATCATTGGGTTGGTTGGTGAGGTCCATGACTTTTAACGTACAACTTGTAACGTACAACTAAAATAAAATATAACCATTATATTTCTTTTTTTACTGTATTATATTTGTTTTTATTATGAAGTGTATTTTTTTCAAAATTTCTAGATTTCAGCTGAAATATATATATTTTGAAAAAAATTCCTTCATTTTTGACGGGTGATACACTAGTTCATTAATATTATATCTCTTATTAAGGAAATCGACAGACTAGTAATTGTTTGACAGGTAAAGACCCTATCGCTGAACCTCCAGCAAGGACAGCGCCGGGATCAGTCACTGGGACCGCATCGGGGAGCACAACGGGAGCCTCCAAATGGATTGCCACCGGGTTGGTCTCTGGGACAACAAATTTGTTAATGTTTTCCCTCACCACATCTCCTGGCTCCTCCACTGGGACACCTACTTGATTTATTTTTTCCTTCGCTTCTGGGGTTCTTTTTACACATCTGCTTGTCCAATGATCTTGTGAACCACACAGGAAGCAGGCCTGTTTTCTCCCAGGAACTAGAAGCAGTATTCTCTTATCTTTTATTATTCCACAATCTAAATATATATAACTAGTTTGTGCTGCGGCGCCGTGGCGCCTGCGGCGCCCCCTTTTTTATGGGCGCCTACGGCGCCCACCTTTTTCAAAACCCCAACTAACTTGTCCTTGTATGATAAATACGTAATATTAAAATTTCTTAAATGTACACAAAGTATGTTATAATAGTTTTTTTTTAATTTTATTTTTTATGTTAAAAGCCCAAGTAACTTATCCTTGTATGATAAATACGAAATATTCCTAAAATGTTAACAAAGTATGTATATAATATAGGTTTTACTGCGGCGCCCTTTTTATTTCGGGCGCCTACGGCGCCCACTTTTTTCAAAAGCCCATATTCCTGAAAATTAAACAAAGCATTTATATAATAATTTTTACAGTGCTAATCACCACACAATTTTTAAACTAATTTTAGAAAGCACCGCACCAAATTACTGCACCAAAAAATAACTATTTGAGTCAATCAGCACTGCTGATTTAAAAAAAGCAGAGTGATTTCCCTTAACGTTAGGCGGCAGTGACAAATGAGCGTAAATATATAATATATGTGGAACAATTGTTTCTTTTTCCGGTTTGTACACAACTGTCCATCTGTCAGCTCTACCTTTGAGAGGGTATGCCTCTACTTTGTCTTTGCTCAAAAAGGAGAGCATTTCCTCCACTCCCTCCTTTGGTAAGATTGGAGGGACCCAGTGAACGATTACCTTCCTTTTTTCTCTCCCCAAATGTTTAATATGCATTCGTTTTTCGTCACCAGCCTGGAATGTCTTACAGTGAACACTTTGGAAGTGCTTTACTTCCGCCTCTTCTCCGAGTTTGCAGAACCATTTAAGTGGTTCATCAAACTGGTAGAGGGCAACAATCTCTCTCCAGGTAATTTCTAGTTCTTTAATGAAACAGCCTACAATCGCAGCTGCTGTGATTTGGTATGCCTTTTATTCCTGAGATCGTCAAGGCTAATGTGTTTGGGTGGTGTGCACTAGCCAGTGAAACACCTTTAACTATTACCTTCTGTTTAATCATTTTGAATTACTTACAAACAAATGAAAAATGCACTTATAAATCCTTGAATTGTCACAAACACAAGTTAATATAAGTAATACACTATGAAATTATTATTAATCAACCACATCCGGTTCTGCGATATGTCATTGTATCCCTTAATATAGGGATCGAAGTTAAGTGGCTTGCCACTTACATAAATGGTTCTATGAACGTTTGCAACCCATGATGTGTTAAAATAGTTGAAGATAAATATAGATTTATCTTAATAAATTAATTTCAAGTTTCTATAAGTATAAATGAATGCAATATTTAAATGTATTTTTTTTAAATATAACTTTAGTAAACGTAAGTTTAAAGTACTCAAATATTTATTTTAGTAACACAATTTAATAATAATATGTATCACTGTATTGTAAATTAAATTTCAAAAGAGTTAAAAAGAAAATAACAATTCTTATCTTGTCACCTAAATTTTCTCAAGAACAACGCAATTGATAATATCTATTTCTACCGGTGCTTTGTGGTGCAGCGATTACAGGCCAATAAATTGTAATGCACATCAGATGTTGACAATATACATTTATTTTAAGATAAAGTGTTGTTTCTCACTGACAAAATATAGTGCCTATTTTACACCCATATAGTTGAAAATATAATTGTATTATTTATGTATATGTGGATACAACTTATGTCATCCAACAATTTTAAAAAGAACAATCGCATTGATTGATTCTTGTTCACGTACTATTACTTCGTATTAAAATAGAACATTCGATAGAACATCGCTATAACTAACACCTTCAATTAATTAAATAGTTGTAAACATAAATTCAACATTGATATAAGGCATATTATTGAAAGTAATTGTAATTACACATTTAAAAAGCATTGATTGTAAAAATAAATTAAAATAACATACATTTTTATACAAAATGTTTTTTTAAAAACTAAAGAATATATTAGAAAATAAAATGATCCCATCTAAGTCTTGACAAATCACCTCATTGGTTCTGTTGTACACAACAATTTATAGAGTAATTATAATTATTGTAAGAAAATGTATAGGTGTAAATATATAGAAAATAAAGCTTAAACCAACTTTAGCGTAGTGTATTTGTCACTTGTAATTTAATTGTTTACTATAGTAATAGAAGGCCTAATTATAATACTAGCATAACTTATATCTATATACTAGGGGCAAGTACCCGGCTTCGCCCAGGTTTAACAACAACAGCAACAACAACAAAAACAACAACAGCAACAAAACAACAAAAACAAACAACAAAAACAAACAACAAAAACAAAACAACAACAACTACAACAACAACAACAGCAACAACAACAGCAACAACGACAAAACCAACAACAGAAACAGCAACAGCAACAAAACAACAAAAACAAAACAACAACTACAACAGCAACAACAACAAAGCAATAACAACAGGAAGGACATTGTCGTCGCAGGGCAAGGGATGTGGACAACAACAACAACAGCAAAAACAACACAAAAGCAACCATAGCAACAACAACAACAACAACAGCAACAACAACAGCAACAACAAAAACAACAGCAACAACAACAAAAACAACAACAACAACAAAAACAAAACAACAACAAAACATCAACAACAAAACAACAACAAAACAACAACTACAACAACAACAGCAACAACAACAAAGCAACAACAAAACAACAACAACAGCAACAACAACAAAGCAACAACAACAAAACAACAAATACAACAACAAAAGCAACAACAACAAAGCAACAACAACAACAAAATTATTTTATGGCGATAATCGCCTTCTTGTTAATCTCGACACCAAAATGTTTATCAATTTGCGTCATTATTTTACGTCTTAATTTTCAATAATTTTTATTTTATATAGCTCATATAGGGAAAAACTACATTTTGGGCCCCCGGCCCCCAGTATCTTATATATATGGAACGAAACCTGTTTAATAACCTTTCCGGTATAATTTTGTGTACGTGTACCAAATTTCACGTTATTTGGTTGTCTGGATCTTGAGTTATTAGGGAACAGACAGACAGACAGACAGACAACAAATGCGTCTTATATATATACTAGGGGCAAGTACCCGGCTTCTCCCGGGTTTAAAATAAGGTTTTCTGTAGAAGCGTACACAACTGTTTACTTGCATGCAATAAAATGGTACATTTAACAGTGTATGTGCTGCATGACTTAATTTCAAGGATGTCACCATCCTCATCTCTCACAATAACAGTTTTGAGATCTTCAAATGAAATAGGTCCCCGAATATGGTGCAGCAGGAGGCGCATGTGAAATGCTTCTCTGTTGTGAGGATGCACAGTGTACACTCTTCCCAAGGCATTGTCTGTCACATATCCCGGGAAGTCTGCAAGAGGTACACCTTTTTTCGGATTTGCTAGACCATTTGACTGGCATCCCAGCGAAAATGTCTAGGCACTTCAGAATACAGCAATGTTTTTGCAAGAGGATCTGTTTTGCAGAGATCAAAAAACGCTGTTAATGTAATCTTTGGTGGAGTGTCTGTCAAATGTGCTGTTGGCTGTCCTGGTTTATAGTATACTCTTTGGCCTCCTTCAAGATGTACTGCCAAGTGAACAACTGTTGGATACCTTTGATGGATGGGAAAGTTAAGCAGGCGCCATACTGCCTCACTGCTACTAATGTATCGTCCTTGTTGATAATTGGTAACCCCATCAAGCCTGTTCGGCATTTCATTTGCAACAGCAAACATGGCTGCATCACTTCCCTTGGTAACATACTTGCAAATCTACTTGATGCTTGTGCCTCTATGACGTACATAGGTCATTCCATCCTGCGCATATTCATGCATGTAACGGGGCCCTCCACTGAAGGATGAAGGCAGCACCACTAATTTGCCAATATTTTCAAAAGTCAATTTGTTGTCATTCCTTACTGCCTCTAATAGTACACCATAGTCCTCAGCTCTAAGTTTTGTTTGGTTGAGTCTGATGAAACGCAATCTCTCATTCTCAACCTTAGCATACATATCCACTATGTATTGCTGGAAAAGGCGCGGGCATCTGGAGAGTGTATTAAATTCGTTGACTCTTTGCATCATGCGATATGCATAGTAGTCATTGCTTGTGGCCTTGTTGACATCTTTTATGTTCAAATCATAGCCATCTTCTCCTCTAACAAATAGCAGAGGATACTGAAGTGGATCATATGACCTGTGAGTGTCTTGAATCCTTTGAAGTGATATTTGTGAGCAACTTCTTGAATGCAGCACAATGTCTCTACGATCACCTAGCTCTCCAGCAATCATGATTGCCACTTCACTAACAGATGGTGCATTGAATCTGCCTTTATGTTCCTTTAATGGTGCTTTGCCAGAAATTTTGATTTTGTAGTCCACTTGAGTGTTATCCATACTCTCAGCAGACATTTTAAATGACCTCACATAGCTGTTATGCTGATGCAGCATTCTTTGCAGTTTGAGAACAATGTTTCTGTCAACAGGACTGTCAAGCAAATCCAGTCGTCTTTGCACTTGCTCATCTTCTCCCAAGAAGTAAATCTGGAGATATTTGCTGTCTATAGCATTGACTGGATGAAGAGGTCCAGCATGGTGGTACACTTGGCCTTGGACCTTGAATGTTGGTGTCCACCCATTATTCACGACAACATAAGACTTGAAGGAAGTCATGGCAAACATATTATTGAATAGTCTAATATGTTTCACAAAGTCCTTTGATTGTGCAGTTTCACCATTCAACAGACTGCACAAAGGTTTTGGTGGCTTTAGAATTGGTGGCAGTTTGACTGTATCACTGGAGCAGCACATGCCTGGAGTTTCTCCTTTCCACTTAAGTGCACTACACTTTAGACAAACATGTGCCATTCTGCCAATGTCAAGAAGATTGTTGCTTTCATAGTCATATGATGGGTTGTACATGAAACCATCATGCATGTGGGCTTTCCATTTCAAAGTGATGGAAACATTTCTCTGTTTTCTTAAGCCAAGAAGACGTGCCACATGCTGAAAAGAGGTATTTCAGCTGATCTGGCAACTCTGTGGCGGACCTGATCGTCCTGGAAACGTGATTGCCAAGCCACAATATATAAAGGGATATTTATGTGAATATTAAGGTTTATGTCAGGTGTGCATTGGGTTTATTTGTTTTAAAGAAAAATTTCGAAACGCAAGATTTTAGCTTAAAATTTACCCTGCTGGTTTAGTTTAAGTTATGCAAAAAGTATAAACACAGCTGCTAAGCTACAGTGTTTATGCCACCCAGGGATGGACGATATTATTGACACCTACCCTCGCCAATAAAATGAAAAAGCTTGATCGGACGACTGGATAAAATACATATAGAATATACATAAAAGAAAAAGTGTAAAGTAAAAAAGATGTAATTTGCAAACAAATTTTATAAAAATATATACGTAATCTTGTTAGAGGCGCAACATTAACAGACATAAAAATAAACCGTTTCATAACATTTAGTTCACAACAAAAAACACACACACTCACTGATTCACACATGTGCACACAAATACTTAAACGCACACCCACAGCGGTATATTAACAATTAAAAATATAAATTAAAATAATCACTGCTCTTTTCACTTTCTTTCCTATTTACAAATTAATATGAACTCAAACTATGACGTCACATCACATTATTTTATGGCAATAAACGCCATCTTGTTAATCTCGACACCAAAATGTTTATTATTTTACGTCTTAATTTTCAATAATTTTTATTTTATATAGCTCATATAGGGAAAAACTACATTTTGGGCCCCCAGCCCCCAGTATCTTATATATATGGAACGAAACCTGTTTAATAACCTTTCCGGTATAATTTTGTGTACGTGTACCAAATTTCACGTTATTTGGTTGTCTGGATCTTGAGTTATAAGGGAACAGACAGACGACGGACAGACAACAAATGCGTCTTATATATATAGAGATATAATTCCCTTCGTGGTCGGACCCTGCGAGGCAACAAGAATCTGAATGTGCAAAAGATACTAATTTTAGAAAGCAGCGCACCAAATTACTGCACCAATGCATAAAAAGATGTGCAAATTAAATATGCTCTGTAAAAAAATTATATAACGTCATTGTTTTCGCTGATATTTTAATTTTGGAAAAGGGAACATTGTAAAAAAGAGGATTTGATGATGGTTAATTATAACATCAAAAAACAAAGGGGGCACCATAGGCGCCCTACAACCCCTATTATAAAATACTTTGTGTGCATTTCAGAAAGTTTAATATTTCGTGTTGATCAAACAAGGACAAGTTTTTTGGGCTTTTGAAAAAGGTCGGCGCCGTAGGCGCCCTAAAAAATTGCATTAAAGGGGTAAAAGAACTCTCCATGAGCAAGTCTGCGGCGTATTCTACGCCGAGGGGCGTCTAGTACAATATAATAGCCCAAGTCACAGGTTGGTTGGTTGGAGTATCCGTAACACTATGACGTCATTTTTTGAGCTTATATTTTAATACAAGGCGTGCATCGGAAGGCGCGCAAAAAGGTGTGCAAAATAATTATAAATTAAAGAAGCGATGTAAAAAAAATTATATGACCTCATTGTTTTAGTTTATATTTTAATTTTGGAAAAGGGAACGATGTAACAATAGGATTTGAGGATTTATAATTATAAAATACTTTGTGTACATTTCAGGAAGTTTAATATTTCGTATTTATCAAACAAGGATAAGTTACATGGGCTTTTGACAAAAAAGTGGGCGCCGTAGGGGCCCTACAACCCCTATTATAAAATAATGTGTCTACATTTCAGGAAGTTCAATATTAAGTATTTATCAAAAAAGGATAAGTTAGTTGGGCTTTTGAAAAAAAGTGGGTGGCGTAGGCACCCTAACAAAAGTGGGTGCCCCAGAGCAACCTGGTAATAGTGAAAGTAAGATTGTTGTTTTTTCTGATTGTGATTTTATGTGTAAGGCATATTTTTCGTTATTGTTATTTATAAATCTCTAGCTTCTTCCTTTGGACGAGCTACATTTTTTCCTTAAAAATATTGAATTGTTTTTGTTTTAGCTTTTTGATGGTGACTCTCCACGCCTTTTCCTGGCTGCTAAATTGTATTTTTAATTAATTTAATTAGTTAGGATAGTAATTGCAAATATATTTTTATATCCGTATTTTCCTAAAATATATTTCCTAAAAACCTAGATTATGGCTATTTTTTAAAATAAAAAACACATAAAACTGGACTACATATGTCAAACTAAAAGTTTTAATTTGCAAATACTTGATGAGTGGCACTCTGTAAACAGAGAAGTCGAATGCTGCTCTCAAGCAACTTTTAGACACCTTAAATACACAAACAAATTCCTGATAATAGGAACGATAAACAGTGTGGCTACAATGCCTGCAATATTTTTAAATTAAATCAACGCACACACAAGCCATTGAAGTTGACAAAAGTACGGCCCGGCAGTTTAAAGGAAAGCGACCAATTCTCTACACACGCAAAAATCTATTGTCAGGGAATACCAAGTGTACGCGCTTGACATCTGACCTCGTGTGTATTCTTGAGAGATCTTTGTATCGGACGAAATATTCCTCTACAGTGCATTTAACGTAGAGGGGGGTAGAAGAAAACAAAGATGAAGAGATGTTCTTACCCTCAACACAATGTAACATTGCATTCTACTTTTTTGAGCGGTCTGTAACAAAGTTAATGTAGTACACATTACAATCTCTCCCTTGTCTAATAAAACATATATTTGTATCGCCTTAAAAACGCTAAATGACTTGTCCATGTATAAAACATTCCTCTGTGTGTATATTTATCATAAATATGGTGATTGACACTGTTTATTAATTGGTCCTTGGTAAGTAAGATTATATTGCACTATTCCCAAGAATCCCTATATATATTGCGCCTAAGCGCGTCCGTGGGTGCTCGCTATGCGGGGTAACTCCCGAAAATAAAATAAATTATTGAAAATTAAATAATAAACATTTTGGTTTCGAGATTAACAAGACGGCGTTTCTCGCTATAAAATGTTGTGACTTGACGTAATTTGTAAAATGGAAACAAAGTAAAAAGAGCCGCGGTTATTTCAATGAAATTGATTTTTTTAATGGTACTATCTGTTTGTGTGTTTATGTTTGTGTGTATAAGTGTGTGAATAAAGTGAGTGTGTGTGTGTTTATGTTGTGAACTGAATGTGATGAAACGGTTTATTTTTATGTCTGATAATGTTGCGCCTCTAGCAAAAATACGTATACTTTTTTTGTAAAAAATTACAGAATTAATATTTGTTTGCAAATTACATCTTTACACTGTTTCCTTTATGTATTTTCGAGATGTATTTTATTCAGCCCTTCGAAAAAATTATTTTCTTTGGTCTTTCTCCAGATGTCTACATTTATGTTCAACGTTAATCTACCTAACATTTTTGTTTACAAACCATAGTCATTGTTTTTTTAGCGCAATATTTTAACAATATTTATATACTATTATTTTCTATTATTTTCTTTATTATCAAATACACAGTATCATTTTACCACTTTTTCTTTATATCTTTTATATGTTTAATTTAAATACTTAATGTATTTGACATTTTACAAGTTAGTTCTAAATAATTAAATACTAATCAAATACTAACAATGTATTCAATGCATTAGAGAAAGAAAGCACATGAGTGAAACCAGATACCAAACACTATAGCTTTGCCACTGTTAATATTCTTTTTGCATAAATTAAGTCAAACATGCTAGGTAAGTTATATTTATCAATGATTCTTAGGTGGGATATTTATTTTCCTTCGGTGCTTAAATAGTTTACACGATTTTTTTTTCTGAAACGATTGCTCCATAAACTGCCCCAAGGAAATAGAAGGAATGAAAAAAAAATCGGTACTGTTATGGACGAAAATGGATTATATATAGGAGTTATATGCACGGACCAATGAGTGTGGTTAATAAGTGGAACAGCTATTTTTATATTGAGTACAACTTTATGACCTTTTGAAATGTACCATTTATTGGTGGGGTAAGAGTCAATAATATCGCCCAACCCTGGATGACATAAACACTATAGCTTAGCAACTGTTTTTATACTTTTTGCATAGATTAAACTAAATCAGCAGGGTAAATTTTAAGCCCAGACCTTGCGATTCAAAATGTTTCTTTAAAACAAATAAAACCCATGCACACCTTACTTAAGCATCAAAATTCACATAAATAATATGCTTTTCCCATAAAAAATCATTGCTAAGAAAGGTATTTAAGAGCTTACAAAACTAAAACATTCATTAAAAAAATAGTTACATTTCTAGAACAATGAGTGCGTGGCACACACTTCAGATATAAACTGTACGGTTCTTTAAGGTGTAAATATATTTAGTGTAAAGACATATCGTGGGTATTACGACACATATATAGGTTCTAGCTTCAGAAAGTGCGTGCTCAAGCGAAATTTTAAAAAAAACCTTAAAAAACCATGTTTTTCACTATAAATCCTTTATGTACGAGACGTAACTAAAGGAATGTTCATTATAATACGCAGCACCAGACCATCCAGAAAATACAAAATTGCAGTTGTGTCGTAAAACATGTTTAATATAATGCGCACCGATCAGGAATATGTTTATAAAAAGAGTTGTCAATAAAATATGCACCTTATTGCGCGACAGAAAGGATGTTCAATATAGAACGCACCGCGACGCTCTATCTCAAAAAAATAGCATGATACATAGGAATAAATAAAATAATCTAAAAATTCAATAATTTAATTACAGTACATGCGATCGATCTGAAATTTTGATACATTGTTTTTATTATTGGTACAAAACTGCCTGCAAAATTTCAGCTCGCTAGCTTACGAGGAAGTGGATTAAAAATCGATCAAAAGTTTTGGCGACAAGCAATCAAGCAATCAAGGGTGCAGACACCACGAGTTAATATAAAGGATTTAAAAATACACTAACAGCAACTGATATTTAGACATAACAGCTTGATTTTATTTGAGCAATATTATGCAACGAGGATAAATTTTTGTATAAAGACTGATTTCAAAGGCAGATCATGTTGTTTACTAAATGGCAGTTTTCTATAAAGCTGTATACACTTTCTTGAAAAAATTATTTTTAAATTATTCTGATTTAATATCAAATGCCTACAAATATATGTTATATATTAAGACCATTACCAAATATGTCATTTTATAAGCTAAAAAATGCTCCAACGAAAAAAGGCGTAAATACAAATACAACGAAAAAGTAATCTTTTATCTTAGTGGAACAAGTATCTGCCAACTTATTGCTTTGTTAATACTAGAAGAAAAGAGTGGGAAGTCCTTTCAAAATGACGCAATTTATTAGAAAATCAATCTCTAGGAATTTAAAAAAAAACATTGTTTTTATGTTAATATTCGTGTGAAAAGAAAATAAGAACCATACACCCGTAAACCATATTTCCACCCTCCACTAAGCATACATATTCAAATAAATATTATCTGGCTCAAATAGTAACCAATTCGTCTTAAACTAATTTCATGCTTAAACTATACTATGGAATTGGTGTTTGTCAGAGCATTTTCCTAGAACCAAAGGAATCATATGGAAATATATTTTTAATTTTTTTTCATTCATGTGAAAATAAATTGAGCCTTGCCGATTAGATTTTTATTACTCTTAAGTACCTTTCATATTCTGTAGGAGTATATTATGTAGAGAAAAGCATGCGTTATTAAAGCAGACATACCAAAATTGATGGTTAATATTTAAATTCATCATACTTTCTATTTTCTCGACACACATATCGTGAATTTTATAAGACGTGGTTTGATTTATCACTACCCTAATTTCATGATGCATTTACATTCAATTTTAAGGGAAATTTGAGACCCAAAACAAAATAAAGTTATTTTTTAATTGTGCCTACCCCTGTTCTGGCAAAAAATACACCTACCCCTGTTCTTGCAAAAAATACACTAACAGCAACTGATATTGTGACATAACAACTTGATTTTATTTGAGCAATATTATACAACGATGATAAAAGTTTTGTATACAGACTGATTTTTTAAAAACTATTCTTTTTTAAAATCAAATGCCTACATAATATATGTTATATATTAAACCCTAACTTATATGTCATTTTATAAGCTAAAAAAGCTACAATGAAAAAAGGCTTGAATATAAATACAAAGAAAATTAATCCGTTATTTAATCGAAACAAGTATCTGCCAATTTATTGCTTTGTTACTATGCTAAAAAAATATCCTATTCGTCTTGAACTAATTTCATACTTAGCTTATAAAATGGAGTGGGTGATTTTAAGAGCTTTTCCCTAGAACCAAAGGAATCAAAGATATTGTTTTAATTTTTTGATTTATGGAAAAAGAAATTTAGCCTTGCCCATTAGATTTTTGTAACTGTTAAGGACCTTTGTTATTCTGGTAAAGTATATCGAGAAAAGCGTGCGTTATTAAAGCAGAAATACCAAAATTGATGGGAAATATTTAAATTCATCATACTTTCTATTTTCTAGACACACATATCGTGATTTTTATAAAGAAGGGGTTTGATTTATCACTACCCTAATTTCCTGATACGTTTACACTCATTATTAAGGGGAATGTGAAACTCAAATCCAAATAAAGTTATTTTCATTGTGCCTACCCGTAGCATCGCACCGGCATTGCTCTCGTCCCTATATATATTGCGCCTAAGCGCGTCCGAGAGGTGCTCGCTATGCGGGGTAACTCCCGAAAATAAAATAAATTATTGAAAATTAAATAATAAACATTTTGGTGTCGAGATTAACAAGACGGCGTTTCTCGCTATAAAATATTGTGACTTGACGTAATAGTTCGAGCTCATATTAATTTGTAAAATGGAAACAAAGTAAAAAGAGCCGCGGTTATATCAATGAAATGTGATTTTTTTTAATGGTACTATCTGTTTGTGTGTTTATGTTTGTGTGTATAAGTGTGTGAATAAAGTGAGCGTGTGTGTGTTTATGTTGTGAACTAAATGTGATGAAACGGATTATTTTTATGTCTGATAACGTTGCGCCTCTAACAAGAATACGTATATTTTATTTTTTTTAAAATTACAGAATTAATATATGTTTGCAAATTATATCTTTACACTGTTTCCTTTATGTATTTTCGATATGTATTTTATTCAGCCGTTCGAAAAATGTATTTGCTTTGGTCTTTCTCCAGATGTCTACATTTATGTTCAACGTTAATCTACCTCCTAACATTTTTGTTTACAAACCATAGTCATTGTTTTTTTTAGCGCAATATTTTAACAATATTTATATACTATTATTTTCTATTATTTTCTTTATTATCAAATACACAGTATCATTTTACCACTTTTCTTTATATATTTTATATGTTTAATTTAAATACTTAATGTATTTGACATTTTACAAGTTAGTTCTAAATAATCAAATACTAATCAAATACTAACAATGTATTCAATGCATTAGAGAAAGAAAGCACATGAGTGAAACCAGATACCAAACACTATAGCTTAGCCACTGTTAATATTCTTTTTGCATAAATTAAGTCAAACATGCTAGGTAAGCTATATTTATCAATGATTCTTAGGTGGGATATTTATTTTCCTTCGGTGCTTAAATAGTTTACACGATTTTTTTTTCTGGAACGATTGCTCCATAAACTTCCCCAAGGAAATAGAAGGAATGAAAAAAAAATCGGTACTGTTATAGACGAAAATGGATTATATATAGGAGTTATATGCACGGACCAATGAGTGTGGGTAATAAGTGGAACAGTTATTTTTATATTGAGTACAACTTTATGACCTTTTGAAATGTACCATTTATTGGTGGGGTAAGAGTCAATAATATCGCCCAACCCTGGATGACATAAACACTATAGCTTAGCAACTGTTTTTTATACTTTTTGCATAGATTAAACTAAATCAGCAGGGTTAAATTTTAAGCCCAGACCTTGCGATTCAAAATGTTTCTTTAAAACAAATAAACCCCATGAACACCTTACTTAAGCATCAAAATTCACATAAATAATATGCTTTTCCCCATAAAAAATCATTGCTAAGAAAGGTATTTAACAGCTTACAAAACTAAAACATTCATTAAAAAAATAGTTACATTTCTAGAACAATGAGTTGCGTGGCACACACTTCAGGTATAAACTGTACGGTTCTTTAAGGTATACATATATTTAGTGTAAAGACATATCGCGGGTATTACGACTCATATATAGGTTCTAGCTTCAGAAAGTGCGTGCTCAAGCGAAAAAATACACTAACAGCAACTGATATTTAGACATAACAGCTTGATTTTATTTGAGCAATATTATGCAACGAGGATACATTTTTGTATAAAGACTGATTTCAAAGGCAGATCATGTTGTTTACTAAATGGCAGTTTTCTATTAAGCTGTATACACTTTCTTGCTACAACAAGAAAAGGCTTAAATACAAATACAACGAAAAGTAATCCTTTATTTTAGTGGAACAAGTATCTGCCAACTTATTGCTTTGTTAATACTAAAAGAAAAGAGTGGAAAGTCCTTTCAAAATGACGCAATTTATTAGAAAATCAATCTCTAGGAATTAAAAAAAAACAAACATTGTTTTTATGTTAATATTCGTGTGAAAAGAAAATAAGAACCATACACCCGTAAACCATATTTCCCCCCTCCACTAAGCATACATATTCAAATAAATATTATCTGGCTCAAATATTGATGAATTCGTCGTTAACTAATTTCATGCTTAAACTATACAATGGAATCGGTGTTTTTCAGAGCATTTTCCTAGAACCAAAGGAATCATATGGAAATATTTTTTTTTATATTTTTATTCACGTGAAAATAAATTGAGCCTTGCCGATTAGATTTTTATAACTCTTAAGTACCTTTCATATTCTGTAGGAGTATATTATATAGAGAAAAGCATGCGTTATTAAAGCAGACACACCAAAATTGATGGTTAATATTTAAATTAATCATTCTTTCTATTTTCTCGACACACATATCGTGAATTTTATAAGACGTGGTTTGATTTATCACTACCCTAATTTCATGATGCATTTACATTCAATTTTAAGGGAAATTTGAGACCCCAAACAAAATAAAGTTATTTTTTAATTGTGCCTACCCCTGTTCTGGCAAAAAATACACTAACAGCAACTGATATTGTGACATAACAACTTGATTGTATTTGAGCAATATTATACAACGATGATACAATTTTGTATACAGACTGATTTTTAAAAAACTATTATGTTTTAAAATCAAATGCCTACATAATATATGCTATATGTTTTAAGCCCTAACTTATGTGTCATCTTATAAGCTAAAAAAGCTACAATGAAAAAAGGCTTGAATATAAATACACAGAAAAATAATCCGTTATTTAAGTGAAACAAGTATCTGCCAATTTATTGATTTGTTACTATGCTAAAAAAATACCCTAATCGTCTTGAACTAATTTCATACTTAGCTTATAAAATGGAGTGGGTGATTTTAAGAGCTTTTCCCTAGAACCAAAGGAATCAAAGATATTGTTTTAATTTTTTGATTTATGGAAAAAGAAATTTAGCCTTGCCCATTAGATTTTTGTAACTGTTAAGGACCTTTGTTATTCTGGTAAAGTATATCGAGAAAAGCGTGAGTTATTAAAGCAGAAATACCAAAATTGATGGGAAATATTAAAATTCATCATACTGTCTATTTTCTAGACACACATATCGTGATTTTTATAAAGAAGGGGTTTGACTTATCACTACCCTAACTTCCTGATACGTTTACACTCATTATTAAGGGGAATGTGACACTCAAATCCAAATAAAGTTATTTTCACTGTGCCTACCCGTAGCATCGCACGGGCATTGCTCTCGTTGACAATATTACCCAAGAATAATTGATGAAGTAATCTCAGCAGAAATACCAGCCATTGACATTGATCTAGGCTTATTAGAAGTTGTTATAAACAAACATGATATATGATCCACATGGAGAAATCGTCTGATAGATGTAGAGTTTAAAGCTGTTGAAATCACGTCTGTTAGATGTGGAGTTTAAAGCTGTTTATATCACGTCTGTTAGATGCGGAGTTTAAAGCTGTTCATATCACGTCTGTCAGATGTGGAGTTTAAAGCTGTTTATATCACGTCTGTTAGATGTGGAGTTTAAAGCTGTTTATATCACGTCTGTTAGATGTGGAGTTTAAAGCTGTTTATATCACGTCTGTTAGATGTGGAGTTTAAAGCTGTTTATATCACGTCTGTTAGATGTGGAGTTTAAAGCTGTTTATATCAAATTTATTGTTAGAGTAAAGGGAAAATTTCTAAGATATTGTTTAAATTGAAAGATTGCAAGCAATAAAGTCTTTAAAAATGTATACATTTAAATTGTAGTTTCAAAGGACTTACTTAATTTTTATTTTACTGATTTTTATTAAATCATTAGCTGATCACACAGCAACACAAACTGCATCAACCCAAACGAGCATATACTTTTGCCTAATAATTTCTCACACGACTCGAGGGTTTGGGGGAGCGTCGTAAAACTGCCGACAGCCGAAAACACATCTGGTAAGTTTTAAAATCCTGAAAAGTGTAAAAATATGATTTTGAAAAGGATTATGATTAGATATTTCAAGTCAATACGACACGGACGATCCATATTTCGGCGGAATTTATTTGAACATTTTAGTTCAATATAATGGTTAAAACGTTTACACGTTTAGCGGCCAGACCATTGTAGAAATAATGATAAATTGTTCGTTTCAACAAATTAACGATTAAAAAAGTATAATTTCTTATGGTAAAATTATCAGTACATGAGAGGGATAAAAAAAAGATTAGTAGTTTAAATTACGTTATAGTATGTGTTCTTTCAAAGGACTAGATTATTAATGAAAATTACTAATGATAAAATTATCAGTTATATGAAGTCATGTCTACAAAGAGCCACAGTAAGAAATGTAAAGTTTGTTTGTACTCTGAAGTGATTCCTATAATGCAACTACTAAAATATCATTTGAAATGCAAACATGTAGAGCAGCGTGTTTTAATTTGATTCAGTGTATGATTGATATGAGAAACCTAGTGTTTCATTGAATTATTAAAATTAGAATCGAAGTCAAGTGGCGTGCCACTTGGATGATAGTTTATTATCGAATACTAGGTTGTGATCTTAAAAGATTAGAACAAAACATTTATAGTTCGTATTGAAAATAGATTTTCTAGTTTACATAATTTTAAATATATGTGATTCTAACAATTATTTTCTTCCCTTGAATATACGATTTGTAAAAGGGAGGCGATATACGGAGATTTCTCCCAATAACTCCCGGCGTTATACGGAGATTTCTTTTTAAAAAAACAAACAAAATTTCCGTTCTAATTTAATTTATATTAATTATATGTACCTATCATAGCTTAAAATTTATTTCAAAAAGATTTATGATTTTAAAATTAATTTTGTAAAAGCAAAGAGAACGGTGCGCTCGATAAATCGTATTTTTGGTTGCTATATTTGTTGTTTTTTCTATTTTAATTTTAAAAATTAGGCAACTAAACCTAACCCAGACCCTAAAACTACAACCTTAAAAAAAAGTAAGACTCAAACGAAAATCTTTTTCTATTTTAATTTAAAAAATAGACCACTAAACCTAACCCAGACCCTAAAACTGAAACTACAACCTTAAAAAAAGAAAGACTCAAACGAAACTCGAACCTCCACTTAAGAGTTCAAGAATCTAATGTCCTAACCACAGAAGCTCATGAATCGTATGAAATTTTAAAAATGTTATATCAAATTGGTAAAAAGTCACATGACCAGCCAAAACAATTTGCGTATGACGCTAAGAATCATGGGAAATATCTGTCTATAACGCCCAGCGTTATACGGAGATATCTCCGAAAAATCACTTCGTTTGTAAAAATCAGATTTTTTTTTAAAATTTTTTTTTAAAAATTGCTCACAGAAACTCATTTTACATTAAAGATACACAGTATCCATGTATATTAATAAAATAATGTACATTATGATACAACATAATTTTTCCTAAATCTCATAATGTAATCATTTACACAGAATCCAAATTATGCAAATAGTAATATGAATTTAAATTTCCAAACATTTTCCATAGAAACAACTAACTTGAACATCATACATTATTCTTAACATTTCTATTATTCTCTTTTAATTTGTTGTCTAAAAATCTGTTCTAATGTTATGTTGGTGTTTGCCCTCAGAGATTCATGTTACATCAAGGTGAAACAGTATCAATGTATATCAATAAATAATGTACATCATGATACAACATAACTTATTCAAAATTATACAAAAGTTTCTAGAATCAAAACCATACAAAAAGTAACATGAATTTAAATGACAAAACATGTTTCTATATTTGAAGCACTTCTGATAGAAACAAATAACATGAACATCATACCTTTTTATTAAAATTCAATTATTATCTTGTAAATTTTCAATCATTTTCTGTATTGTTTGTCTAAAAATGTGTTCTAATGTTATGTTGGTGTAGTTGTGATTGTTGAAAAATGCCTTCAGTCTGTGATGCCATATGTGTTTTCTGTACTGTGAAAGTATCCTTTAAGCTTATTGTTTGTTGTTTCTTGTTTATAGAGTCTGGTATTATGTTTAGTGTTATTGCTTTGTCTATATCTACATTGTGTAATGTGCCTGCTTGTATGAATTGTTGAAGTGTGGATTTAGTTTGTAAAATTGTATTGCATGTGAGATACAAATGTTGTTCAGTCTCATCAGCCCCTGACCTGCAGAGTGGACAGCCTATTCTTGCCCCTCTGTCTTTATATTGTCTTGCTGAGACTGGTGTTGTATTGTATATTAGTCTGTATGTTATTTCTTTTTCTTGATTGGGTATTTCTCTAATATGAGTATTTTTAAATGTGTCCTCAGTGTTTGTAATTCCATAAACTTGTGTCCATTTAATTCTATTGTACAGAGGTGTTGCTTGTTTTTTTATTAAATGTGTATATATTTCTTTGGTTGTTTTGTGTAACACTTCTTCATTGCCTTTTATTGCTTTGATGCATGCTGTATGAAATTGTGATTGTTTTTTTCCAATGTAATGTGCAGTGCTATTATCTATTGCTGTTAAATATCCTAATCTGATCCCTAAGTAATAATGAGTGAATGTATTTTCTGATTTTTTCCTAATGGCTTGTCCTATAAATTTTATTCTGAGTGCTTGTATTTTGGTTTGTATGTCTTGTAAGTTTATTCCTCCATTTAGCTTAGATTGTATTAGTGTTGCATGTTTTATATTGTGTATTATCAGATTAATTTTGAAAGATAACATTGAAGTAAAACAAGTTAGTAACTCACAGTCAGGTTGAAAGCTAAATGATATTGTAACGTAGTTTATAATAAAGATATTAATATCCCCATGTTACATTTTCAAGCTATTTTGTAACTCAAGTAAAACTTCATATTAAATACATCAACATTGGTGCTTTCTGGTGCAGATTCTGATAGGAAACACAATATATGCACGTCAATGTAACAAATTCCTAAATGATATGTTTCCTTATTTAGCAAACAAATTTGTGCCTTTTGTTTATTCACTTGGTTAAAAACTGTTTTTTTTTAAATAAAGAATGTATAATCTGATTAAGGATTTCCATTTCCATTTAGTTTTTGTTCTTACTTTAATTTATAAAACGTTATATCATAAAAATAACGTTTTTATCTCACTTGTAAACAACTAAAATGTTGAAGTGACCACGATTTAAAATGATTTTAAAAATGCATGATATGGTGAAAAGATTGGATTTTAGTGTCTATGGGTATCTATAAGTATACCAGTGTATCACCCGTCAAAAATGACGGAAGTTTACAAAATAAATACTCATCAGATTAAAAAATAACGTAATACAGAACTTTCATTTATTTTATTTTATTTAATTTAAACGGATGACCCTCGCTAGGGTCGACCAATAAAGCGAAGTGGGTGCAATAAAAAAAAAGAGGGGGGGGGTGGGAGTGTGTGCATTTTTCGAAACCAACACAGCTTCTTAAGTTCAGTTGGGTAATTCAAAGAACAATATATGATTTGTAGTGTAATGGTTATCACGTGCGGTTTAGACGCGGAAGGTCATGGGTTCAAGCCCCAGCGAAAAAATTTTAAAAAATATTTATGAATGTGTTCTTGTGAGTCAGCTTCTCTCATGTACTCCGATCTACCGTGCTAGTCAGCTTCTCTCATGTACTCCGATCTACCGTGCTAGTCAGCTTCTCTCATGTACTCCGATCTACCGTGCTAGTCAGCTTCTCTCATGTACTCCGATCTACCGTGCTAGTCAGCTTCTCTCATGTACTCCGATCTACCGTGCTAGTCAGCTTCTCTCATGTACTCCGATCTACCGTGCTAGTCAGCTTCTCTCATGTACTCCGATCTACCGTGCTAGTCAGCTTCTCTCATGTACTCCGATCTACCGTGCTAGTCAGCTTCTCTCATGTACTCCGATCTACCGTGCTAGTCAGCTTCTCTCATGTACTCCGATCTACCGTGCTAGTCAGCTTCTCTCATGTACTCCGATCTACCGTGCTAGTCAGCTTCTCTCATGTACTCCGATCTACCGTGCTAGTCAGCTTCTCTCATGTACTCCGATCTACCGTGCTAGTCAGCTTCTCTCATGTACTCCGATCTACCGTGCTAGTCAGCTTCTCTCATGTACTCCGATCTACCGTGCTAGTCAGCTTCTCTCATGTACTCCGATCTACCGTGCTAGTCAGCTTCTCTCATGTACTCCGATCTACCGTGCTAGTCAGCTTCTCTCATGTACTCCGATCTACCGTGCTAGTCAGCTTCTCTCATGTACTCCGATCTACCGTGCTAGTCAGCTTCTCTCATGTACTCCGATCTACCGTGCTAGTCAGCTTCTCTCATGTACTCCGATCTACCGTGCTAGTCAGCTTCTCTCATGTACTCCGATCTACCGTGCTAGTCAGCTTCTCTCATGTACTCCGATCTACCGTGCTAGTCAGCTTCTCTCATGTACTCCGATCTACCGTGCTAGTCAGCTTCTCTCATGTACTCCGATCTACCGTGCTAGTCAGCTTCTCTCATGTACTCCGATCTACCGTGCTAGTCAGCTTCTCTCATGTACTCCGATCTAAAATAGGGGAATTGTGGAGCTTTGGCATGTTTTATTATTACCGTTATTTTCGTGTCACGTTCACAGACCAGGAAGAAGGCTTAAGAGACCCGTGATGTTCATCAGATGTGATGGGGGGTTATCTCTGTATGTTATCAACTGTCGTCGCATGTGATAGGGGTTATCTCTATATGTTATCAACTGTAGTCACTTGTGATAGGGGTTATCTCTGTATGTTATCAACTGTCGTCCCCTGTTATATGGGTTATCTCTGTGTATTATCTATTGTCGTAACATGTTATAGGGGTTATCTCTGTAATGTTATCTATTGTCGTCACATGTATTACGGTTTATCTCTGTTTGTTATCAATTATCGTTTTATGTCAGAAACCAATGGATAAGTTAGTGTTGTCTGCCCTAAATGTCTAAGATATGTCTGAATTTTGTTGTTGTCTGTCTAATTGTAAAAGTTGACTGATTGTTTTTTTTGTCTAATTGTAAGAGTTGTCTGATTGTTAGTGTCGTCTGACAGTTT
Source organism: Ampullaceana balthica (assembly GCA_944989445.1). NCBI lineage: Eukaryota > Metazoa > Mollusca > Gastropoda > Lymnaeidae > Ampullaceana > Ampullaceana balthica. The sequence goes on along the minus strand of CALYLW010000381.1, from coordinate 408,026 downwards.
GAAAGATATGTTAAGGTTGTCTGTGTTTAATATGGTTTGTGTTGTATGTCTATAAGTTTGTTATTATTGTTAAGGTTGTTTAATGTCAGAGGTTTCTTATTATTTTAATTCCCTAAATAATACAGATGTTAGAATTTTTCGTGTGTAAAAGTTGTCTGTTTGTTAGCATTGTCTGTCTGTTTGTAAGAATTGTTGGAATGTAAGTGTTGTCGCTCAGTTTGTTAGTGATTTCTTATTCTTAGTATCATATATTAGTTTGATAGTGTTGCTTGATCGTTATTGTTGTTATTTTTGTTTAGCCAGTAAATTCAATAAAACAAATGCGAAAATATTCCATTCAGCATATTTAATTCGAAATGAAATCATTGACACAAGTTTGAACTCACATAAAACATATATGGGACAATTTACAAATTAAAATAATATCTGACTTACAATGAATCTGTATTTTCCATGCACGCCACACTAAAAAGCACCGCTATAAACTTACTTAATATGAGATTGTAATTGAGAAAACGTAAGCGGCAGTATTAATGAGAAGGACATAATATTATTTTCTTTAACTTCGTCTTAATTGCAATCTATAAGTCCTTACCACACAGGATTACTTATTTGTATTGCCCACACTTTGTTTTGCAGATTCATAAATATCATGTATTGAGATATTTTTTTAATTGAAGGAAAAATACATTTTTGGTAACCTAGTTTCCTATAATTTAGACAACTATAAATATAATGCATTTACGATAATGTAATTCTTTGCCTAATTGATGAAAGATATATTGCTTACGTAGTTTTTGATAGCTTTGATTATCAAAGTGGCAAGCCACTTGTCTTCGATCCCTTTAATAAGGGATAATATTTCAATGAATTTCTAGCTTTCTTCTACCACCAGTATAGACGGAGCTAGATGTAAACAATTTCTTGTGGCTAGTTCATTTTTATTCCTAAATGGCTTAGCACAGTGGTGGGCGCTGCAGCAATACATGGGGTGTGGTGACGAATTTAAAACAAAAGGTGGGGAAGGTGGTGCGGAGAATAACTTTAAAGACGTGGTGATAGCATCAAATAAAGAAGAAAGTATTTAGAAAATTATTATTATGTATTCACGAAGCTAAAAAGTCTTTCACGCCACAAGAAAATTTGACTAAAATAATCAGGAATTATCCTCTTTTCGGATTCTAAAATATCATATATATAAACACACTCAATTATCATATATATAAACACCTTCAATTATCATATATATAAACACCCTCAATTATCATATATATAACACCCTAAATTATCATATATGTAAACACCCTCAATTATCATATATATAAACACCCTCAATTATCATATATATAAACACCCTCAATTATCATATATATAAACACCCTCAATTATCATATATATAAACACCCTCAATTATCATATATATAAACACCCTCAATTATCATATATATAAACACCCTCAATTATCATATATATAAACACCCTCAATTATCATATATATAAACACCCTCAATTATCATATATATAAACACCCTCAATTATCATATATATAAACACCCTCAATTATCATATATATAAACACCCTCAATTATCATATATATAAACACCCTCAATTATCATATATATAAACACCCTCAATTATCATATATATAAACACCCTCAATTATCATATATATAAACACCCTCAATTATCATATATATAAACACCCTCAATTATCATATATATAAACACCCTCAATTATCATATATATAAACACCCTCAATTATCATATATATAAACACCCTCAATTATCATATATATAAACACCCTCAATTATCATATATATAAACACCCTCAATTATCATATATATAAACACCCTCAATTATCATATATATAAACACCCTCAATTATCATATATATAAACACCCTCAATTATCATATATATAAACACCCTCAATTATCATATATATAAACACCCTCAATTATCATATATANTAAGGGACATCACTCTGTATTTTTTTAAAATTAAAATTATATACTAAAAAATCATTATATGACGTCATTGTTTTAGCTCATATTTTAATTTTGGAAAAGGGAAAAATTTTAAAAGAGGAATTGCGAATTTGTCAATAATAAAATACCTTGTGTACATTTAAGGAATATTTCGTATTTATCATACAAGGATAAGTTACTTGGGCTTTTGCCAAAAAAAATGTTGGCGCCCTACCATCCCTATTATAAAATACTTTTGTACATTTCAGGAAGTTTAATATTACGTATTTAGCATACAAGGGCAAGTTAGTTGGGCTTTTCAAAAGGTGGGCGCCGTATGTGCCCTAAAAAATATAGGCGCCGCAGGCGCCAAGACACCCCAGCACAATCTAGTAGAAAAATATTCAAACAACTGACTTTGACAAAAATCTTTTCAACGCAACCACACAAGATGGCTATGGCATGTTGGCTTTATACGAAATTTCGTTAATGATTGTCAAATCGTAAAAAACCTCATACTATTGGTGGAAAACTAATTATACCGGCTGTAAGTGAAGTAATACGCACTGAGCTACACAAGCCAGCATCTAATAATATCAAGAAAATTAGGGTTTTCGTGAATTAAAAAACAAATTATTCTCGGTAAACTGTATCATCCATCGTCAACTTCTATTTGCCACACATTTAAGTGCATGCCTAGATAGGTCATTAAATTATTTGATTAAAATGTATCTACATAATAACAAAGCAAATCATTGACTGACATATTATTTACACAGTTTTGTAATGAAGAGGATAAAGAATTTAATCGTTTGCAGCTTCATACAGAAGTTCGTCTGTTGTCAAGGGTGTCTGTTTATAAACTATTTAACTCAGGGTTCGATTTCTTGACGACCAAATTTAATGCAATCCAAAAGTTACCTGTCTTACCTGACGAAATTGTCTCAAAGTTTAGTTAAATTTATCTTCAGCTTCAAGTTGATGAATTAAATTTTTTTGTTAAATCTGTCATATCTGCTAGTTGGACGAAAATTCTTCTATACATAAGAAAGTTTTGACGAAGAGAATTCAGTCAGTTACCAAATTTATCAGGAGCAGAAATAGGATATGAAGACATACTTTCTGTTTGTAGTCAGTTGGATGCTTTCAATTCAGATTTTAATAAAGGGTTTGAAATTATTTTGATGAAGAAAACACCCGATTGGATTTTGCATTTGTATCTTATCTTATCTTATCTGTTTACAGACGCTCCTTCTATACAGAAGATTATTGCGTCCTACGCTTATCTATGGTTTGTGTCTAGTCCTGCATTTTTATTAGAGATTTAAACGTTGATAAAGTGTTGGTTTTCCTGGATTCTTCAGGCAACCCATTCCACGCCCGAATTCCGGACGGGAAGAATGAAAATTTGTATGTGTTTGTTCTTGCATACGGAATAAGAAAGGTGTTTTTATCCTTATGTCTATCTGAGGGTTGTATTAAGTTATCTTTGTGTTGTATTTCTAAATTAGAATTAATTGCTTTATGTATGATTACTACTTTGCTCTTGGTTCTTCTATCCTCTAGTGTTTCAAGGTTTAATGATTTAACTAATGGTGTTATTCTTGTCAGTTTTGAATATTCTCCAGTAATGAATCTTGCAGCTCTTTTTTGAATTTGTTCTAGATTATCAATGTTTTCTTTGGTGGATGGGTCCCATACAGAAGATGCATATTCTAGTACAGGTCTCACCAAAGTGAGGTAGCATTTTAGTTTTATATCTCTATTACATTTGTTTAAGTTTCTTTTTATAAAGCCTAAGGTTTTGTTTGATTTTTTAATAACTTCATTGACATGGGGATTCCATGATAGTTTCTCATTTATTAAGACTCCTAAGTATTTTGCATCTTTAGTTTGGGTCAGTTCTTTTCCATGAATGTAATATTTTGAATTTATTTGTTTCTTTTTCTTTGTTACTCTTAACAGTTGACACTTTTCTGGGTGGAAAGACATACTCCAGTTAGTTTCCCATTTTATCAATTCATCTAAGTAATTTTGTAAAATTTTGCTATCTTGCTCTGATTTAATTGTTCTATAAATTATACAATCATGAGCAAATAACCTAACTTTTGTACCTGTTGAGATGTTGTTGGGTAAATCATTTATATAGATCAAAAAGAGTAAGGGACCTAGCACAGTTCCTTGTGGAACTCCTGAGTTAACCTTTACTGGTGCAGATTTAGATCCATTAACTATTACAGTTTGCTCCCTGTCCAAAAGGAAGTCTTGGTACCAGTGATGTAAGGGACCTGAGATTCCAAAGTAGTTAAGTTTTTTAAGTAAACTAAGGTGGTGAACTTTGTCAAATGCTTTTGAGAAGTCAAGTAATATTGTGTCTATTTGATCATTATTGTCTTAGCCTTTTGATAATTCATCTATTAAACCTATTAATTGTGTTTCACATGATCTGTTTTTTCTAAAGCCGTGTTGATGTGGGCATAGGGCATTATATTTGTCTAGGTGGCTAATAATTTACTATATATTATGTGTTCTAGCAATTTAAAGGTGATACTAGTAAGTGATACAGGTCTGTAATTACCAGGGTCTGATTTATCACCTTTCTTAAAGAGTGGAGTTACGTTAGCTAATTTCCAATCCTGGGGCACTTTACCCTGGTTTAGAGAGGCTTGAAAAAGAACTACAAGGATTGGGGACAGTTCATTGCTTAGTTCTTTTAATAACCTTGCAGGCAATTCATCTGGGCCAGTTGCTTTGTTTATTTTTAAGTTTTTTAGGAGTGAATGTATAACTATCTCGTCTACAGTTATGTTGTCTATTTCTTCCATTTTATTTAAATTTATTAAAACTTCCTTGTCGCCTGAGGCAGAGAATGATGATGCAAAGTATGTGTTAAGGATATTAGCTTTAGTCTCATTATCATTATAGGTTTTATCATTTGAGCCTTTCAGGGGGCTATTACTGTAGGTTCCATTTTTTTAGATTTGATAAAGGACCATTCGTTTTTATTGTTATCTTTAGAAATTAAATTGTTTATATATTCATTTTGGAGGTTTCGACTAAGTTTTTGTGTCAAGTGTTTAATCTTTAAGTACTTTTTGTGTATCCTTTTTGAATTGGTAGCCTTAAATTTCTTAAATAAGTTCTCTTTTTGTTTGCATAGCTTTTTAAATTTAAAATTGAACCAGCATTTGTTAATTTTATTGGATGTTAATTTTGTTGGAACATTCTCATCCATAATAGTTTTTAGATTTGTTTTTATATCTTTCCAAATTTCTTCTACAGGGCTATTTGTATTAAATTTTAAATAGGAAATTTTGTTGAAAGTTAGCCGCTGATTGGTGTAGTTTTATGGAATTACATTTATTCCAAAGATATATTCTTCTTCTAGGTATCTTATTAATTTTAGTTTTTATTGTATTGGTGACCCTAACAATATCATGGTCAGACAGTCCAGGAATTATTTTATAGTCTAACACTAGTCCTGATCTATTTGTTAGGAATAAATCTAGTGTTTTATTTTTCCTTGTTGTTTTTTTTTACTATTTGTTCTAGGTTGAAGTTGTTTATAGTGTTTATAAAGTGTTCGTTAATATCTTTATTTGTTTGATGGTTATCCGTTGTATAGTTTTTCCAATTTATATCTGGAAGGTTTAAGTCCCCCATAATCCAAATTGCAGAGTTTTTATGAATTTCTTTAATGAAGTTTAATTGACTACAAAGATTTTTCATGTATTCTAGATTGGTTTTCGGTGGTCTATATATACTGCCTACAATAAGTGGTGTTGAGTTTGGTGTAACTATTTTACAAAAAACAGACTCTATATTAGAATTTGATTGTGTAGTAATTTCTTCAGCTATGATATTTGATTTGATTGCAAGCAGCACTCCTCCATAATTGTCTGGTCTATATTTTCTAAAAATATTATAATTGTTGTTAAATATTTCTGAGTTATTATATATTTTTTTCAAGTGCAATTACAGTATAATCCCCAAAGCTGCAAGAAAAACTCATGGAAATAACAACTGTTGATGAATTGAAATTAAACAACTAATAACAACTAATGATGAATTGAAATTAAACAACGTTTTTTCGTTTAAAAATATGTTTTCATTGTAGAGATAAAAGATAACTACAAGGGAAAAACAAAAGACACGGTCATGAAAATTGTTATAAGGTTTTCTGAAAGAAGAAATATATATATATATATTTTTTTTTGATTGAAACATTTATTTTTAGACATTGGTTTAAAAGTCGCCTTTGATTTTAACTATTTCCCTATCATAAGAAAATACAGATCTTATAGCTTTTTAAACTTACAACTTTACATGCGTCTACGTATTCATTTAAAATGGGAAGAAGACTATATCAGACTATAGCTATCAATGTTCGGGGTTTCAATTAAGATAAGGCAGAGCTTTAGATACAATTTCTACTTAAGAAGACTGCCATTTTATCAAATTAAACTGTTCTTTATGAATATAGAAATATGTATAATCAACATATTTAGAGTTGAATAGAAATATACAAACTACACTCAGCATTGATCTCATGTACTGCTTTATTATGTTAGATGTTTAAAAATATATCAATAAGTATGAGTTTACTTATGGACTATGTTACTGAAATATCACAGTCAAAAACCAACATCATTTATTGTTATAATATACGTTCCAGATTTCCAGTTTATCATAACACTAAATATTCAAAGTTTGTTATTATAGGTGAATATATACCTCATTTATGAAACTAAATAAAGAGCTTCAAACTTTGAGGGAACCATCGTTTTCAAAAAAGTTGGTTGCAGCAGAAACCTCAAACTTCTCTCATGGATCTCCGCTGCAGTCCCTTTTTTTGGACATATCGTTTGTTTGTTTGTTTGTTATTTGTTGTTTGTTTGTTTGTTTTTTTTTCTTGAAAATTTTGAATGATACGAATGGACAATATTATCTACAATGAGAAATCAGTAACAGTGAACACAGTTTGTAGACTAGACAGTCATGATGATGTTAGGTATATGCCCCGTGAAGTGAAATGTGAGATTGAGAGGGACGTTAAGTGACATGGTGTGAAACAAAGTGTGGAGAAAACGGATGATGGCTGTTCCTCCATTGGACTTGTCCTTGCCTGTTTCCAGGATTCTGTCGATTCGTCTCAAAAAGGAAAAGATCGAATTTCTGAGCGTAGACACTGTCCGAAGTTATTGCTTTTACATTTTATACACACACAATTTGTATTATTCATATTTACATTTATTTACAGCTTGAGAATATACCATACTCTTAATTGATTAATTTTGATTTCGCTTAGATTGGGTACTAGTTTTGAATTTTTGCTCTAAATATTGTGTCTATTAAGGATTCCGTCTATATGTGTTTATTAAAATTTGCATTAGTTCTGCACTGGCAAAAATGCTGTCTATATTCTGCCAGCAGTCATAGGCTGATGACATGTTGAGTTACATTATGGGATTTAGGAATAGTGTTTAACGTTAATTGCTCTATCTATATTTACTGGGTAGTTTGTTCCAGCTTTTAAAAGTTGTGTTAATGTGGATTTAGTTTTTTTGTATTTCTTTGCATTCCATGAACATGTGTCTCTCTGTCTCTATTATTAAATATTTACAGAGTGGACATCTTGGCCTTTAGAGTGTTTGTTGTTCAGGTCTTTCTGAAGTTGGTGTCATGTTATAGATTAATCAAAAAGTTATTTCTCTAGCTCTAGGTTCTATTTCTTAAATATGTAAGGTTTTAAAAGTGTCCTCTATTTCTATCTTGTTGAAATGTCGCAACCACTTGATTCTCTCGAGATGAGGGGTGTTCTGTCACACTTTCAGATGATCATAGATTCCCTTGTTCGTTTTGTTGATTAAACTCTCGTTATTTCGCGTAGCACGTAAGCTTGTTTGATAAATGGAGGAGAGTCTCGGCCCCAGATTGTTTTGCGTTCTATTATCAATAGGTGTCAGACGTGTCAGTCTGACTCTTATGTAATAATGCGTTAGTGAATTCTTCCTTGTGGTCCTTGATTGCTTGTCCTAGATGTCTGATACTCGTGGCTTTAATCTTTGTTTCTATATCTTGCAGATTTGTTCCTGCGTCTAATTTAGGCTACTCGGCATTAAAGTTGCTTTCTTTATATTCCATTTTGTGTTTTTAAAAATATATTTCCTAATCATTAAGTTAATTTTTGGTAAGGTTTTCGGAGGGATGTCAAAGATATTCCCTGCGTAAATTAATTTAGTCACGATTCAGATGTTTATTAGTGTGCTCCTTCCAAAAATTGTCTTTGATGTTTATTGATATCGAGTGATTGTGTTGTTTACGAATTTTACTTTCAAAACGGAATATAACCCGTAATTGACAAGTTCTCATCGTCGGATACAAACAAGATGTCTTAATTTTAGACAAATGATATTAAATCTCTTTCTTTGAAAACTTTTAAGCAAGTTTTTTTTAAATTTTTTAAATTAAAAAAGCTCAGAATTATTTATTAACATGTTAAATCAAAATAAATGTTATCATTAATTTTTTGCTCAGATGGACGGTTAAAAGGGTTCAACTACATCTTTAGTTGAAGCTCTCTGGGGCAGGGGTCGGGAAACTTTTTGTCTGAGAGAGCCATAAACACTTCATATTTCGAATGTAATTCTGTGAGAGCCATACATTATGTTTTAAACTACAAATTCAAGTAAATGTATGCATTTTGTGTAAGGGACTGTCCATAAATAACGTGACGCGATTTTCGCCAATATTTCACCCCCTCCTCACACTGCGTCATAAAAACTCAGACCCCCCCTCTAATATGACGTCACAAAGCTTTGCGGCCCCCCCCCCGAAAAAAAAACCCTGTATTATTTCTTTCAAAATAAGCATCACTTTGTTTGTCATTTAAGTATGTATTTAGTGTAAGGCTGCACTTTAATATCGTAACACGCACGAAGCCATTTAAAACGTCTTTAAATAAATGGTAAGATATCAAATATTTAATTGAAAACTTTTATTTTAAGTTTCACGCTTTGATGTGACGTCACATTTCTTAAACACCCCTCTCCCCTTCGTCACACAACATCACACATCCCCCTAGATGCGTGACGTTATTTATTGACGGCCCCTAATTTCAACATAAAATTTCAATACTTATGTATCTGAATTTTTTAAAATAACATTGTTGTGCTTTTGCTAATCAATAATGAGTATTTCTTACCATTAATGCGAATTATGTTGCTGCATGGCTTTGCTGATGGCTTTGAGGTCTGGTTGATACGGGTTGAGGTTAAGCGTCATGCATGCGTGGAGATGTTTTTTTTAAATATATTATATATATATTTTTTAAACATTTATAATTATTATTATTTATTGTTTTGAAGATATGCAATTATTCTGTAGATCAAAGGAGTCGATGAAACATTATAATAATCGAACATTTGTCTGCAACCCAGATGCATCCATCAATAGAGCCACATCTGGCTCGAGAACCATAGTTTCCCGACCATGGTCTATACGGTACTATAACAACAAACTCAAAGTTGTCACCATATGACTTTCCATTCGATTGTCTTACTTTTTAAATCCCTTATATTAACTTCGCGGCCGTCTCATCATCTCATCATCTCATGGGCGGGTGGAAAAACAAAAGTCAAAAATGACCCACTTCCAGTGATCCGATCGAGCTGAAATTTGGCACACGGACCCGTCTCACCTAACAATGCATGGTATGAAAATTTAAGATCGATCGATCGTACCGTAATTAAATTAATGCATTTTTAGTTTTTCCTTATATAACGTATGTAATTCAAATTCACGGTTTGTTATTGTTTTTTCCCCCACGTGAAAATTTGATTAGACGTCGACCGTCGTGCCGACAACCCCTCACGTCCCATCCCCCGTTAAAAGACAGGGGACATTACTCGGTGTCAGTCTGTAAATGCTTGTCGCGTTTGAAAATAATCAATACTGTTAGTTATGACTCATGTATAAGGGATTTATAGTCAAAAACTTTGTTTTTACGGGTTTGTTTTATTAAATCTCTTATATTAACTTCACCGCCGTCGCATTCGTCGTTCGTTCGTCGGAAAAACAAAAGTCGGAAATGACCCACTTCCTGTGAAGCCATCGAGCTGAAATTTGGCACACGGACCCGTCTCACCTAACAATGCATGGTATCAAAATTTCAGATCGATCGAACGTACCGTTGTTAAATTAATGCATTTTTAGTTTATCTATATAAATCACTATTTAGAATTTTTAGTTGTCGTCTGCTAGAGTTTTGACCTAGTTTTAAAGCCAAGGGAGATAATTTCGGTTTCAGTCTGTAAATGTTTGTCACTTTTGATCATAATCAATACTTTTAGTTATGTCTCATATATAAGGGATTTATAGTCAAAAACTTTGTTTTTACGGGGTTGTTTTTTTCCCATGTAGCCGGGATGATAGTGTTACTAATCTCATCCAACGAAATGTTAATAGTATCGTGTGTGAGTTATGATAGGAAAAATGGTTTAATTTCATATGTTTCCGCGATTCAGAGTTGAAATCTCCTGAAGTCGTTTCAACTGATAACGTTTTACACAATTTATTGTAGCGTTAACCTATATTAGCGATTAAATAAATGAAATTAAAAAAAAACACTTTTTTTCTTCCAGCCTGGGCATTCGTGTGAGTGTTGGGGGGTTGAGGTGGGGGTGGGGGTGGGGCCTAAATAACACTGGAGCCCGGCATGTCCACTGACTGACCAAGTCCAATGACGTTGTCGGTCACGTGAAGACGATGTAAAGGGGAATAAGCCATGTTAATCAGTAGGCTCTGTTGTTGGTACACAATATATGTCAACTTCTATGATCTAAATGTTACAATTATAAGGAAATTGTTAGGAATGTAATTGTTATGTGTCTCTTTAAATGCAAATTTAGAAACGAGTGGCTTTTGCATTTTGATCCTAATGAACATAAAAACGTAACGAAGTGACAGCCATGAGAAGCAGACGATCATAATGCGTATACAATTTTTACTGGCAGCACTAGCATTTACAGAATTATATTTTGAAATAATTATAGCAACAAATATTATGTTTTAAATGATATATATATTAGATTTCAACTTTAAGGCTGATTATATCAAAATTTTGGCTATAAACTGGCTATTCATTCTATATAACTGATGTCTATACAAGTCTAGCAGGCTCATCGTGGTTTGAAGTAAATCTTAATAGTCTTCAACTACGTAAACTGCATGCGTGACGTAGTTACATCCCATGATTGTAAATTTTAATAATGATGTAATGTGAGTCTAAAATAGTATATCTTTACATGCATAAAGGTAACATATAAAATTCAACAATGTTCCAATTCATAAAATGCACTCGGCAATATTTATATTGAGTTGAATTGGTGTTTAATGAATTCATAATATAGACAAAAATTGTTACTTGAGGCCAACAGAGTCACAAAAGTTTGGATTACATATTTGTATTTGGCATGAAACGCATTTTATTTTTGTTGTTCATTATTGAGGATATGGTATTGAATGACTCAACAAAGGATGATGGTAGGAATGTATTAGATTCATATAAATAGAAATATTTTCTAACATTACACTGCTTCACTGTTAAAAGGCTTTTTCTTCATCCAGCGTAATCCGCATTCTCATTATCAAATTTCTTTATCCGCTAAGAAGATTTCCGGATCAGTAACACCATTATCCCGGGAACAAAGTGAGAAAAAGTGGTAATAAAATAGCGTATGTTATACAACCGAATAGACCAAATGACTAAAAGGAAACGTGTATGCAAAGAAAGGCCTTTAAAAAGTTAGTTATCATCTACCAACTATGACTCCTCTCACTTAGCGGACACTAGCGTCGGTAACAATTAAGTATACACATTAAAATGCAGATCAAGCTCAAAACATGAATTAAAAAAAACTGAAAAAGTATCTAAACAAGAGAAAAGTAGTCCGAAAAAAGTCACTTATTTATAATTTTTAAATGAATTAATGGGTAAAATAACTAGTGCCCTAAATTACCTAAATTATTAAGGTTTTACTTTTTTAAAATCAAAATTCTACAAATATGTAAAACTATTATATTAGAACATATAAACAAATATATCTCTCAACTTACAGGGTCTTCAGCGTTCATCATCAGATTCGTAATTTTCTACGTATAAAGTGTCATTACACTTTAATTCGCTCCAATGATGGAGATTAAAAAAATGTTCAATTAACTTTAATGAATGCAGCTCAGTGGTTCTCAACCTGTGCTTGGTGGTCCGAGAACAAATCATGAAATTTTTATTTTCTAAATTAAGAACACGAAATGGTATAAATTTTGTCACATGTTGAATATGTTTATTAATGTTAATCACATTATTGCGAGAGCATAGCGCCGAAAACAATATGTTTTTGAGTCTATATTTACTTTTAGCCACCTATACATTATATATATTCTTCATAGCAAATGATCAACCCAGACCACAATGTGTAATATGCTCGCCAATTCTTGCAAATGAAGCGATGAAACCATTAAAACTCCGAAGACATCTGAAATCTAATCATAATGTCTGCTCCTCCGAGAAACCATCGCAATACATTTTGCACTAAGACATTCACTTGATAGTCAGAAGTCCTGTATAGTACAAGCAAATAAAGTCAATCAAAAGGTTGAAGAGCATCATTTTTGTTAGCTTTACGAGTTGGAAAGGTCAAAAAGCCTGGTTTGAAAAAGACTGTTTGAATTACGTGATGTTGTGAGAGAGTTTCTTGGAGAAAAAAAAATCTAAGTTGATCATTTGAACGATAGCTTATGCGTTGCTGTTCTGGATTACTTTGCTGACATTTTAGAAGAAATTAATAAGCTTCATTCATGTCTGCAAGGAAAGCAAACATATTTAATTACTCTCAGTTACAAAGTCTCTGACCTTTGTAAAACAAGATTATTTCAGGGGAACTTTCACATGTTTGATCAATTTTACGAATTCATCGGGAAATAAGAAGATGCTGAAACCAATAAACAACTGTTAATAAATTTGATTTTTGACCATATTCGATCCTAGCAGGATCAATTTAACTTCTACTTTGGTGATTTGAACGTTCAGAGTTTTTCGTATGTTTCCAGTCGGTTTCTTGCAAACATTGACTCATTAAATTTACCACCATCGATATAAAACTAATTCATAGAACTGACCAGCAATACTATTTTGAAAATGTTGCTTCAGAAAGTGATCTTGATGAAATGTTTTAGTACTCAGAATTGTCTTATAACGCTTAAAAATACTTTTACCCTTTGCAACATCATATCATTTTAAATGTGAATTTTATGCATTGCTTATAATCAAGACAAAACATCGTTCCCGACTTGAGGTTGAAGATGAACTACGATGAAGCCTTTCAAGTAGTACACCTCGTTACAATGTGATGTGCTCAAATGTGCAAGCTCAAGGTTCGCACTAAAAAAAACTAATATAACAGTCCTACTAATACTACTGTTTATTACTTAAAGTTTTTTTTTATAGTAAGCAGTACGAATTGTATAAGAATATAAATGTAAGACTAGTATAAATAAAATTTGTTCATTACAAAATAAAGCCATACTATCTGTTTCAATTCATATTTTTTGGGAGCACGCAAATCGTAACATATTAGTATAGTTTTACTTACTAACCTAACATGTATACTATACCTAAATATATACACAGTATAATTATATATAAATTTCCGGCACGCCAGTAGCATAATTTTTCAGTAGTGGTCCGTGGCTAAGACGCAAATTTTTCAAGTGGTCCTTGAACCTCAAAAGGTTGAGAACCACTGATCCAGCTGCCTATAACCGCCAAAGCTAGGCTTTCGAACCTATATCTAGGTCTGTCGTCCTCGTCAAGGAATTTTATTTTAAACAATGGGTTTGTAAAGTACATAGTTACATAAAATGCAAAAGTGCCGGTGCATTTTGTTGGTGACGCTGGGGGAAAATTCAAATTTAACCCATGACCGATATGATAATACACGTTTTGTAATTATAGTTTGTCGTCTCTGATCTTTAGTAACCAAATTTATTCATTAAAGCTATATACCCGTGATTTGCCGCGATGGAACAAACGAAACAAGTATATTTCTCTTCATTTTCAGGACTCTTGTAAGTCGTTCCTCAATTGTTTTTGTGTTTCTTTAATGGTTTCTTTACAAATATGTTTCATATGTTGAATATGTATTTACTATAGTAATTTAAATTGAAAGGTTTTATTTTGTTGCATGTCACTGTCTATTAGCAGATTTTTATGCACGTAGTATATTGTGACTGTGGGAGCGTTTGTATTCCAAATGAGCACTTTTTTCTTTCTTGTACTGCTGGAGTGAGTGTTACATAACTGACCTTGAACCAGCCGTTGTTCTTGTTTGTTATTGGGTGTAATGTCTGGGCTTCTGCGTAAAAGAGAAAACTTCATTGATTTTGTTTGTTTAAAATCATAAATCTTTCCCAAATCATTTATATATATATATATATATATTTATAAGGGTTACGGAAATTAACGATTAATTAATCGATTAATCGTTAAAATTTCTAATCCATTAAATTAATATGAACGAATAAAATTCAATTAAAATTTAAGAATATATTTGTAATATATTTTTTCAACTTATTATTGATACTATTTTATAATTTTTGTTACTTACATACTTTTCCTCCCTATTATTTTTATTTATTTCCAGCCCTTATAATAATAAATATCATTTGAAAAATAATATTTGGCCTTGGTTTATTTTAAAAGATAATCACCTTCAACTTGTCTAATAAGATTTTTCAAGTACAGAGCTATATAAAACAAATCAGTGCGTTTGCATATTGATACACATTGCAATTTCAAGAACCGTTCAAATTGATGATACAAAATATTTTGCAATTAAAATTATGCCTTTCTGCTCTTCATAAACTTTGTAGTAACAAAATGTATCCATAACAGCTGTGTATCTTGACTTCGCCTCGATGTCAATACATATATAGATGTATGCTCTTTTCAGGACACTACTTTGTTGTTTATCAATTTTATTAGTTGTTTGTTATTAAAATTGTGTATGACTAATGGAATATGTATTTTGTTGTGTGTTTGTCTTACAACTACTTGCTGGCTTGATCAAAACAGGAAAACGAACACTCTATAACTTTTTAAACGGAATAAAAATATAATTCTGGATAAGAGTAGGACACAATTATATTCTGTCTAGAAGGAGCGCCTGTAATAGAAAAGATAAACTACTAATTTCAGGAAAAATGTGTCTTAGTGCAACTCTTGGTAAGGTTGTATTTGACTGAGATCTTAACCGTGGCTTAAAAATAAAACCAAAGTTAATGGAAACTGCTGCTTTCCGTCAATCAGCTTCAGAAAAACAACTGCAAGCTCCTCGGAGATAAAGTTATTCAACAGATGAACATTAGCAATACAAGACAACTACAGATAGCAGCGACTCTTGTTGCTGTTTGTTGCCGTGACTAGGGCTGTCAATTTTGTTGAAAAAAACTGCCCGGGTACCCGTGAAAAATTCGAACGGGTACCCGGGTTACCCGTTCTAAACTTAAACGTCGCATAATTTTCCCCGTCATGATCGCTATACAATGCAACCAAGCCACCATCCATGCACCTCATTTCACACTGTAGTAGTAGCCAACGGCTTGCTTCCAGTAACATACTATTACTAATGCACTACAATTAACTATAATGCACTAAAAACTTTTATTCAATTCCTGCTGTAAATCCAGTCGTCATACTCATAAATGACAGTAAACTGAACATGCAAACAAAATGTCAACGGCAATGACGTAACGTTCAGTGTCATACCTTGAATGTTAATATTCACTTGGCGTCGGTAGTCGATGCTAATGGCGATGAAGGACGCAATACTGCGGTAAATCTCAAGTGATCGTGCTTTGGTCAGTGGTAATGCTTTTGTTGACACCAAAAAATTGCTGACATTGGGTGGATCGGCGGTTTATTTATAAATATCAATTTATGAATAGCGTTCAAATGGCGTTTTATCCCGTTGGGTTGCCAACCTTCACAGACACAATTTAATTACAATGGTTGCATTTTGCCGTGTCGCTGTCAACTTGATTGGCCTGATTCTACACCACGTCTAACCCATCTTGTTAACTTTGGGTGTATTATTAATATCAATTTTTGGGCTAGGCAAACACGTGTTAATGAACGCAAGAAACACACGTGAATGCAAGGGCTGTGGGTTATAGCAGTGCTTCTCAAAGTGGGGGTCCGCGGAAGTTATCAAGAAAGGAGAGAAAAATATAATTATAATCCTCCAATTGCTATCAATAATACAAACCCTATAGAATTTGTCATTTTTGAAAATAAGCAAATAAATGAAAGAAATAAAAGGAAATAAAATAAAAGGAAATATAATACATTTCGCTACAATGTAAGTACAGGGAAAATAGTGCACCGGTTCCTGATGCAATGGAAAAATTCCTGCCGGTCTGCAATACAAACAATTTTGAGAAGCACTGGGTTATATGAGTGCAGAGAGGAGGGGGGAGAGTAGAGAAAACGGCATTAGATAGATAGTATCAATCGGCGACCCACTGTCGGCTATTTCAAAGCAAAGTTAGTTTCATAGCAAGGGTGTTTGAATGAACAAAAAACAAACACGGCATCTTTCATCTCTGTGCAGTCCATCCTCACAGCCGACGTCTTACCCATCTTACACTGTTAGTAACTATTTAGTTTATTAAATTCAAATACTGACGACCTTGTTCGCATTATTAACATCAGTTTTTCTAGGTCACCACGTGTTAATGAACACAAGAAGTGCAGGGGTGTGGGTTATAGAAGTGAAGGGAGGAGAGGGGGTAGATAAAAACATTAGCTAGAATCAATCGGCGTATTTCTAAGCAATGTTAGTCAAAGCAAAGGTGTTTTTTTTATTAACAAACACAGCGTCATTCATCTCTAAGCAGTCCATCCTGTTTTTGGCAGATGACTTTTGTTTTCTTTATATGATTCTTTTAAAGAACCATTTTTTTAGTGTGCTGTGCGATTTCTGTTTCACGTTGAGAGAAAAAAAGATATATCAAAATACATTGAATTTGTTGGGACCGTATTTTATTTCCCGTTGACAGATATTTCCCGTTGACAGATATTTCCCGTTGACAGATATTTCTCCTGAGATGTACTTCACAGCCTTTATTTGAAACAAAAATTTTCATTTGATAAATTGTTTCGCAAGCCACAATGTAAACACAAAAAGCCGCATGGGAGCCGAAGTTTGGCCTACGGTTAATATAGACATAGAAGCCGCATTTTCACGGGTACCCGGGTGGAATTTTACTTCCAAGGTAATCACACGGCAACGGGTACCTGGGTCCCGGGTACCCGTTGACAGGCCTAGCCATGACCCACACAAAGATCGGTGGTTTGATGAATTTGTTGACCTACCCCCTCCCCCCCCCAACAAAGCTTTAATCTGCAGTCAACAAAAAATCATAGACTGTAACTTTTTAAAAGAACGCACTGTAATTTTAGAAAACATAATATAAATCAGCGTTTTAAAAATTTAAATGTAAATAATCATATGCGTTCTCGTGGGAGATGCTGATCTTCTATCGAGTGCCTCCCCAGCGGATAGGGGAAAGCCCACCAGATATGGAGGGTACTGGGGAAATAAAATACCCTGGGCGGACCAAAATGAGCCCTACTGCCTTGTAGGAAGTGGAGGGATCAACAAAGGCTAGGGACCTAACCCGAACAAAGGCAGCTACCCATTGAGCTGTGAGGGGCAACAAGTTGTTGTATGCAAGGCCAACAACCCTGCCGTGTAAAAAAAATCATAGTTACAAAAACACCGAAAAGAGTAGCAAAAGACATTTCAGTCCTGGGAGAGGATGGACTCCTTGAGGAGGAAAATATGACGCCTAATAGTGAAAGCCAAAACATGGAAGCTATTAGGCCGACAACCATCATCTCTACCAGGACTACCACCATTATTGGAGCTTAGAATGTCCGCACCATGTACGAGGCTGGTAAAGCTGCACAAATAGCTGCTGAGATGAGGAGCAATAAGCTCACCATTCTCGGAATTAGTGAAGCAAGATGGACTGGATGGGGACAGAAGAGATTAATCTCAGGAGATATGGTGCTATTTTCGGGACAAGAAGAAGACTATGCCCCACATACCCTGGGTGTTGCTATGATGCTATCAAGGGCAGCACAAGGAGCACTCATTAGATGGGAGGCCCATGGACCTCGAATTCTTTAGCAACCTTTCGGACAAAGAAACGTAGAATCAACCTAGATGTTATCCAATGCTACGCACCAACTAATGAAAGTGATGAAGGAGACAAAGAAGAATTCTACAATAGTCTAATGACCATAGTCCAGGGTCGCCCACGGAGGAACGTCGTCATCCTCATGGGAGACTTTAATGCCAAGATCGGCAATAGCAACACAGGGTACGAAGAGGTTATGGGACAGCAAGGGATAGGCGAGATGAACGACAATGGTGAGAGGTTTGCTGACCTATGTGCCGCAGCAGACCTGGTCATAGGGGGGAGTATTTTCCAGCACAAGAGAATTCACAAAACTACATGGGTTTCAACGGACATGAGAACGATGAACCAAATAGACCATGTATGTCTCTCCAAGACGTACGTGTTAAGAGGGGAGCTGATGTTGCCTCAGATCACCATCTTCTGGGAACAACATAGAGTATGTTTTACAACCGAATAGACAAAAACAGCAGACAATAAAAAAAGAAACATTTATAAAAAGAAGGGCCTTTGAAAAGATAACTTATCCTCTACCAACTTCGCGGACATGAGCGTCGGTAACAATTAAGTAACAATTAAGTATAATCATTAAAATGCAAATCAAGCACTTAACATGAATTAAAATAACTTATAAAGTATCTAAGCAAGAGAAAAGCAATCATAAAAAGTAATATATTTATTATTTTTAAATGTTTTAATATGTGGAATATGTATTCTGTTGTGTGTTTGACTTGAAACGTTTTGACCATGCAAATTAGTTATTTTAAAATATTACGGCATTAAAATTTACTATATTATACATATTTTGAATTGAAATTAGGGCTGTTAACAATTAATTTGAATTTAATCAGAAAAAAGTAGGACTGCGGAAATTAACGATTAATTCCTCGATTAATCGTTAAACATTTTTAACGATTAAATTATTATTTAACGATTAATCGAACCATCACATACAAACTATTGGAAGTCAAAAGTAAAAAAAAATATCATAAAAAATAGCGGACGATGAATGATAAAATTTTGATAAAGTTAGCCTATCATGGATCTAACACTTCGCCTACTTATCAAACCAAATGAAACGCGTATAAAGCTAATGGCAGTAATCGAGTCTGACACAGAGACAGAAAATGACGACAGCTTTTCTGATGAATTACTGCATTACAAAATGGAGTTGAAAGTTCCTGAATCCAATATCCCTCTACAACGGTGGAAACTTAATGAACACCGATGATGTCATTCATTGCCAAGACCTTTTTGTGCATACCAGTTACCTCATTTCCATGTGAATGATTGTTCTGCTGGGCTGGTTATATTGTCAATTACACCCGCTCATCACTTGAACCAAATAATGTCAACACACTTGTCCTTTTGCGTAGTTGGTTAAAAGATGACATATAAAGGAGACATTCCAGTGTTATTTAGATTTTCAACAAGAACGTTTAATAAGTGTTACTTATGACATCATACATTTTAATGTTTGGCTTTAATTGAAATTAATGATTAATTAATCGTTAATATTTCAAAAATTAACATTTAAATTTAAATTAATCGTTGGCAGCCCTATATAAAATTGTATGTTGTCATTACCCCAAAAGAGCAGATTTTTGTGGATTATATAGGCTTCAAATGAGTCTGTATTACCCCCAAGAATTCCCTTGTTAACCGAAATGGGGAAATTTACCCCTGTTCGCCGACCTCTGAATCAGACCAACAGTGCAAACGCGCCCACAACCGCATGCGGCTCTTCTATGTTCACATTGCGGCCCGCGTACAATTTATGAAACATATGTTACAAGGATTGCTGGAATTTCTGGATTTCCAAGCCAGCTTTAATGAACCATAGTGCTTCAATGCGGCTCTCAACAATTTTTTTATATTTTAAAATGACTCTTAGTTGCTACATGTCTGGCCACCCCTCTATTAGAATGATAAAAGACTTGTGAGTGTAACAAAAACAACACTAGTTTCTGGAACGCGATCTTAAACTAGAAGTACCAATCCAACATCTAAGGCAGCGGCGTAGCGTTTGGGGCGCAATGGGATACAAGCACTGGGGGCACTTTGTTAGAGGCGTCGAATTCCTCGAGGTTAATTAGCATCTAAACATGAAAATTGTAAAACATGTGGACATTTTTACTTAAATTAAAAAAAGCAAGGAAGAAATTAATAACAACGAAATAAAGGAACAGTCATAAAAGACCAAACAGAAAACTACATAATTACACAACACATAGTGATCGTTTTAGCAATTTTTATAAACTGATGACAGAAAATTCTTAATTTTCCACAGTTATAATCGAATACCACAGCGCGTTTTAAAAAATAAAAATTTTTTTTAAATATTTTAAAATATTTTTTTATAAGTTAATACCAACATAATGAAATTACCACTAAAAAAGGTCAAGAAATTTTTTTTTGACAATGATTTAATGTAGTTGCAAGCGTCCGTTATGACGGGAAGGTATATTACTTTTAATAACTACAGCTTTCTTTTTATACCAAATACGAGTTAGTTATGCTGTTATAAGTAGCAAATATTTTAAAAACACAATATTTTAAAAAATAAAATAACAAAATTCAGAAGCGTTACTAGGGGCGTGCGGGACACACCGGATGACACCAACAAAAGGGATGATACCAATGTGTAAAACTCGTTATGTTCACGTTATTCGGCACTGGCAGAATCGGAGGAGGTCTATGGGGTAAATCGTGAGGGGGTGACACCATTGTGTAAAACTCGTTATGTTCACGTTATTCGGCACTGGCAGAATCGGAGGAGGTCTATGGGGTAAATCGTGAGGGGGTGACACCATTGTGTAAAACTCGTTATGTTCACGTTATTCGGCACTGGCAGAATCGGAGGAGGTCTATGGGGTAAATCATGAGGGGGTGACACCATGAGCTTCCGCAATGGGTGACACAAAGCCTAGTGACGCCTCTGCGTTTTGGGCTAATCGTATTTAAATAGATATTTGAGTAATGGGGCAGTTGGCATAATAGCGAAATGGGGTAAAGGTCTAGTGATATAATATGATATTGAGGTAAAATCGGATATCACTTTTGTATGGTTATGATCGGAAAACGGGGAGAAATAAAAGGCCACGGATCTAATGATGTATTTATAGTCGGCGTTTGACTTGAAGGTGAGGAAAAGAGTATGGAAAAATATTGTGAATAAAAATGTAAAAGCGTAACGGAGAGAGCCCGGTAAAGGGTTAGGTATAGGAATCTATGGGGGTAGTCGAGAACGTCTTTTAAAAGATTGAAGATTTTAAAAAAATAATTATTGATTGAGATATGAGTTACATCGGGATCAGATTTAAAAGTACTGTAATTAAATCTAGTAATATTTTGGATTTTACTTTAAAAGTGTCCATTGTTAAATATTCCCCAGCAGTTTTTCTTTTCTTTTTTTTAAATAAACTTTTTTTATAAGGGTGCTTTCAACATTTTATGTTAGTGCTTCGGAGTTTTACTTCTCAGCATTGATAATCAATCGATTTTTTTTTCAAACTTTGAAATCGTATCCTCCAAGACAGATGACAATAACACCCTACCTGATCATTTAGTTACCAGCGACTACCATGACAACCAACCATCTTGCAGCACATATTTGACCACCTTTTGTAATTATTAGGGAGCTGAACCTTCGTAGGCTTAAATATCGCAGAGGTCAATTCATGCTGGTGGTTTACTGATTGTGAAATGTTTCATTGTTTTACCTTACCTATTACAAATGCTTCCTCTGTACAGAAGATTATCGTGACATACGCTTATCCATGGTTTATGTCTAATCCTGTATTTTTATAATGACCGCCTGAGAATTTATTTAGAAAATTAATTTGTTAGATTTAGGCTATATAAGAGGAAGAGAGAAAGAAAGATAGATAGATAGATAGAGAGAGAGAGAGAGAGAGAGAGAGAGAGAGAGAGAGGAGAGAGAGAGAGAGAGAGAGAGAGAGAGTTTATGCGTGTGTGTGTGTGAGAGAGAGAGAGAGAGAGAGAGAATTTTGAGAGAGAGAGAGGGGTAGGACTTGAGAAATAAAGTCATATTTAACATTAGAGAGGCATGTTTACAAAAAAAATGCGAAACGAAAGTACAAAGGAATTACAAATTATTTTTTTTTGAATTTTAAGAACCAAACCAAATTTGAAGGGTGAATATTTAATTTGGCCCTCAAAAGGGCCGTTTCCCCTAAAAAGGGCCGTTGCCCTCAAAAGGGCCGTTGCCCTCAAAAGGCCCGTTTGAATTAATAAGATAGCCCGCTGCAACAAATCTCGAGGGCGGAACAATCACTCGGCCACCTCCACAACATCTGCCATCCTTACCGCCTCTGCCACTGCGTCCTCTGCTACCAACTCGGGCCTCGTCTGCTACCAACTCTTGCGTCGTCTGCTACAAACTCGGGCGTCCTCACAACAGAAGCTGATGAAGAATCAAACTGTCCAGTGCCTCAATCTGTTCGTCAAGTGGGACAAGAGTTGCAGATGATGATGGCGGGCTGCATGTAACGTAGTATGGCGCCAACTCAGAGGTTATCTCCGGCACGCCATTTGCAATGCCTTGAAACATACTCGACTTAGTGTCTGAGCGGACCTCCAAGAAAGACGTTCAGTTTCGAAGAAATTCGCGTGATAAAATTTTGTAGGATTTGGGGGCTAAAGTACATTAAATTCCTTAAATTTGCTGATACATAAATTAAATACATTGGGAATAGAACAGTGTCCATCAAATTGTCACACAAAAATCGGGTTTGTCCCCTTCATTGGTTATCCACCTGTGTCTCTACTTATTAGTTCCTAATATTTTATTTTCACTAAAATTTTGTTTCTACCTAAAATTTCATATTGCGTATTGCCGTTTAATTTTTGTGTCACTGTTTATTGCTCATGTCAGCTTTGTCACCTGCTTTCACCCATGTCATTGCCATGACACCCGTCATTTGTGCCACCACCACACTTCTATACAGAAGATTATTGCGTCCTACGTTTATCCACAGCATATTACCATGTACATCACCATATTACGATATACATCATCATAGTAACATGTACATCAGCATAATAACATGTGCATCACCATATAACCATACACATCAGCATATTTATTACCATGTACATGAGCATATTATTATATGCATCAGCATATTTCCATGTACGTCAGAGTAGTATCTCTCATCGGAAACCCAAAATGAATTTGGAAATGTACTGGTGAATAATGTGAAAGAGATTTATGTCATGGATATTAAGGCTGCGGTTTATTTTGGATTAACTTTTTTTCGTCAGAACTCCTGAAATATCACGCACTGAAGAAATGTCCGAAGTTATCAGATATATTATAGTCCACAGTGGTAAGTTTAAGTAAGAGAAGTATTTCATGTTTTTTTCTCTTTAAGCGGAACAAAAGCTAATGCCCTCAGCTTTGATATATTCTACAAATCTAAAAAGTTACGGACTAGACTTAATGTGGTCCAGAACTCTCAAAACTTTGTTACTTGCTTCTTTGCCTTATCGATGGAATGGGCTCATTGTGATGCTGTTACTAATATTAATTTGATACTTTATATAGCATCGAACCCCAGCAAGAAGCAGCACTTCACTTAACATAATAACACATATATACTTATAAAAATGCATTTAATGTAAAGCATTCATATCCTACTTACAACATATAATGACATAATGGTGCACATTTAAACTACATTTGCATTTTCACATAAATGTTTGATTGTTATGTAACTAATTGTGAAGGTAAAGTTTGAAGATGTGTTAAAACAGCGACAGTCTAATGAATATATGGTGACGGTTTAAATATAAATTTAAAAAAAATAAAATTACAATATATATAATATATATATATAAATATATATACATATAAATGTGAGGCGAACGCACTATTGACTACACCAGAGACTTTATAAAGTATTTCTAATTATATGAACCCAACACATTATTGCCATCATCAATTGTTCATTTATTCACTAGCCAATGTGTGTAATCTGATTCATTCGCACAATTGTGGTGCAGTCTAGAAATAACCCAAGCGCATTTAAACATACTTATGTACATAGGACGAAAGATAACGCCATTACTTTCGTAACCATGATAAATTTGTTTTTCAACATTTACCTAGTTTCACAGCCATGAAAACCTTTTCAAGAATATTAAGTGCTAATTTGTGATTCAGCTGGAGTTATTTGAGAATAAATGGAGTTTACTGGTGATCTACTGATTATAATTTTTGCAAACCTTTTTTTCTTCTTCAAATTTATTACTTAGGAAGTTTTCATGTCGTTAACGTTCGTCGTCTTGATACGTCCCTTTTCAAACGTTCCCATTTAATAGCTCTCTTTTCAATAATAATTTTAGTACATAAAATAACTTTTAAAACTTAGAGAAACTGGATGACACTATGAAGATTTATATTCAAATCTGTATACAGTACCGTATATTCCAGCGTATAAGACGAACCCCTTCCCTGCTTTTCCTGTTAAAATATAGGTTTTAAGCTATTTTCCACCTATAAGACCACCCCTCTTCTAACAACTTGAAATGTGAAACTGCCTTCATATTTCTTGATACTTGCTGGTGGAGACATGATGGGATCTTGATTTTAAGCCATATGTATACGGTACTGTATTACGGTACAGGTGCTATACATTATGAACAGGTACAAATACCGCTGCTTTACTTTATGTACAGGCACTTGTACTTTACTGTATGGACAGGCACTTGTACTTTACTGTATGGACAGGCACTTGTACTTTACTGTATGTACAGGCACTTGTACTTTACTTTATGGACAGGCACTTGTACTTTACTGTATGGACAGGCACTTGTACTTTACTGTATGTACATGCACTTGTACTTTACTGTATGTACAGGCACTTGTACTTTACTGTATGTACATGCACTTGTACTTTACTGTATGGACAGGCACTTGTACTTTACTCTATGTACAGGCACTTGTACTTTACTGTATGTACATGCACTTGTACTTTACTGTATGTACAGGCACTTGTGCTTTACTGTATGTACAGGCAATTGTACTTTACTGTATGTACAGGCACTTGTACTTTACTGTATTGTATGTACAGGCACTTGTACTTTACTGTACAGATCCAGCCAAGCACAGCGCGCCATGTATTTTCTTTCAACCTGCATAGCAGGCTGCTTGGATTGGCTAGGTCAGCTCTACCCAGCTGTCCCTCCATCTTACCACGGAACGTACCGAACAGTCGTACGATGAAGCAGAGTATAAGACGATCCCCGGAATCTAATATATAAAGCTCAGTTGTTTGTATGTTTGTATGTTTCACTTTTCAACTTTCTGTTAGACAATCACGGAAAAACCAAATGACGGACGGGGACCAAATTTGGCAGGACGGTTCCTTTTACCCTGAAGGTGGTTTTAAGATTCTTTTTGTAATTGTCCCTATTGCCCGAATGCCATAAATTAAATAATCAGAAAATGCAGAGACAAAGAATAAAAAATTTAACCTCATTTCTGTATTGAACAAATTTACGTGGACGTTCAAATGCCGTTCAAAGCGAGTTACTTTTGGTTACGTTTTTTTTCCCCAATGCCAATACTTTATTTTCAGCCGTGCGCATTTGAAAAAATATTATAATGTCTAATTACGGTGCGCACATTTTCGTGTACGCTTCATAATTTGAGCTGTGTAGTACAAAGAATTGTCATTTTCTTTACTGCTGTTACTTTCTATATATTAGATAGACACGTAAACATATTTAATTACAACTGCCACACTATGCATTAGATTTAATTGTTTACACGTTTAAATTTAATTGCGAATTTGTTTTAATTATTTTCTGTTCCATAACTCGACATTTAATGAAAAACCTATTTATCTAATAATTATTGTGTCAGTATTTTTTTCAAGGCTTCATTTTTAACGGTGCACGTTTTAAAATCTTTTATCGCCTGATTACTGTACGCACATTTTCGTGTACGCATGTGAAATTTAGCTGTGTCCTATTAATATAAAATTTACATTTTTTATATCATTTTAATACGACCGTTTTAAAAAAAAATAGTATTTTAGAAAGTACATTTATAATTTTGTTTATTTGCGCTATGAGTCAATTAGCTTTTGCATTTTAAAGGGATAGTGCCACATGTTCTTTATCTCATAGACGCTGTTGCAAATATTGTATTAATTACAATTGTGTTACATTGCAGTGTCGTAAATATATAAGAGCTTTTTTAGTGACGACAGTGGCAGAGATCTTTTGGAAAAATGTCAACAAAGCAGTGGCCTTTTTTTAATGGATACAAACAAACAAACATAAAAATATCAACTGAGCTTTATATATTACATATGCGTTTAAATTATTTTATTTCAATTATTTTCACGATGCATTGTATTAATATTTTACATGCAATGAATAAAATTGGGATTTTTTAAAATTTAATTCATAACTCGACATTTAATTAAAAACCATAGATGTAGCGAGTTTATTTTATGTTGAAAGTGATGGCCTATGTCAAATAAACGTACACTTTAAAACTGTTTACTTAAGCTTTATATACACTATACATTATAAACTTTCGCTACCGAACGTATTAACAAAAGTTGACTAAATTTAATGAAGTGATCCTGAAAACGCTTAATTAATATGAATTGCGAATTGAATATGTTTTTATGTTCATTCCTTTGTATTCAGAATAGCATAGGCCATTTCTAAAATTGCCTTTTAATCATTTTTAAGATGCGCTTATTAACAGACGGTTGAATCTTTTTTTTTAAATGTATTTTATTTTTCAGATATAAAATCTGGTGTGTGTGTGTGCATTGAATATAATTTACAAAATATGATGCCTTATCCGAAATAGGGAACAAAAAAAAAGATTCCTTTTTGAAATTATACACATTGCTTATAAACCGTAAATATAAATCGTAAAATATAGAGACATAAAAATGTTAAATATTATTTCCCTGTTTAGACAATTATGAATACGTCAAAATGAAGAGTTATTTTGGTCCAGTACATTTACTTTATAACAAGACTTTATTTTATGCGGCCAGCTTTCTATATGTCTAAATATGGTGTGCACATTTTTTTATATCATTTTAATACGACCGTTTTTTTTTAAAAATAGTATTTTAGAAAGTACATTTATAATTTTGTTTATTTGCGCTATGAGTCAATTAGCTTTTGCCTTTTAAAGGGATAGTGCCACATGTTCTTTATCTCATAGACGTGGTTACAAATATTATATAACTTACAATTGTGATACGATGCAGTTTCGTAATTATATATTAAATTTTTGAGTGACGAGGGTGGTAGAGCTCTTTCGGAAAACATATAAGTTATGTTAATTTTGTACAAGTGGGAATGAAATTGTAAATTTAGTTATTATGGTCGGCAAGAATCATTATTTAATAAGTCATATCTTTTGAATAGTAAGGTTATGTTAAAAGGCACTGCATTAAGTGAAAACAACTCACGCGGTAAAATGGCATATCTCTGTTTCTCATAAGATTTTAACTAAATAGTTGAATCTGAAATTTAACTTGGCAAATAAAAATTGTAATAACCATCACCTAATACTTGGATAAAGGGTCAGCACACTCCCGCTACAAAGTGCGGGTATTTTTCAAGTATATATATATATATATAAATATTTAAATATGTTTGTGTGTGTATGAATGTCCTTTATAGCTGTCTAAACCATTCACCCGATCGTCATGAAACTTTTCAAGACTGTTGAGTATGCTCCCGGGATGGTAACTATCACTTTTTTTCAAAATTTAACACTCATGGGGCGCCGGGGGCCCATATCGTCATGTTTTGCTTATACGAGCTATATAAAAATTAGTTTAAGCTTTAGCTACTGTGTAAATTATTGGATCTTAACCAAAATGTGTATATGACAACTTGATAGCCAATATTAAAATACTATAGGGCACTAAACTGCTAATATTCATTCCTTTGGGGCTGGGGGCCCAAAAATTCACATTTTTTAAGCGTTTAAGATTTTATTCACCATTCAGTCATTAACAATCTTGACAAATTATGACACATGTATCAATTATTATACTAATTGAAATGAACAGATGTTTTGAACTTTATATCTTGCCCAGAATGGGCCCTGGGACCCTTAATGTCGTTTTTATCTTATATGAGCTATATAAAAAATAGTTTCTACGTTAGCTACTTAGTAAATGAATAGATCTTCACCAAACTTTGCACACAAAAACTTGGTAGCCTATATTAAAATACTATAGACACTGCACTTCTAATGCCAATATCTTCGTGGCCGGGGCCCCAAATATCTTTTTTCGTATATGTTTAAGATATTTTTCCTATTTACTTTTTAAAGAGCTTGAGAAATATAGCCACAATAAAAATGAACTAAAATGAACAGGTTTTTGAAATTGACCTCTTGCACCGAATGGGCCAGGGCCCCTTAATGCTATTTTCCCCCCTATTGTAGGTATATAAAAAGTAGTTTAAGAGTTAGATATTGAGAAAAAAACTGGATTTTGACAAAACTTAGAATATAAAAACTTAAGAGCCTATATTACTATAGGGCACTGAACTCTTAATTTCCATTCCTTCGAAAAAGTCTTTTTACTGAACTTTAATCATTGTATTCCCTATTCAATTTTACACGATATTGAGGAATATATATTGAGTACAATAGATAAAAACAACATTAAGGGCCCCAGGGCCCATTCTGGGCAAGATATAAAGTTCAAAACACCTGTTAATTTCAATTTGTATAATAATGGATACATGTGTCATTATTTGTCAAGATTGTTAATGACTGAATAGTGAATAAAATCTTAAACGTTTAAGAAATGAGTACAATGGCAATAAAAAAAAACTATAATATCACTCATTTTGGGGCCGGGGCCCTTAATATCGTTTCTTCTTTTGTACGCTATTTAATTATTAATTTATTTATCCGTTTGCTATGAAACTTGGATTTTTTTTTCACACTTCCACGAAGATTTCTTCAGAATTATTTTTAAACATACCACTCATTGGTTTCTTTAAATTTATTCCTTTTTACTTTGATCGTTGCAACGCACGACGGGTCTACTAGTTTTAAATAAAATTAAAAGATAATTCCCTTGATTTGATGAATTTTGTCACGTAATTATTATAAACACATTTTGTGTGTGTTGTGAATATGATCTAATAAAAGACTTTTTACTGAATGCAATTCTATTTCTTTAGATATTTTTGTCCTAGTTTGTCATTCACGTTAGTTAATTTATTGGCTTATAATATAGTTTTATTCACGCAAGTGTCCACTAAAAGAGAGGATTGTTGGATGATAGAAATGACCTTTTTTTTTGAAAGTCCCTTCTTTGTATGCACACTTCTTTTTTTGTTTTGATCTTGTCTATACGGTAGTTTAACAGCAAACTCAATAATGTCATCAGGTTACTTTTCTTTCGATTGTTTTAATTTTTCATATTTAACCGAGATGATAATATTACTGAACCCTAAATCTTCTTAGAGGGTGAAAAAATTAGACAATGAAAATGCGGTTCAAGCCTAGTGAAGAAGAAGCCTTTAAAAAGTGAAGCATTGTGATTTGATAGTATTTCTACTAATATGAACCTATTACATTGCTGCTATCATCAATTATTCATTAATTTAATAGCCAATGCCCTCTCTATAAAAAACACCACATCCGTTTGATGCGTAGTTTTATTGCACAAAGAAGAAATACCAGCAAAACTTTTTAAAAAGACAAACGCATATGTTGTATGAAAAAAATTTAACTAGCCAATTAGTAATAGATTTAAAGGGCGTGAAACTGTAGTAGTTTAAATTGAAGTGCTTAATTTGGAATTCTAAAACTGAGTTGAAAAAATGAATCCAATTTAATCCATAAAAACTTAAATAGAAAAAAGTCCACGTCTTTCCGCTTTCATATTTGTGGGATAATTCTCAACACAATTCTTTCACCAATCGCAAAAAATACGGTTAATTTTTTACTTACAATTATGTACATTACTTTTAACATCTTTATCCTAAATATTTTTCTCGTAAATCACGACAAATGGTTTTGCTTCAACAGTCGATAAATAGACGAAACGGGGCCGTACATTCTTAATCTAAAAAACTTTTAAGAAATAAAGTAGTTTTATTAAAAAGACTTCAAGAACTTCTGCGCCCAGTAAATAAACGAAAAATGATTATGGAAATCGGACCGCTAAAAAAAAATTTTTACAATATAAGACTGCATACGTTTTCATCTACTTTTTTTAAGAGTTCTTTACATCCTGATCTTCTTTCGAGAGCAAATGCATTTGCTGTTTCACATCTTATAATGTGATCGTTTCACCAAATACATGGGCGAATCGAAGTGCTGTTACACTTTAAATGCAGAGACTACCCAACGAACGACGAAATAGTTATTTTCGGTAGATAAATTATTGCAAATGTCATATCGACAAAGTTTGCTACTCTAAGAAGTTACGGTTTAAAAAATAATAAAGACATTTGCATTATAATACTTCTGAATTGCTTTTAAAATTTAAGTATAAATGTAACAAATAATTAACATAATAAAAGTAGCAAGTCTCATAAATTTTAAACGTAGATGAATTAAAATAATTTAAAATTACAAACAAAATAACTAATTACTTCCCTTGATTCACGGCATTCTTTAAAGGTATTAACACATTATTTTTCACAAGAGACTCTTTTCTAAATGCATCTCTGTTTAAATCGTATCTATTTGTTACAGATGCTATTCTATACAGAAAATTATTGCGTCCAATGCTTATGCGTGGTTTATGTCCAGTCTTGCATTTTCATTAGAATTATATTATCTGTTACAGACGCTCCTTCTATACAGTTGTAAATGTTGATATAGTGTTTGATTTCCTGGTTTCCTAAGGCAAACCATTCCACGTCCGAATTCCAGTCGGGAATAGTGAGAATTTGTGTGTTTTTTCTTGCATAATAATAAGAAAAGTGTTTTTATCACTATGTCTATCTGAGGGTTGTATTAGATTATCTTTGTTAACTATTTCCAAGTTATAATTAATTGTCTTCTGTATTGGATAATTTTTTCAATTTGTTATTCATTAGTTATGTTGGTTTTTACAGTGTAAAACTTATGCTTAATTGTTACCGACACTTTTGTCAGTTAATCGGTGTGAGTGGTGAAAGGTGGATGATATCTTATCGTTTTAAAGTCATTTCTTTGTATGCACGCTTTTTAATTTTTTAAATTTTTATTTTTTTAAAATTATTTTTATTTTTTTTTGTTCGTTGTGCTTTTGTCTATTCGGTTGAATGATAAACTCAATGCTGTCACCATGTGACTTTTTTTTCGATTGTTTTACGTTTTCACATGTAACCGAGATGATAATGTTACTGCTCCATAAATCTTCTTAGAGGAAGAAAAAATTTGCTAATGAGAATGCGTTTACGCTTAGTGAAGAAGGAGCCTTTTAAACATTGAGATGTTATAAAGTATTTCTACTTGATATTATGAACCTATTACATTCATGCCATAATCACTTTTTTTTCATTCTTTATCCAATGTTCGATATATATATAATATACCGTATTTATTCGTGTATAGTGCGCACTCGTGTATAACGCGCAACCTAAATTTTTTGGTTGAAATTTGGTATAAATTTTAATAAAAATTGGTATAAATTTCAATAAAAATTGGTATAAATTTTAATAAAAGTTGGTATAAATTTTAATAAAAATTGGTCAGTGTAAGACCTCGTGTATATCTCGCCTCTTCCCTTTTGGTAGTTGTTTTACGTATAAAATTTTGAGCGCTATACACGAATAAATACGGTAAATAAAATGTGTTTAATGAGTAGTATAGTTAATCAAGGATAATATAGCAGTAACTAAATTTTTTCAAAGGCATGATTTTTTCAAAACTATTTAAAATATATATATATATTAGGGCTGCGGAAATTAATCATTAATTTCTCGATTAATAGTTAAAATTTGTATCGATTAAAATTATTTTAATCGATAAAAATTCGATTAACATTAAAGAAAATATTCACATTTTTAAAAAAAAATTTTTATTAATAAATAATTAATAATTAATAATAATTTATATTTTTTTAACGGACAACTTCTCCCGCGTAATATTATAATTTATTTTATTAATCTATGTGGACCGGCAGACGTCAACTGAAAAATGTCTGACAGCATCAGCGCAGTTAAATATAAAAATATAACTGGAAAGTTCTTCAGATATATTGTTTTTAAGCTAACTACGGATATCAAAGTCGAAGATGGTGAAAATCTTTACAGTGTTCACTGCAATAAACAATTCTCTTTTAAAGGATCAAATACATCGCTGACGTACCACCTTCAGCACAAACATCCGATGAAGTATCAACACATTGTCATAAAATTTAGTTCAAAATATTCTTAATTTTCAATGTCTGTGAGACGGGGGAAATAACTCAATAAATTTTTGTACAAGTCAATTATCTGTTTTTGTTACTTCCCTTGAAATGTTCAGTTTAATGACGTCATAAATTTCTAATTTTTTCTTTAATCGAAATGAACGATTTATTAAATTTAATTTTTCAAAAGTTAACGATTAAATTTAAATTAATCGATAACACCCCTAATATATATATATATTATAAAATATTTAACAACACCTATTTTGCCTATTGATTTTTCAACCCGTAAATAATTATGTTATTTCATCTGTTACATCCTTCTATACATAGATTATTGTAGCTCACGCTTTACCATGGTTTATGTCTATTCTTGCATTTGTAATATATTTTAAGGGTGTGAAACATTAGTACGGTGGTGTACATTGAAGAGTGGTGTTACCGCACTAAGATTCCAATACAGTGTTGAATGCATTTCTTAAAAGAATAAGTTTAGTAGTTGAAAATTTCACGCGTTGACGGGTGTAAAAAATAGTCCACGTAGATCCCGACTGACCAACAAAATCTTATTTTCATCATTATGAACATTTATGTAAGTAGCTTTAACTTAAAGAGTCATCTGGATGGTTAAAATTGTAATTCATTTTTTAAGGAGTTTTTTTTTCTACTTGTACTTCAAGAGGCTGAGACTTTTGTAACAATCTCGTTAAGAACTACCTGAACTTCCATGGCCTGATTCAGTATATTGTTCAAAAGTTTTGTCACATTCACTGATCAGGAAGTTTTTGTGGACGTTGAATAAAAGTAGGGGTAAGTGGCAATCAATGGGTAAAATAGGATATAAAGAAAGCCAATTTTAAAAAAATGTTATCAGCTTTCTATTATTAAAGATTTCCGAAATGAATACTTTGATAAGTAGCAAGTTATTGTATGTACAATCATTTTAGTTAAAGCTTAGACAGAAAAACAAACTGTTTCTAGAGAAAAAAATAATTGTGAATTATATGAATGGTTTGTTTGTAGTGGGTTTGAGATTTGAGGAATTGTTTACATTTCTGCTTATTCTAAGTTCAAGTCTCAATACAATATTTGTTTGATTTGTCGTTTTATTAATTGTATGGAGTTATCATTAAATGTACTTTAAGCGTTTATTAGGGGTACATAGTAGAAATTGGGATAAAGAAATAATAATATATGTATATGCAGACAAGCATTTAAACTTAAAATTCAGCTTTAGGTATGCACTCACATAAACAAATTTCGAAATGCACTTACACAATTAGCTCAAAATATGCACTTACACAGTTAGCTTAAGATATGCACTTACAGACAGTAGCTTAAGATATGCATTTAGGTACATAATCAGCTTTAGGTATGCACTTGCATGATAAAATATCATACTATATAAAATACTACCTGATCCTGTACGGTTATTTATTTATTTATTTTTTATTATATTATTTTGTATGTGTGGTCGGGTTTTAGGAGTAAGATTTTGCCTACCAATATATCATTTAAAGTAAACGTCTAAGGTTGAAGTACTTCGGAAGAGTATCAACACACAACGGAGCAACATGGGGTATTCATAGGCAACATCGTAATCATGATAAACTTTGATGTTCCTCATTGACCTAGTTTCTGTCACACAATCAACGACCATTTTAAAACTCTGTAACTGAAACATGAAATTTGATATGTGACATTGTTTATTTTAGTAGATTGTTAGCTTACATGGAAAAAAGACTACGTACAAGTGAGAAACTACATGGTAAAAAGGAAAAAAAAATGAAGGCAGCAACATTGTTTTTATTGAGTTTATTACTATCATAAACATAGCCGTCTTTACACCATTATGGGCCCCCGGGCAAAGAAATAGTGTTGGGCCCCTCCACCGCAGGAATAAAAAAATTAATATACATAATATATATAAATAAACATATTCCCATGGGGCCCATATGCTCGTGGGCCCCCGGGCAAATGCCCAACGGGCCCATGCGTTATGACGGCCATTATCATATCTAAATGCAATGATTATTTATATTTGTTAGTTTTAAATCTCAAGATAAAAAAGTATTAATTTGTGGTTCAGATGAATGTTATTTAATAAGAATAAAGGGAGTTATCTTATCTTATCTTATCTGTTTACAGACGCTCCTTCTATACAGACGATTATTGCGTCCTACGCTTATCTATGGTTTGTGTTTAGTCCTGCATTTTTACTAGAGATTTAAATGTTGATAAAGTGTTGGTTTTCCTCGATTCTTCAGACAACCCATTCCACGCCCGAATTCCGTACGGGAAGAATAAAAACTTGTATGCGTTTGTTCTTGCATACGGAATAAGAAAGGTGTTTTTATCCTTATGTCTATCTGAGGGTTGTATTAAGTTATCTTTGTGTTTGTATTTCTAAATTAGAATTAATTGCATTATGTATAATTACTACTTTGCTCTTGGTTCTTCTATCCTCTAGTGTTTCAAGGTTTAATGATTTAACTAATGGTGTTATTCTTGTCAGTTTTGAATATTCTCCAGTAATTAATCTGGCAGCTCTTTTTTGAATTTGTTCTAGTTTATCAATGTTTTCTATGGTGGATGGGTCCCATACAGAAGATGCATATTCTAGTACAGGTCTCACCAAAGTGAGGTAGCATTTTAGTTTTATATCTTTATTACATTTGTAAAAGTTTCTTTTTGTAAAGCCTAAGGTTTTGTTTGATTTTTTAAC
This sequence comes from Ampullaceana balthica, assembly GCA_944989445.1. Classification (NCBI taxonomy): domain Eukaryota; kingdom Metazoa; phylum Mollusca; class Gastropoda; family Lymnaeidae; genus Ampullaceana; species Ampullaceana balthica. The sequence goes on along the minus strand of CALYLW010000381.1, from coordinate 372,687 downwards.
AACTTCATTGACATGGGGATTCCATGACAGTTTCTCATTTATTATGACTCCTAAGTATTTTGCATCTTTATTTTGGGTCAGTTCTTTTCCATGAATGAAATATTTTTGAATTTATTTGTTTCTTTTTCTTTGTTACTCTTAACAGTTGACACTTTTCTGGGTGGAAAGACATACTCCAGTTAGTTAGTAATGTAAATGGCAACGCTCGCAGCATTGACCGCTGTTCACATTTTAACATCACGGCCTCGCTGTGTGTCAGTTCTCGTACTTAGCCTCTGCAACTAAGCGAATAATATAAAAAACACTTTTTAAAAATTAGTCTTATTTTAGAAATACACTAAAAAGTAGAAAATAAAATTTTTATAAAAATTGACTAAAAAGTAGAAAATAAATTTAAAATTTGAAATTTACAGTCAGAAGAGACCTTTAGTTCCAAATTTATGAAAATGTAAAAGTTTAAAATGAGACAGGAACGTTAAATCGTAGGTGAAATCAATTATCTCGTTGTTCGCAATGACTATAAGACTAGGGTGTTCAGTTTAAACTTAGCGAATAGCTTTGCCTAACTTGATGAATATCTTTGCATAACTTAGCATTTTGTATGTAGTGTCTATAAAGTGCTCATTAATATCTTTATTAGTTTGATGGTTATCAATTGTATAGTTTTTCCAATTTATATCTGGAAGATTAAAGTCTCCCATAATCAAAAGTACAGAAATTGTATTATTTTATTTTATGAAAGCCAATTGACTACACAGATTCTTCATATATTGTAGGTTTGTATTCGGTGGTCTATATACACTGTTATTAAAGTTCATCATCTTGGTGCGTCACTTTTCAAGCCTAACCATTCTTTTTTAACAATGATTTTAATATCTAAAACACGTTTTTAAACTTACCTATAGAAACTAGATAACAATATCAAGTTTCATTAGCATGCAAATCGTTATACATTTTAGAAAAGCTGTAAAACAGTAAACGTGAGATACTTTCAAATATTAAAGTTATTTATTTAATCTCCTATTTAGGAGCGAATTAAAGTGAAGTGACACTTTCTGCTTTTTTTTAATTATTTTTTTTATTTATTATTATTTTTTTTATTTATTGCTTACAGAAACTCATTTTACATTAAAGATACACAGTATCCATGTATATTAATAAAATAATGTACATTATGATACAACATAATTTTCCTAAATCTCATAATGTAATCATTTACATAGAATCCAAAATTATGCAAATAGTAATATGAATTTAAATTTCCAAACATTTTTCATAGAAACAACTAACTTGAACATCATACATTATTCTTAACATTTCTATTATTCTCTTTTAATTTGTTGTCTAAAAATCTGTTCTAATGTTATGTTGGTGTTTGCCCTCAGAGCTTCATGCCACATCAAGGTGAAACAGTATCAATGTATATCAATAAATAATGTACCTCATGATACAACATAACTTATTCAAAATTATACAAAAGATTCTAGAATCAAAATTATACAAAAAGTAACATGAATTTAAATGACAAAACATGTTTCTATAATTGAAGCACTTCTGATAGAAACAAATAACATGAACATCATACCTTTTTATTAAATTCAATTATTATCTTGTAAATTTTCAATCATTTTCTGTAGTTTGTTGTTCTAGTATGTGTGATTGTTGAAAAATGCCTTCAGTCTGTGATGCCATATGTGTTTTCTGTATTGTGAAAGTATCCTTAAGCTTATTGTTTGTTGTTTCTTGTTTATAGAGTCTGGTATTATGTTTAGTGTTATTGCTTTGTCTATATCTACATTGTGTAATGTGCCTGCTTGTATGAATTGTTGAAGTGTGGATTTCGTTTGTAAAATTGTATTCCATGTGAGATCAGTGGCGTAGCTAGGGGGGCGTTGGGGGCGGTCCGCCCCGGGGGGCACACGATTTGGGGGCGGCATTTGGGGGCATTTGAAAAGTACAGCCCTTTCGGACAACCGCCCTTTTTCTTTTCGAAAGAGGAAAACCCGGGTGAAAATAAAATATTCGTACTTTCGAGTCGTAATTAACGGATTCTCAAGACATTTTTTATTACATACTGTTTGTTATAACTAACGCATAACCGTTAAGAAATTTAAAATCGTTTAAAAATTGTATCGATTTGTTTTGAAAATTAAGCGATATACATCACAGATGACGCTTTTTATAAGAAAACAACACAAAGAAACACATCACTGCTGGACCGAATATACTATTAATATCGCCGCGACAGTTATTGCGTGGATTTTCGACATGCACAGAATGATACGCGAAAAAGTACCCACATGGCATTGTGGTTCAAATATTGTGTTTAACTTGCAAGTAGTAATTTATATTACTGTTTAAGTTTAAGAAAATTATTCTAAGGTAATTATTTTAAAAATTAAATTTTCTTTTTGTTTGTTTTTTTCATTAAAGTAGCACAAACAAAATGTGTGTGTTTCATTAAAATACGTTTATTCACTAAAACTTTTATGCATATCCTATTAAAGTAATGTTTAGATAGTTTGAATTAGTCTATTTTAGTGAAAATTATTACGATTTTTCACAAGAAAGATTAATCGCGATTGTTGTTTTTTTCCCCAAATTTTGCATAATGGTGAAAATTTGTTAAGATCGTGGATGGTGTATTCACCATTGAAGAAAATTATATATTGTTTTTGCTGTCAACTGTTTGATGATTTTTTCCAATCAAATTTTAACACGGAAAATAGTTTTAACAAATAGTGGAAATTTAAACTCAAAATAAGTCAACGCGAGTTGAGACTACTGAATAAGTCAACACGAGTTGAGTCTACTGCAGATTCGATCATTTTCCCAATGGAAGGAATTAGAAATAAGAATTGGACATGGTGCAACTTTTGATAATCTACAACAACAGAATATTGATAAAGAAATAAGAAAAAATGAAAGGAAATTCTCACAATACTTGATATAATTAGATTCTTAGCTAAACAAAATTTGGCGTTGAGAAGTCATCGTGAAAGTATTCATGAGGAAGACATCAATGCAATTGAAAATGTAGGACATTTTCTAGAGCTTTTGGACTTGTCGGCCAAGTACCACCCAGTATTATGGGAACATTTAGTACAAATTAAGATTGGTAATAAATATAGTGTCTCCTATTTGTGGAAAATGATTCAAAATGAATTCATAGACCTATTGAGAGGTGTAGCGAGGAAAACAATAATGGACCAATTTGACAGCTCTCCAGATATTTCCCACAAATATTAAACTAGTCAAATTAAAAGATACGTAGTTATTGATGTTGGCGAAGTTAAAGTTGTAGAATCGTTTATTTACTTTGTAGAAATTAAAGTAAACGCCAAGTTAGAAGGGAAAAACATATGAGTGGGGAAAATTCAAAAGACGTGGTCCTATCTTTAGAACATGAAGTACAACGAAAAATGTTTTAATCCATGGATCGAATTACAAAGGAATAATAAAAGAACTCTTTGATCAGTTGCATGTCCATGTAAGAAAATATTCATGTATAATCCCATATAAACTACTAAGTGAATAAATTGAATGTCAAATAAATGATTTTATTGATATTGATAAAGTTCCATAATGAACGAAAAAATTATACAGGTTTTGTGGCTGTACCTATACTACAAAAAGAGGCATAGCGTTGGGAAAATGGAGGAAAAGGCCCGCTTGTCGTATTAGTTTATAAATAAAGCTTAAATATATTGTTTTCATTGTACAATTTGTTTGTGTATTTTATATTCTAAGAGTTTTTATAACAATTATTTTTATCAGTGTCGCTAGTTGTGAAAGGAGCTTCTCCAAACTGAAGTTGATAAAAAATTATCTTCGTTACAAAATGAGTGCATGATTTAAGACAGGGGTTGGGAAACCATGACTCGCGAGCCAGATGTAGCTCTATTGATGGCTGCATCTGGCTCTCAGACAAATATTCGACTATTCTTTAAAAAAAGTTTATTCATATTCCTTTGAATTGCATAAACAATAAATAGCATAACAATGATATTAAAAAGAATTAAGAGACATAATTATGGTACTTTTAGTGTTGAAATTACACAAAATGCATACATTTACTTGAATTTTTAGTTTTAAAAATAATGTATTGCTCTCTCAGACAAAAAGTTTACCGACCCTTGAACTTGATTTAAGACAACAAAATCTTGCAATATTGTGCATAGAAAAAATATAACAAATTATTTAAATGTTGATAGCATTATACCCGATTTTTCTACTATGAAAGTTAGGAAAATAAATGTATAAATAATATGTTTACATACTAATGTACACAATTTGTTTGTAAACATATAATGAAATCATTTATTTATAAATACAAAATAAAAGCATACTAATTGGTAATTTAATTTTTGGTGTAAATTTGGAATACGTTTGTGTCATGTGCAACCTCAGTAACTTTCTTGTAACCTTTAAAAATAAGTATCTCGTATTTTCATAAAAAAATATATATTTATAGGCTATAGGTATAACATCTTATTTGGCCTCCTTTATTGCCACTAACTTAAATATGGCATTCAATGGTAGAAATTTTCGCCACCTTTACTTTGTTTCAATTACAATTATTTATTTATGTGTATTAATTTATAAAAACCATGATAGTATCTACTCAAAAAGGGCGGCAAATTGGAGACCACCCCGGGCGGCAAAAGGTCTAGCTACGCCACTGTGTGAGATACAAATGTTGTTCAGTCTCCTCAGCCCCTGACCTGCAGAGTGGACAGCCTATTCTTGCCCCTCTGTCTTTATATTGTCTTGCTGAGACTGGTGTTGTATTGTATATTAGTCTGTATGTTATTTCTTTTTCTTGATTGGGTATTTCTCTAATATGAGTATTTTTAAATGTGTCCTCAGTGTTTGTAATTCCATAACTTGTGTCCATTTAATTATATTATTCAGAGGTGTTGCTTGTTTTTTTTTATTAAATGTGTATATATTTCTTTGGTTGTTTTGTGTAACACTTCTTCATTGCCTTTTATTGCTTTGATGCATGCTGTATGAAATTGTGATTGTTTTTTTCCAATGTAATGTGCAGTGCTATTATCTATTGCTGTTAAATATCCTAATCTGATCCCTAAGTAATAATGAGTGAATGTATTTTCTGATTTTTTCCTAATGGCTTGTCCTATAAATTTTATTCTGAGTGCTTGTATTTTGGTTTGTATCGTCTTGCAAGTTTATTCCTCCATTTAGCTTAGATTGTATTAGTGTTGCATGTTTTATATTGTGTATTGTTCCTTGAAATATGTATTTAGTTATGTGTGAGTTAATTTCTTTTAAAATTGCTGGTGGGGGTTCCCATATTGTTCCTGTATATATTGTTTTGGGGATGACAAATGTGTTTATTATTGTGCTCCTTCCAAAAATTGTTTGTGCTGTGTATTTGTTCCTGTCTATAATAATTTTAATAGATTGTTCAATCTTCCTCCATATTTCAGTGTTTGTCTGTGTCTGATTATTGGAATAAAAGATCCCATAAATTCTAAGACTCTCCTTCCTTATTATGCCTAAAGGGAAATCTAGTCTATCCTGCCACATACCAATCCCCATAATTTCAGATTTGTTTACATTAACTTTGGACCCACTACCTCTTCCAAATTCTTGAAAAAGTTGAAATTATTTGGTAAATTGACCTATCATTTTTTTTCTATTCGGTTGTATGATAAACACGTTATCACCATGTGAATTTTCCTTGGATTGTTTTATGTTTTCACATGTAACCGGGATGATGGTGTTACTGCTCCGGAAATCTGCTAAGAGGGATAATAGATTTGATAATGAGAATGCGTTAACATTATTGAAGAAGAAGCCTTTTAACATTGAAGCATTAATATGTTATAAAGTATATATACTTGATATAATGAAACCATTACATTCACCCTTAATCACTTTTGTTTAATTCTTTATCCAATGCACGATACATTAAAAAAAAGGGTTTAATGCGTAGTATAATTAAACAAGGATGATATAGCGGTAACTAAATTTTTTCAAGCTACAATTGCTTCAAAATAAAGATTGTAATACTTAAAAAAACCATTTTACATATTGATTTTTCAAACCGTCAAGTAATATGTTATCTGTTACTTACGCTCCTTCAATACATAAGATTATTGCAACCTACGCTCATCCATGGTTTATGTCTATTCTTGCATTTTTAATAGATTTTAAGGGTGTGAAACATTAGTACGGTGGTGTACATTGAAGAGTGGAGTTACCGCACTAGGATCCCACAACAATGTTGAATTCATTTCTTAAAAGAATATCTTTAGTAGTTGAAAAGGTCATGCGTAGACGGATGTAAAAATAGTTCACGTAGATCCCGACTGGCAAACACAATCTTATTGTCATCATTGTGAACGTTTCTGTAAGTAGCTTTAACTTAAAGAGTCAACTGGTGGGTAAAAAGATGATTGTTTTTAAGGCGTTCCTTTCTACTTGTACTTCAAGAAAGTGAGTTTTTTTTTAATTTTATTTTTTTACAATTCTCATTGACCTACCTAAACTTCCCTGGCCTAACTCTGTATCTTGGTCAAAAGTTTTGATATAGAAATGATCGGGAACTTTTTGTCGACACCTAGGTAAGTGGCTAGAAATGGGTAAAAAAGAAAATAAAGAAATCAAAATTCAAAATGTATAGTTAACAGCATTCTATTCGTTCGTCCGTCGATACGACGAGGACCACTCTAGTCATCCGAGGGTTGTCTGTGCGTGCGCAGATGGCTGATTAGGCCGATCCTTGCACGGAAGGTTCGGGAACAGAAGGGACAAGGGACGAGTGGGACATCTCCTGGAGGGTTGATAGCATGGGCCTTTCGGGCTTGCCTCTTCTTTTCTGCAGCGTTGATCCACCTTCGTGGATGGAAGAGTGACAGGTGGATCGGTCCATTGCAGCTCGTTCCCACGTGTCTGGATTGATAGCAAACGCTTTCATTGATGCTTTTAGTGTGTCTTTGAAGCGTTTCTTTTGCCCACCGTGGGACCGCTGGCCATACTGGAGCTCACCATAGAAGATTCTCTTTGGCAGTCTCTCGTCTGGCATTCGGACAACGTGCCCTGCCCATCGAAGCTGGGTCTGCATCAGGAGGGTGAAGATGCTGGGGAGACCTGCCTTGGTCAGTACCACTGTGGCTGGAATTTAATGCAATGCAAAGTAGAAAGTTATTGTATGTACAATAATTTAAGTTATGGATTTGACAGAATAACTAACTGTTCCTAGAGGAAAAAAGCGCACATTATTATGTCTGATATGATATGATATGTCTGAATTGTTGACACTTAACACAATTGATTATTCTAATAATAAACACGTTAATATATTTAAAATCTTAGTAAGATACTTGGATGATTCTCGTTTTACGTACTGTATTCGAGTTATCATTAAATGTACACAAACTGTTTTAAGGGTTAAATTGTTCATCATTGTGATAAAGAAATAGCTATATGTATGTGGCGACTTAGATACAAACTTAAAATCAGCTTAGGTTATGCACTTACATAATCTGTTACAGATATACATTAAGTATGTCATACTATCATAAATAACTGTTTGATCCTCTGTATGATCTCAGTCACCTAGTTTCACAGTCATTAAAACATTTTATGTCCTACAATAAACGACCATTTAAATACTCTGTAACTGAGAGAAGAACTTTGACATTGTTTATTTCAGTAGATAGTTAACTTATATGGAAAACAAATGCAATAAAAGACTAAGGACAAATGAGACACTATATTGTGAAAATGATAACAAATAAAGGCAGCGAATTTTTATTAAAATTGAGTATATTACGGCCATAATGAAATGCAATAGTTGTACTATTTTTTAGGTGTACATTTCAAGAATGAAAACGGTTAATTTGTGTTTTAGATGATGGTTAGGTAGGATAAAACTGAGTTTATTGGCAATCTACTAATAACTAAATTTGCTAACTTTTTTTTTGATGGAATTTATTTCTTAGGTAGTCTTCATGTCGTTAACTGTCGTCGTCTTGTCTCGTCCCTTTTTCAAGAATACCCATAAAGAAGTTTCTTTTCCTTTAATAACGTTTGCGGTATCTTGAATATTTTAATAAAATTCTAGATCTAAATGATAATATCAAGTGTGATTTGTTTTCAAATCTTACTACAGTTTTAAACATTTTGGAGTCTGTTAATCGTGACATATATTTGAAAATTAAATTTAACTTATTTATTCCCCTATTTTAGGAGCGAATGAAAGTGGAGTGTCACTTTTGAAGATCTATTTACTCATGAAGCCAACGTGCGCAACGTTGTATTTAAACACATAACAATTTTCTTTAATTTTCTAATTATTTAGTTTTCGCATTTGGGAAATTAGGACTTTTAAAAATCAAAACGGCGATTTTATAGCTTTATAATCAAGTTTTTCGATAAACCTTTAAATCTAATCAATGATTTGAATAAAATTAGCAAACCTTATTAATGTAAAACTTGGCTTAATGTTACCTAATTTAAAATTACATACAAAATTGCACATTACTTCCCTTAATTCAAAGAAGCAATAGTTTACGTATTAACACATTTTTAAAAATAAGAGACCATTTTCTAAATGCAGCGGCGTAGCGTGGGTATGTGCCGTCCGGGGCAGAATTTAGGTTTGCTGACCCCCCCCCACCCCGGGGAAAAACATATATGCTCTAAAGCAGGGGTGCGCAAACCTTCTGGCTATTGCCGGCCTCATAAAAAAAATTACTTTTGCAACGGCCGCCAAAAATTGTTCAATGAAAAACGAAACGGTCACTATCAAAAATTTACCTCTCTTAATAGTCAACGTGAGATAATAATGACATAATGATAATGTATTGTAGGCAAACACATTGCTTAATTGCAAACAAAAACATTTCCATTGATATTCTCTTAAATTTCAACTTCATTGAACACTGTCATGTAAAGCAGCTTATCACTTACTCAATTATTGTGTTCTCAGTGTACTAATGCCACATAAGAATATACTCATGCTGCATGAGTGTCATGATGACACTCATGCAGCATGAGTATATTCTTATGTGGCATTAGTACACTGAGAACACAATAATTGAGTAAGTGATAAGCTGCTTCATTAACACTGGCCATTTAACTTAGCTGTCCAGAGTCCATAAATTAAAGGCTGCCTTGCTCTTTGATGTTTTCAGAGAGTCGCGCAAGGTCCGGGCACTCGCTGGAGATCATCAGTCGTATTTCTGACGCCAGATGGGTGTCCACCAGTCGGGTTCGATATTTGTTCTTGAGATATTTCATTCGTGAAAATGACGCTTCGCACATCTAAGTGCTTTCCAAACAGCACTAGAATGTTTGCTTGCTATTTCACGAAGCTTGGAATACTCCACAGCTACTTTCCATGTCTCCAGTAGATCGTTTTTGTCCTCGAATTTCTTCACAAACTGTGCGTTTTTTTTTAGTGCGATCAGTTCCAATTGGGCGTCCAACGGAGAACTCTCTGTCTCAATACAATTTGGAGAAGCAACGAGTCTCATATTTTCTGAGATCTTGTCGAAATCCTGAAAACGTTCTGCGAATTCCAACAACAACGCTTCGAGGACGCCTCAAAAGGACGTAACCGCAATTTCATATTTTCTTATTTCATTGTTCTCGATTAGAGCGGTGAGTTGCGGGAAATGATAGAGATTGAGCTGTTGGATATGACTTTGTAGAAGACGACATATGTCACAGAAATCCTATACTCTTCTGTGCATGAGGCAAACTGTTGTACCTTTGCCTTGCATAGACTCGTTGAGGCAGTTGATATAGATGAACAAATCTACAAGGAAGGCTAGAAATGTTAAGAAGGCCTGGTTCTGCAGTGGGCAGTCCTTGTTTTTCGTGGAAGAAAATTCTAGTATTTCTCTTCGTAGCAGCAGAACACAGCGAGATGTTTCTCACTGAGACAACCAACGAACCCTGGTATGGTACAGAATATCTTCAGCCGACGAATCATTTGTGTGAAGAATTTGTATGAATTGTCAGTGGTAAAGAGCATTCGCGTGAATGAAAAGGATAATGCGATTCACATCCTTTAGAATTTTATCCAAATCAATAGATTTAGAACACAGCGCCTCCTGGTGAATAATGCAGTGCAGATTTATGAGCTCGTAATTACTGTGATCCTTCAACACATAATCGGAAAATTTAGCCACGAAGCCCATTATGCTTACCAACCACCGCTGCTACAGATGCCTCGCAGGTTCTTCAGATCAACGTGCGAGTAGATGCAATTTTTAAAATCCTTTATATTAACTCGTGGTGTCTGTTTGTTTGAACCCTTGATTGCTTGCTTGATTGTCGGTCGCCAAAACTTTGGATCGATTTTTAACCCACTTCCTCGTAAGCTAGCGAGCTGAAATTTAGCAGGCAGTTTGGTGGCGATGATAAAAACTATGTATCAAAATTTCAGATCGATCGCATGTACCGTAATTAAATTATTGAATTTTTAGATTATTTTATTTATTCCTATGTATCATGTTATTTTTTGAGATAGAGTGTCGCGGTGCGTATTATATTGAACAACCTTTCTGTCGCGCAATAAGGTGCGTATTTTATTGACAACACTTTTTATAAGCATATTCCTGATCGGTGCGCATTATATTAAACATGTTTTACGACACAACTACAATTGTGTATTTTTGGATGGTCTTTCGCTACGTATTATAATGAACATTCTTTTAGTTACTTCTCGTACATAATGGATTTATAATCAAAAACTAGTTTTTTTAACGGTTTTTTTATTTTAAAACTAAGTTTAGCAGCCTAATACTGAAGCGCGCTGAAAACATGTGGTGTCCACATTTAATATTAAGCACAGATACTCATTCATTCGCTCCCTATCCCCAACATTTGAATTGTGCGAGGATCTGCTCTCCATTTGAGACACTCGTTACTCAAACTCGAGGAGAAGACATATTTTTGGCAGTTAAAATTTAACAAAAAATGCGAAGCAACGTTCTAGTGTACTAAAATGTTAGAAAGTTTGTTTCAGGTAGAACGGCATGTAAACAAAAAAAGATTTGATAAACTTTTTGAGTGAGAATTATGTCTTAAAGTCTCTTGAGCTCCTGTATAATTTTCACCAGGAAATCAGTAATAACACACGTTGGGCCTCTGCAGTCCATTATGTTAAGACCATCATCTTTAAACTTATTTAAAATCATTTCTGAAATGTCGTAAGAAGATTATTTTTTTTAATGAAACCTGTGAAAGATTCTACAACGTCTACTTACTGATTTTTAATCTTAACATATCACACAACTGGATTTGTTTGATCCGGATGTTAAATATTGAGAGCTATCGCATACATTGAACAATATTTGGTTTCATGTACCTGAACTATTAATTTTCTGAGACACGCATCTCCTAAAACTGCAATGGTATAATTTTGAATTCGAATGGACAAGGTGTTTTTTTTGTTTTTAAATTATTTGGTAAATTTTGTTGTCGAAGCACTCGATCGTACTTTGCGAGCCTAAGTTCCAGAATATTGCATTTTATTTCCACTGGCATATAACTATCTGCGACCACGAGAAGCCAAATTACTATTTTTCCAGGATTTAATAATGTCAAACATCATAACACGAACTTCTTTCCCCTTTGTTTTATTTTCTTTTACAAGAACTTATCGTTGTTCTTTTTTAATAGTCTATTCTTTTTTTTTAAACTGATTTCTGATTCCTTCCATTTGCAAATACTTTTGTAATGTTGAGCACTTGCTTACGAGTGGCTACATTAAAAAAATTTTTATGTCAACTAGTATTACATTAGATAAGCAACTTTGTTCATTATTTTTGTTTATGCAACAAAACAGAAGACATTAAATTTAAAATGATGATGCTTTAAGAGAGTACGCCATACAAGTATGCTAACAATGTGTCCCCACTAATTAACTTACGTTAAAATTATTCACACGTTACCCGTCTCATCTCTATTTTGGTGTAAGATCCGTGTCTATTTCGGAGAATTTAATGTTAATATGTTGGTTACTCTTTCAATCTTGCTGCACTTTTAGTAATCTACATAAGGTATATCTATTTAGTCCATGTATGTTAAACTTTTAGTAGTTGTTGGAATTTAAAGGATACAGCAACTTTAGTTTCTACAAGATGAGTGGCTGACAAACTTGAATCAGTTCTAGGTACCAGCACGTCAGTATTTTGTTATTATACTAATTCAGCCCCTCAGTTATTCATTTCAGTAGCTTTAATATCAGAAGAATTTCGTTAATTCATTATGGCGTTCAAAGATTTGTCATTATAAAAGTTCACGTATTTTAACAGATCGTTCATTTATTTTATTAACTTTTAAATTGGCCTTTCTTTTCTTTTATTCCACTTAATTTAAAGATTTCATTTTTATAAACTAATTAAAAACTAGGAATTTACTGCGCTAAACAAAGTGCCGCCCTTAGCATTAGATTGGCTACTGTTTAAAATTGAAAGGATACAGCAATCTTCACTTCTACAACAGGAGCGGTAGTCAAATTTCATGAATCAATTAAGTTAACAGAAGATCGGTGTTCTTTTCTCGTGCTACTTGTAACCTTTTGGTTTTTCTGTTCATCAGCATAAGTAACAAGAATTTTTGGCAAAGAATACGTTCACATATTTTAAAATAGAACCTTTATTTCCTTCATTAATTTCTGATTTGGTTTCTATTTTATTTTGATAAAAAGCTCCACTTTCTTCCAAAAATGTCTTTCATAGAAGCTAATTAACAACTAGGAATCTGCCGCCCCTTAAAAAGTACCGCCCGGAAAATTGGCCCCCCGCCCCCACCCTCACTACGCCACTGTGTAAATGCATTTATGTTTGTCTAGACACTTTTTAAAATTTGTTATTCATGAGTTATGTCTCTTTTTGCATTTTAAGGGTTATTCTCTATTGTTGCCGACGCTGGCGTCCTCAAAGCGAGAAGAGTGGTGGATGGTAGATTATAATTATATTTTAAAAGGCCTTTCTTTGTATGCACGATTCTTGTGTGTGTGTGTGTGTGTGTGTGTGTGTATGTGTTGAGGTGTGTGTGTGTGATTTCGTCTATTCGATTGTACAACATACTGGATGTCTTCGCAATGGGACTTTACCTGTGACTGTTTCAATTTTTTACATTTAACCGTGATGATAGTGTTACTGAACTGGAATACTTCTTAGAGTGTGAACAACTTAGATGAGAATGCGGTTCATGCTGTGTGAAGAAGAAGTCTTTTAACTGTGAGCCATTGAGATTTTATAAACTATTACTACTTTTATGAACCTATTACATTCCTGGAATTATCACTTTTTTATTTATTCACTATCTAATGCCCTCTCTATAAAAATTACCTAATGCGCTTGATGAGTATTATAAACTGAAATAAGATAAAATACCAGCAAATTATTTTTAAATAGACATTGTTCAATACAAAAACATGAGTTATTATTAAATGTACACAAATCTTTTTAGGGGTTAAGTTGTCCATCATTGTCACAAAGAAACATTGAAATATGCATATGGTGACATACATAAAAACTTATAATACAGATTTAGGTATGCACATACACAATTAACTTTGGGTGCACCTTTACATAATCAGGTTTATTAAGGATCTTACATTTTGAGCTTTCAATTTGTACTTACATTATCAGCTTTATGTATTTACTACATAATCAGATTTAGTTATGCACTAACAAAATTAGATTAAGATGAGCTTTTACTTAATCTTATTTAGTTATGAACTCACATAATCTGCTTTTGGTATGTCCTTAAATGATAAGCTTAAAAAATGCACATACATGATAAGATTTAGGTATGTATGTGCAGAATAAAATGTAATACTATCATAAATAACAATATGCTTTGTTACAATTTTATAATGAAAGCAACAAAGACTTTTTAAATTTTGTTGGATATTGTCTGCCAGCAAATCATTTAAAGTAAACCTCCAAAGATAAAGTACTTAGGAAGAGTAACAACACACGACGAAACAAAATTGAGTATTCATGGGGAACATCGTAATCATGATACATTTGTTGTCCCACATTGCCTTAGTTTCACAGCCATGAAAAACTTTGCAAGAATATTAAGTGTTAATTTGTGATTCAGATGGAGTTTATTTAAGAATAAATGGAGTTTACTGATTATAATTTTTGCAAATCTTGTTTTTCTTCTTAAAATGTATTACTTAGGAAGTTTTCATGTCGTTAACGTTGGTCGTCTTGTTACGTCCATTTTCAAACGTTCCCATTTAATAGCTCTCTTTTCAATAACAATTCTAGTATATAAAATACCCTTTAAAACTTATAGAATCTGGATGACACTATGAAGATTTGTATTCAAATCTGTATACAGTACCGTATATTCCGGCGTATAAGACGACCCCTTCCCTGCTTTTCCTGTTAAAATATAGGTTTTAAGCTATTTTTCACGTATAAGCTCACCCCTCTTCCAACGACTTGAAATGTGAAACTGCCTTCATATTTCTTCCTACTTGCTGGTGAGACATGATGGGTTTCTTGATTTGAAGCCATTCGTGTACTATACTGCATTACGGTACTGTTCTGATGCGTTATGAACAGGTACAAATACTGCTGCTTTACTGTATGTACAGGCACTTCGTGCCTTGCTGCAGTGGTCCCCAACCTGGGATCCGCGGATCACTAGTGGACCGCGGGATGTGCCTGGTGGTCCGCAAGCAAAGGAACATTAAATTATTTACATATTTTAAAATGTGGTGTATTTCTCAAGGGATTGTGCGTCTTTCCATACACCAGAAAGAAGCTGCATTTAAAGCCAAACTGGAGTTATTGGAACGGCGAGTGAACAAAGGCATTTCTGATATGTTTCAAACATTAGCGGGGATTTTAGGCGAGAATGAGCCTGAACACTTTTTGTCACAGTTGGTCACCTGTCTTTGTTTTGCAAAAAAAGAGTTTTAGCGCTACTTCCCAACTACAAAGACCTAAGAACTGGTAGGGAATGGATTTGTGACCCATTTGTCAACAAACCAGGCGAATTTAGCATAACTGTGCAAGAAGAGGTGTAACTGCTCGCGCTTGCAAATAACGGTGGCCTTAAAACTACTTTCGAGAAAACAACTCTACCAGTCTTCTGGATTAAAGTCTTGGCGGAATATCCTGAGATTGCCACCAAAGCAATTAAATCCCTATTGCCATTTCCGACATCCTATCTGTGTGAAGCGGGGTTTTCTGCAGTGACAGCAACGAAGACAAAACAACGGAATAAAATGGACATAAGCAGCACACTTCGGGTGTCATTGTCTCCTATTACACCCAGATGGAACAGTCTCGTTGCAGAGAAACATGCTCAGGGTTCTCAATGATTTAACATTCTAGAAAATTAAAATCCTATATAATAAAAGGCAAATTTCTGTCCGTTCTGTCCGGTCATCTATAGCGATTGGTCCCTCAGACACTTATGACTCCTACAGCCAATCATATTGAACACGTTTACGCCATTTACGCGGACGTTCAAAACGAGTTACTTTTGGTGAAGTATTTCTTCCAAGACTTTATTTTGGGTTATGCGCGTTTGGATTTATAGCAAAAAGCCCTGTTTTTACGAGTTATTTATTTTAACTATAATGAATAGTATTTTTGACGTGATGCACATGTATGCCGGTCGAGACGGTTGTTGGAGGGGAGTTACAACATGCCACCGAACGGTGGCGGAACGTCCTCGGATGAGCTATGTTGCTCGTATTAAATAATTTTTAAATCATTTTTTGTGTAACTGTATTTTATTTTGTATGCAAGTTTAAGTACAATTAAATTAAAACTATAAAATCAAAACAATCTTAAATACCTGTATAAACAATCAACGCAGCCGCAAACTCCCAACACATTTTTGTGTGTTTTGTGAATATGATCTAATAAAAGACTTTTTTCGGAATACATTTCTTATTCTTTGGATATTATTTTTCCCAGTTTGTTATTCATGTATTTCGTTAGTTATTACATTGTAAGAATTATAATATAGTTTTATTCACGCAAGTGTCCACTAAAAGAGAGGATTGGTGGATGATAGATAAGAACTATTTTTTTTTCAAAGACCAGTCTTTATATGCACACCTCTTTTTTTTGCTTTGATCTTGTCTATGCGGTAGTTTAAAAGCAAACTCAATAGTGTCACTAAGTGACTTTCCTTTCTGTTGTTTTAATTTTTCATATTCAACCGGGATGATAATATTACTGATCCGGAAATCTTCTTAGATGGTGCAAAAATTAGATAATGAGAATGCGGTTCAAGTCTAGTGAAGAAGAAGCCTTTAAAAAGTGAAGCATTGTGATTTTATAAATTATTTCTACTAATATGAAACTAATACATTCCTGCTATCATCACTTTTTCATTCATTTACTAGCCAATGCCCTCTCTATAAAAATCACCACACGCGTTTGTGCGTAGTATTATTGTAGAAAGAAAAAATACCAGCAAAACTTTTTAAAAAGACAAACGCATATGTTGGAAAAAGTGTTTTTAACCAGTCAATTAGTAATAGATTTAAAGTGCGTGAAACTGTAGTAGTAGTACGGTTGTTCAAATTGAAGTGCTGAATTATCACACTTTGGAATTCTAAAACTGTGTTGAAAGAATGAATCCATTTTAATCCATAATAACTTAATTAGAAAAAAGTCCACGTCTTTCCGCTTTCATAATTGTGGGATAATTCTAAACACAATTCTTTCACCAATCACAAAAAATGTGGTAAATTTTTTACTTACAATTATGTACATTACTTTTAACATCTTTTTCCTAAAGATTTTTCTCGTAAGTCACGACAAATGGTTTAGCCGTACATTCTTAATCTAAAAAATCTTTTAAGAAATAAAAGCAGTTGTATTAAAAAGACTTTTAGAAAATCTGCGCCAAGTATATCATCATAAAAGTTTATGGAAAGCGGGCCGCTAAAAATTAAGTTTTACAATATAAGACTGCACACATTTTCATCTATTTTTTAATAGAGTTTTTTACAGCCTGATCTTCTTTCGAAAGCAAATGCATTTGCTGTTCCACATTTTATAAATTTGATTACTATCCCATTACAGGGGCGAATGAAAGTGCTTTACACTTTATAAGTAATGAACCATGCGTTGATGGAAGTGACTGCTCTGATGAGAATTATTCAGAAGATAGATTATTGCATTTGTCATATCGACATAGTTTGCTACTTAAAGGAATTAAATTTTTGCAAAATAATTAAGACATTGCATTATACTTCTAAAATTGATTTTAAAATAAAAATATAAATGTGACAAATATTGAACATTATAAAAATAGCAAGTCTCATTAATTTTAAACTTAGATGAATTAAACTAATTTAAAACTACAAACAAAATAACTAATTACTTCCCTTGATTCATGCATTTTTTAGAGGTATTAACACATTATTTTTCATAAGATACTCTTTTCTAAATGCATCTCTGTTTGTTTAAATCTTATCTATCTGTTAAAGATGCTATTCTATACAGAAGATTATAGCGTCCAATGCTTATCCGAGGTTTATATCCAGTCTTGGATTTTCTATAGAATTATGTTATCTGTTACAGACGCTCCTTTTATACAGTTTTAAATGTTGATATAGTGTTTGATTTCCTGGTTGCCTAAGGCAAAGCATTCCACGTCCGAATTGCAGACGGGAACACGGGAATAGTTAGAATTTGTCTGTTTCTTCTTGCATAATAATAAGAAAAGTGTTTTTATCACTATGTCTATCTGAGGGTTTTATTAGATTATCTTTGTTAACTATTTCCAAGTTATAATTAATTGCCTTATGTAGTAGATAATTAGATACATTTTTCAATTTGCTATTCATTAGTTATGTTGGTTTTCGCATTGTAAGACTTTTGCTTAATCGTTACAGACACTATTGTCCGCTAATCGATATGAGTGGGGAAAGGTGGATGATATCTTATATTTTTAAAGTCCTTTCTTTGTATGCACGCTTTTTTTGTTTTGGTTTTGCTTTTTGTTGTTGTTGTTGTGTTTTGGTCAATAAACTCTATGCTGTCACCATTTGACTTTTCTTTCGATTGTTTTACATTTTCACATGTAACCGGGATGATAATGTTATTGCTCCATAAATCTTCTTAGAAGAAGAAAAAAATTGCTATTGAGAATGCGTTTACGCTTAGTGAAGAAGGAGCCTTTTAAACATTGAGATGTTATAAAGTATTTCTACTTGATATTATGAACCTATTACATTCATGCCATAATCTAATCAATTTTTTTTTCTTTCTTTATCAAATGCTCGATATATAAAATATAAATAAAATGTGTTTAATACGTAGTATATTAACCACACGCCAATGCAAGGTTTGGGGATTAGAGCAGTGCTTCTCAAAATGGTGGTCCGCGGAAGTTATCCAGAAATGGGAGAGAAATATAATCCTCCAATAGCTACCAATAATAATAACACAATAGAATTTGTCATTTTTGACAATAAGCTAATAAATGCAAAAAAATAAAATACATTTCGCTACCATTTACGTACAGGGAAAACAGTGCATCGGTTCCTGGTGCCATGGAAAAAATTCAATTCCTGCCGGTCCGCCATACTAAAAAGTCTGAGAAGCACTGGGTTATAGGAGGGAAGAGAGATGGGGGGGGGTAAAAAAACGGCATTAGATAGTATCAATCGGTGACCCACTGTCGGCTATTTCAAAACAAAGGTAGTGTCAATGCAAGGATGTTTTTATTAACAAACAAAAAACAACAACAAACAAACACGGCCTCTTTCATATCTATGAAGTCAATCCTCACGGCGTCTGCCCATCCTACACTGTTAGTAACTATTTAATTCATAAAATTTAAATACTGATCACCTTGTACGCTTTATTAACATCAGTTGTTCTAGGTCACCACGTGTTAATGAACACAAGAAGTACAAGCGAATGCAAGGAGTGAAGGGAGGAGAGGGGGTAGATCAGCAACATTAGCTAGTATCAATCGGCGTATTTCAAAGCAAAGTTAGTGTCAAAGCAAGGGTGTTCTTTTCATTGACAAACACGGCGTCTTTCATCTCTAAGCAGTCCATCCTTATTTTTGGCAGATGACTTTTGTTTTCTATACATGATTCTTTTAAAGAACCAAAACCTTTTTGTGTTGTGCTATTTCTGTTTCACGTTGAGAGAAAAAAGGTGTATCAGAATACATTGTAATTTGTTGGGACCGTATTTTATATCCCATTGACAGATTTTGATATTTCTCGATAGATGTATTTCACAGCACATTAAAAAAAAACTAAAATTTTCATCTGATAAATTGTGTCACGAGCCACAATGTAAAAACACAAAAAAAAGCCGCATGGGAGCCAAAGTTTTGCCTCCATTTAATATAGAATATAGACATTGAAGCCACATTTTCACGGGTACCAAAGCGGAATTTTACTACCCGGGTAATCACACGGGCAACGGGTACCCGGGTCCCGAGTACCCGTTGACAGGCCTATTAGCAAGTCTTATTAACGTAACACTTAGGTTAATTGAAACTAATTTTTAAAAAAACAACAAAAAACTTTCCCTGATACCATGCATTATTTTACGCATTAACACGTTCTTTTTTACATAATTATTTATTATTATTTTTATATGATACTCTTTTCTGAATGCATTTGTGTTTCTTTGGATACTTTTCTCTGTTTGTTATTCATGTATTCTGTTAGTTATTGAATTGTAAACTTAAACTCTATATTTATTCACGCTTGTGTCCTCTTAACAAGAGGAGTGGTGGATGTTAGATCGTCTTCTTCTTCTTCGTTCTCAAAATCATTTGATGTTAGATTATATCTGATATTTTTAAAGGCCTTTTTTTGCATACACTCTTCTTTTCTGTGAATTTGTGATTTTGGATGTATAACAAATTCTATGTTGTCAACACGTGACTTTTTCTTCGATTATTTCAATTTTTCACATTTAACCGTGAAGATAGTGTTACCGATCCGGAAATCTTCTTAGAGTATTAACAATTAGATAATGAGAATGCGGTTCACGCCTTTAAACAGCGAAACATTGAGATGTTATTGAGTATTTCTATTTATATGAACATATTACATTCCTGCCTAAGATGATACTATCAAGTTGATTAACATTCGCATCTTTATTTAAAAAATAAAATAATTTTTAAAAATCGTTTTTTAAAAAGGACACACTTTTATTTACGGATAGAAAGTGCTCTAAAAAGAAGAAAACAAATTTTTTCTATGAAACATGTGAAACCCGCGAATCTATCCACCGCACATCAAAAGCCCATCATGACTCATTTCTCTGTGCAACTATTCTTTGGCATAGAGATAAATATTTCTAATTAATATGATAGTAGCATGTATATGACCAAAGTTATGAAACTTGTAATGTTTATTAATATTCATACAAATCTGTATTTATTAAAACTCTCTCTTTGAATTATTGATTCAAATCCTCTATCAAAATAACTGTAATAATTTTTTTCCCTCACATGACGATTTGAGGTTTTTCAACTACATCTTTAGCCGAAGCTCTTCAGGAAGTAGAAATAAGTGTAGTAAGACTTCGAAAATTTTAAATGTGCCAGGGTAGCTAGACCGGAAGATTTTTTTTAAGTACAAAATAATAATTTTTTTTAGGAATGAAACGCATTAGTTTTTTTTTGGTTCATATATTGAGTATATGACATTGAATGACTGAACAAGTGACGATGGCAGGACAGTAATAGATTCATATAAGTATAAATATTTTCTAACATTTTAATTCTTCATTGCTAAAAGGCTTTATCTTTATCCAGAGTAAACAGCATTATCATTATCTAATTTGTTCACACTCGGTAACAATGAAGATTTGGCATTAAAATGGAAACCAAACATAAAACATGAATTTAAAAAATGAAAAAGTATATGAACAAGAGAAAGGCAATCAGAAAAAGTCACTTATTTATTATTTAAAATATTTTTATACGCAAATTAATGCATAATATGAAGGGAAGTAATGAAATGTGTCTTTTTGTTTTAATTTTAAACTACGTTTTATTGAGCTGACTTGAAAATAAAATGACGTGTAGTGTTATTCACATTTATATTTATATCGTTTATTTTTTTAAGTTGCCAAAATGACCTAAATAAACAAGTTTTTACTTTTTCAAAACTTAATTCAACAATTAAATAAAACTATTACATTAGAACATGTAAAGAAATTTATCTTTTAGCCAGGTCGACATTTTTACGATTTTCCTTTCTCACTTTTTTCCGTATTGAAGTGTCACTACATTCTTATTCGCCTCTATAATATGGAATAAAATTAACTGTTTGTCACTACCTTTAATGTATGTCTCTGTCTACCTATAGTCGCCAGAGCTAGGTTTTTCAACATTATCTAGGTCTAGTTGTTACTTCGTCGAATAGTTATATTTTAAATTTTTAACTATATACGACCCGCGGCTTAGCATACAGAGGCGTAACTAGGGTTGGAGTCATCCAGTGCGGGAGCTCATTATGCCACTGCCGTCATGATCTACCTCTAAGAACTCCTCCGAGTCTGCTAGTGTAAAATGACGAGAACATACAGAATTTAACATTTTGGTGTCTCCCCTTGCCACAGACTTGCTCATAGAAAGTGCAAATGAAATGCGAACGGACACAAAATACAGCACAAAGAAATAAGAAAGCTCGGAATGATTTAGAACAAATGGTGCATTGACATTCTTCTGCAGAATCCGTTCGTTCATAGGAGTGTGTTCTGAAATGTGGTTGTACATGTTTATCAGGATAGTGGCGATGTGACGTCACATCATTGTGATCAGGTGGCTGGGAAATGTGTGTGAACATACCGACGTTATCAATATATGGCACCAGAATGTCATCACGTGTTAGAGGCAATAGAACTTCGTAATGGCCATGATCGGAAGGACCGGTAAAGAGCAGGTATATAGACAAATGCTGACAAGCCTTGTATACTCGAGGCGAGGTATGAGGACGTTCTCGGAAGTAAATGATGAAACTGGTGGCAAGTATTTCGGACATCCCGACTTTTTCTGCCTCGCCACCAGTAGCTCCTGCACTTTCATGTACTAAACGTATTGTTGAGGAGAATGTATGACTACTTTTTCGACACTGAAAACAACAGAGAGCAAATCGCCGAAGTTATCCCAATGTTGAAAGACGAAGTTTACAGCCATGTTGTGAAGTCATGTTCGCAAAGAAAGGGGGAAAAGAACGGCGAAAACATAGATCTTAAAAAAAAATAATAATGTTTCCACTGGGTCTTGAACTCAGGACCTTCCGCGTGTTAGGCGGAAGTGATAATCACTACACAACGGAAACACATGTTATCAGGGAACGGAACAAGCAAGAAAACGTAAGAAGCATTATTGGTTATCTCCCCCCTGCGCGCGTTTAGGTTGCCAATTTTGCTGTGATTGGTCGACCCCAGCGTTGGTCATTCGTCATGCTCATTTGCACATACTCGCGTTGTGAATTATGTATATAGATAATAATTTTGTAAAAAACATAGTTAAATAAAATGTAAAAGTGCCGGTGCATTTTGTGGGTGATTCTGGCGGAAGATTCAATTTTAAGCCGCTACCGATATGATGATAAACGTTTTTTAATTACAGTTTGTCGTCTCTGATCTTTAGCAGCCACATTTTTCACAGTAAGCCAAATCTAATCACAGTAAGCTTCGCATTTTCTCTCTACCTGCATATATAGTCTGCTTGTCTTGGTCAGCTCTCCCCAGCTGACCCTCCATCTAATGTGGAACGGAACCAACGTCCGTACGACAGAACCGCGTATTAGACGATACCCGGCTATAAGACGATAAACGGCTATAAGACGATACCCGGCTATAAGACGATACCCAGCTATAAGACGATACTCGGCTATAAGACGATACCCAGCTATAAGACGATACCCGGCTATAAGACGATACCCGGCTATAAGACGATACCCGCTATAAGAAGAAACCCGGCTATAAGACAAAACCCGGCTATAAGACGACCCCCGCTATAAGACGAAACCCGGCTATAAGACGACCCCCGCTATAAGACGATACCCGGCTATAAGACGATACCCGCTATAAGACGAAACCCGGCTATAAGACGACCCCCGCTATAAGACGATACCCGGCTATAAGACGATACCCAGCGTATAAAGACGATACCTGGCTATAAGACGAAACCCGGCTATAAGACAAAACCCGGCTATAAGACGAACCCCGCTATAAGACGATACCCGGCTATAAGGCGATACGCGGCGTATAAAGACGATACCCGGCTATAAGACGAAACCCGGCTATAAGACAAAACCCGGCTATAAGACAACCCCCGCTATAAGACAAAGCCCGGCTATAAGACGACCCCCGCTATAAGACGACCCCCGCTATAAGACAAAACCCGGCTATAAGACGACCCCCGCTATAAGACGAAACCCGGCTAGAAGACGACCCCCGCTATAAGACGAAACCCGGCTATAAGACGACCCCCGCTATATGACAAAACCCGGCTATAAGACGACCCCCGCTATAAGACAAAACCCGGCTATAAGACGACCCCCGCTATAAGACGACCCCCGCTATAAGACAAAACCCGGCTATAAGACGACCCCCGCTATAAGACGAAACCCGGCTATAAAACGACCCCCGATATAAGACGACCCCCGCTATAAGACGATACCCGGCGTATAAAGACGATATCCGGCGTATAAAGACGATACCCTCCGTATAAAGACGATACCCGGCTATAAGACGAAACCCGGCTATAAGACAAAACCCGGCTATAAGACGACCCCCGCTATAAGACGAAACCCGGCTATAAGACGATACCCGGCGTATAAAGACGATACCCGGCTATAAGACGATACCCGGCGTATAAAGACGATACCCGGCTATAAAGCGACCCCTGAAATTTGAGAAGATTTTTTGTGATTAAAAGTTGTCTTATAGGATGGTATAATCGATATTGAAAGGGTTAGAGTGCCATACATTGCAAAAGTAAAATTTATTGATTTAGACTCTATTTCAGGGGCGACTAAAAGTGGTTCCGACACTCTGTAATGGAAATCCGTTTATCTGCTGAACTGAAGAATATTTATGTAAACACTAACTATATTTCTTTAATTGTTCTAATGATTTAGTTTTCGTTTCCAAGAAATAACGGATTTTTAAAAATTAAAAACTTTATTTTATAACTTTAAAATCTCAATTTTAATGAAACATTTTAAAAACTTACCAAGTCTTACCAATTCAACACAGAGATGCACAATCCGTATTTACTGTTTATATGGAAATATATCGATTACATACCTTGATTCAGTGCATTATACACATACATTTTAAAATATCTTTTTATATAATAAAAGGCAATTTTCTGTGCGGCTCTCGATAGCGATTGGTCACTAAAACTCCTACAGCTAATCAATAGCAGAGAAAAATTAAATCTCATTTACATATTGAAGAAATTTACGCGGACTTTCAAAACGAGTTATTTTTTTGTGCAGCTTTTTTCAAAGAGTTTATTTTCAGCAGTGCGCGTTGGGATTTTGAGTAAAAACTTTGTTTTTACGGGTTATGTATTATAACTATAAAGTATAATAGTTTTGACGTGATACACAGGTATGGCTGGCCGAGACGGCGGGTCTCTCGACAAATTGCGATTGAGGGGAGGTAGGATCTCTGGATAGACCGCGGTGTGGTGGGGGGAGGTAGGGTCTATGGACAGACCGCGGTGTGGTAAGGTCTCTGGACAGATGGGGGTGTTGGGGTAGGGTCTTTGGACAGACCGTGGTGTGGTGGGGGGTGGTAGGGTCTCTGGACAGACCGCATTGTGTGGGGGGGAGGTAGGGTCTCTGGAGAGACATCGGTGTGGGGGAGTTAGGCAAGGTCTCTGGAGAGACGGTGGTGGGGGGAGAAGGTAGGGTCTCTGGACAAAGCCTCTGGTTGAAATGACCGGTGACGTTTCATTTTCATTTTCATTTTCATTTAGGAGTCAGTTGATGTGGATATTGTGCTGTCCTACTATGAACTTTACAGGTTACCCTACACACTACTTGTTGCTAGTTTTAAATTCTTTTTTCTGAATGTTTTTCTTTTTTTTAAATCCTTTTTTTTTAGTTTGATATTCATCTTTAATGTTAGTTATTGCATTGAAAGACTTATATAATATTTTTATTCACGCTAGTGTCCACTAAACGAGAAGAGTGTTGGGTGGTAAAATACTATCTTATCTTTTTAAAGTATTTTTTTGTATGCAAGTTCCTTATTTGTGTTTTATCTATACGGTTCTATAACAACAAAAACGTGACTCTATATTTTCTGATTATTTAACTATTTAATTAATTGATTTCTGCATAAATATATTTAATTTGAAAACATCAGTCATAATTGACGGGTAATACACTAGTATATATATATATATATCTAATATATAAAGCTCAGTTGGTGTTTGTATCTTTGTATGTTTGTATGTTTGTATGTTTGCATGTTTGTATGTTTCACTTTTCGACTTTCTGTTAGACAGCCACGGAAAAACTAAATGACGGACGGGGACCAAATTTGGCAGGACGGTTCCTTATACCCTGAAGGTGGTTTTAAGTTAGTTTTTGTAATTGTCCCTTTTGCCCGAATGCTCTAAAATAAAGAATCAGAAAATGCAGAGACAAAGAATAAAAAATTTAATCTCATTTTTGTATTGAACAAATTTACGCTAACGTTCAAATGCCGTTCAAAGCGAATTACTTTTGGTGACGTTTTTTTCCCCAATACTTTATTTTCAGCGGAGCGCATTCAAAAAATGTTATAATGTCTAATTACGGTGAGCACATTTTCGTGTACGCTTCATAATTTGCGCTGTGTAGTACAAAGAATTGTCATTTTCTTTACTTTCTATATATTAGATAGACACGTAAACATATTTAATTACAACTGCCACACGATGCATTAGATTTAATTGTTTACATGTTTAAATTTAATTGCGAATTTGTTTTAATTATTTTCTGTTCCATAACTGGACATTTAATAAAAACCTATTTATGTAATAATTGTGTCAGTATTTTTTTCAAGGCTTCATTTTTAGCGGTGCGCGTTCTAAAATCTTTTATCGCCTGATTAATGTGCGAACATTTTCATGTACTCGTCTTAAATTTAGCTGTGTCCTATTAATATAACATTTATATTTTGTTTGTCTTTTATATAAGCTATTGTCTTTTACATAACCAATACACTTATACTATTAAAAACGTAGGCTACTGAACCTATTAACATAAGTAGATTAAACTAAATAAAGTGATCCTGAAAACGCTTAATTATTTTGTATTGCGAATTGAATATGTTATGTTCATTCCTTTGATGATAGATTAACATAGGCCATTTTTAAAATCAATTATTGTCATGGTTTCACGTGCTTTTTAAACATAAAATTGATTTCTTTTGTTTGTATTTTTAAATTAGGAATATAGCCTAATTTCTTTATTTATCTTTATTATCTTTATCTCATAGACGCTGTTGCAAATATTGTATAAATTACAATTGTGTTACAATGCAGTGTGGTAAATATATAAGAGCTTTTTTAGTGACGACAGTGGCAGAGATCTTTTGGAAAAATGTCAAAAAGGAAGTGGCCTTTTTTTAATGGATACAAACAAACAAACATAATAAAAATATCAATTGAGCTTTATATATTACATATGCGTTTAAATTGTTTTATTTAAATTATTTTCACGATGCATTGTATTAGTATTTTACATGAAATGAATAAAATTGGGATTTTTAAAAATTTAATTCATCACTCGACATTTAATTAAAAACCATAGATGTAGCGAGTTTATTTTATGTTGAAAGTGATGGCCTATGTCAAAAAAACTTACACTTTAAAACAGTTTACTTAAGCTTTATATACACTATAAATTATAAACTTTCGCTACCGAACGTATTAACAAAAGTTGACTAAATATAATAAAGTGATCCTGGAAACGCTTAATTAATATGAATTGCGAATTGAATATGTTTTTATGTTCATTCCTTTGTATTCAGAATAGCATAGGCCATTTCTAAAATTGCCTTTTAATCATTTTTAAGATGCGCTTATTAACAGACGGTTGAATCTTTTCTTTTTTTTTCATTTTTTTTTCAGATATAAAATCTGGTGTGTGTGTGTGCATTGAATATAATTTACAAAATATGATGCCTTATACGAAATATGGAAAAAAAGATTCCTTTTTGATATTATATACATTGCTTATAAACCGTAAATATAAATCGTAAAATATAGAGACAAAAATTTTTAAATATTATTTCCCTGTTATAATAATTATGAATACATCAAAAGGAGGAGTTATGGGTCCAGTACATTTACTTTATAACAAGACTTTATTTTATGCGGCCAGTTTTCTATATAGATCCAATTTTAACAAATAAAATGTAAATTATCTATATTTGCTTAAATATAAAAACCATACATTCTTTCTGTTATGTTTAATGTCATGTTTTGTATTGTTTGTCTAAACATGTGTTTTCAATATTACGTCGGTGTAATTGTGATTGTTGAAAAATGCATTAGGTCTGTGATTCCATGTGTGTTTCCTGTGTTGTGAAAGCATTTATAAGCTTATACTCTGTTGTTTCTTGTTTAAAGAGTCTGGTATTAGGTGTAGTGTTATCGCTTTTTATATATCTAGATTGTGTATAAGACGATAACAGGCGTATTAGACGTCCCCGGACTTTTGAGAAGATTTTTAGTGGTTAATAAAAAAAAACCCGTAAAAAAAAGTTGTTCACTATAAATCCTTTATATACGAGACCTAACTAAAAGAATGTTCATTATAATACGCATCGCGTGACGATCCAAAAAATAAAATTCTTAGTTATTTCTCAAATATATAAAGGATTTATAGTAAACATAACTACTACAGTCTGTCTGTTAAGTTTCAGCTCGATTTGATCACGGGAAAAGGTTTATAAAAACATGTTTAATATAATGCGCACAGTGAGACAGATTAGTAATTACTAGCATTTACATTTACAGATCGGGAATATATTCTTAAAAAGTATCGTCAATATAATACGCACCGCATCGCACCACAGGAAAGTAATAAAAAGGTTGTTTAATATAATACGCACCGCGACACTCAAGCACAAGAATAAAAATGCTATATAGAGCTAAATAAAGATAATCTAAAAATTCATAAATTTAGTTACAGTACATTCGATCGATCTTAAATTTTGAAAGATCTTTTTTTGTCGGCACGAGTCTGCTTGCAAAGTTTCAGCTCGCTAACATACGGGGAAGTTGGTTAAAAATCGATCCAAAGTTTTTGCCAAGCAAACAATCAAGCAAACAATCAAGCAGACGCTACAAGTTAATATAAAGAATTTAGTAAAACAAACCCTTAAAAACAAAGTTTTTGACTATAAATCCCTTATATATGAGACATAACTAACAGTATTAATTATGTTCAAGCGCGACAAACATATACGAAAGAGACGGCGGTGAAGTTAATATAAGGGATTTAAAAAGTCGTCTTTTACGCCGGAATATACGTAATGTAACTATTTATTGATATAATATAAATGTAGATTTTATTTAGTGTTTCCAAGTTATATATGTAATGTTATCGAGACAACGAAATTGTGCAACAGGGACGATGTTTTACACTCACATTAACATTTTACTAGATGATAATACATCATTTAAAGAAGTTAACCTATTTATTTCAGTAATGTAAGCTACCAAAATGAATTTCAATTTTGATAACCAACCGTTAAACATGATGACAGCATTAATAACTAAATTTTTTCAAGGTACGATTGTTTAAAAAAAATGTTTTTTAAATAGTAATACTAAAAAAACCATTGTACATATTGATTTTTCATACCGTCAAGTATTATGATATCTGTTACATACGTTCCTTCGATACATAAGATAATTACCACCTACGCTCATCCATAGTTTATGTATATTCTTGCATTTTTAATAGATTTTAAGGGTGTGAAACATTAGTACGATGGTGTACATTGAAGAGCGGAGTTGCCGCACTAGGATCCCACTACAATGTTGAATTCATTTCTTGGAAGAATATCTTTAGTATGGAAAAGATGACGCGTAGACGGATGTAAAAATAATTCACGTAGATCCGGAGTGACACACAAAATCTTATTGTCATCTCTGTGAACGTTTCTGTAAGTAACTTTAACTTTAAAGAGTCAACTGGTGGGTAAAAAAGTTTATTGTTTTTTAAGGAGTTCCTTTCTACTTGTACTTCAAGAAAGTGAGTTTTTTTTTAAATTTATTTTTACAATTCTCGTTAAGACCTACAAAAACTTCCCTGGCCTAACTCTGTATTTTGGTCAAACTTTTGACACAGAAATGATCGGGAAGTTTTTGTCGACACCAAGGTAAGTGGCTAGAAATGGGTAAACTAGAAAATAAAAATATCAAAATTCAAAATGTATAGTTAACAGCATTCTATTAAAAAAGATGGCTGAAATGGATGCAATGAAAAGCAGAAATTTATTGTATGTACAATAATATAAGTTAAGGTTTTGAAAGAATAACAAATTATTCCTAGAAGAAAAATGCGCACATTATTATGACTGATATGAATGGTTAGTTGTTGACATAGTGTTGATATAAATTAAGTAGGTCATACTATCATAAATAACTGTATGATCCGCTGTATGATCTCAGTGACCTAGTTTCACGGTCATGAAAACCTTTTCTGTCCTACAATCAATGACCATTTAAAAACTCTGTAATTGAGAGACGAACTTTGACATTTGACTTTGTAGATTTCAGTAGATAATTGGCTTCTATGGAATAAAGATACAATAACAAGTCTAAAAAACTCGAATGAGTATTTAAACGAAATTTCCAACAAGGAATATCTAGAATCATTTATTGAAGGGAAATCATACTAGATTACCTTAAGTCGATTCCATTAAGTACCGTATATACTCGTTCTAAACCCGACCTTTTTGAACAAAATCTTGAGGAAAAAGGTGTGTGTGTGTGTCGGGGGGGGTCGGCCTATGAGCGGGTCACTTATTTATCATTTTTAAATGTTTTAATACGTAAATTAATGAATAATATTAAGGGAAGTAATGTAATTTGTCTCTTTTTATTTTAATTTTAAACTACTTTTTTTGAGATAAGTTCAAAATTAGAAAGACGTGTAGTATTATTCACATTTATATTTATGTCGAGATATTCTTTTAAAGTTCCCAAAATGACCTAAATTATTCATGTTTTAATTTTTCAAAACTTAATTCAACATTTAAATAAAACTATTATATTATAACATATAAAGAAATGTATCTTTTATCCAGATCGACATTCGCCACAATTTTTGTGAGTTTTTTCTTTTTTCCGTATTGAAGTGTCACTACACTTTCATTCGCTCCTATAATATGGAGAAAATTTAACAATTTGTCATTACCTATATGTCTCTGTCTACCTATAATCGTCAGAGCTACGTTTTTCAACATTACCTAGGTCTAGGTGTTTCTTCGTGTTTAGCATACGCCGCAGACTTGCTCATAGATAGTTCAAAGAAAGGGAGGAATGAATGGACACGATCTAAAGCACAAAGAAATCAGAAAAGTCGGAAGTATTTAGAACAAATAGGGAATTGAAATTCTTCTACTGTATCCGTTCGTTCATTGGAGTGTGTTTTGAAATGTTGTACATGTTTATCCGGAAGAGGATAGTTGCAAGGTGACGTCACATCCATGTGATCAGGTGGCTGTGAAATTTGTGTGGAAATACCGACGTTATCAATAGATGGCACCAGAAAGTCATCACGTGTTAGAGGCAACATAACTTCGTAATGGCTATGATCGGAAGGAGCGGTAAAGAGCAGGTATATAGACAAATGTTGACCAGCATTGTATACTCGAGGAGAGATGTGAGAACGTTCTCGTAAGTAAATGATGATACTGGTGGGAAGTATTTCGGACATCCCGACCATTTCTGCCTCGCCATCAGATGTTCCTGCATTTTCATGGTCTGAGCGTATTGTTGAGGAGAGTGTATGACTACTTTTCCATCACAGAAAGAAACAGAGAGTTATCCCAATGTTGAGAAACAAAGTGTACAGCCATGTTGTGAAGTCATGTTTGCAAAGAAAGGGGGAAAAGAACGGGGAAAAACATAAAAAAAAATTTTTAATTAAAAAAAATGATGTTTCCACTGGGTCTTGAATCCAGGACCTTCCACGTGTTAGGCGGGTGTGATAACCACTCTACTACGGAAGGACATGTTAACATGGAAAGGAACAACGCAAAAAAACGAAAGAAGCATAGTTCATAGCGGCGGTCCTAACCATTGAGACTCGTATGCTCTACCGGGGTGGCGCCAAAGTGGTAGCGGGTCATAGTAAGGAAATTCCACCCCTCCTTGTGAGATCAAACTTAGTGGGAGGCATCTTCGACTTTCTATCCTGGATGCCCAGGTGGCCGCTTCAGAAGCGACGCTCCGGGGGATGGGGGTTCCTAGTTGTTACAACCTTTTCTCGGGGAGGGACCAGATAGCTGGGAGGGTCTTCCAGGAAGACCCATGAAGAGCGTTAGGCTCGGGGCTTCTGATTTTCTTCCACATTTAGGATCATTAGTAATGTCACACATATAAAGGATTTATAGTCAAAAACTTTGTTTTACGCGGTTGTTTAATTTATATTATCGAACTAGCAAAATACGTGCGCAACGGACAAGCACTGCTTCAATTTTTGTACTTATAAAATGTTGGTCTTTTTAAACGGAGTGAAAATATAATCATAATTATCTATTAAGGATCTCCTTGTATACCACATTGTCAGTTCGGACCTCTGTTGTAATATGACCAAGCTGTTAGTTTAGCCTACTCTTGGGTATGCAACGTAAAGTTGCCCATGTGAAATGCAATCTTGTCTCAAATAAATGCCAACCTTTTGTGATAGCCAAGCAGACTCTCACTGGACATTGGAGGCTTTTAAATTGAATTGTAAGAGAAGAAGGTATAACTGAGATGC
The DNA here is from genome assembly GCA_944989445.1 of Ampullaceana balthica. Classification (NCBI taxonomy): domain Eukaryota; kingdom Metazoa; phylum Mollusca; class Gastropoda; family Lymnaeidae; genus Ampullaceana; species Ampullaceana balthica. Next base: position 340,712 of record CALYLW010000381.1, on the reverse strand, counting down.
GAAGAATAAAAATTCTCTCCCCTGAGCCGTGGCCAGTAAAAATAGATGTCTGAATTAGGTATCTGTGCACACATGTGACCTGAAGTCCTGTACCGTTACTAAGTTTCTAAGGCAGTGAGTTTTTCAGTAACATCATTGGTGCCCCAAACTTCAAAACTAGATGATGCTCAGGAGTGTCTGGAGGATTCAGAGAGTGAATAAACTCTACCGGATAGTGCACGGCGTCTACCGGATAATGCATGGCGTCTTCCACTTCCACAACTGAAACTCTACCGGATAGTGCACGGCGTCTTCCACTTCCACAACTGAAACTCTACCGGATAATCCACGGCAACTTCCACTTCCACAAACTGAAACTCTACCGGATAGTGCACGGCGTCTTCCACTTCCACAACTGAACCTCTACCGGATAGTGCACGGCGTCTTCCACTTCCACAAATGAAACTCTACCGGATAGTGCATAGCGTCTTCCACTTCCACAACTGAAACTCTACCGGATAGTGCACGGCGTCTTCCACTTCCACAACTGAAACTCTACGGGATAGTGCACGGCGTCTTACTGTCAGGGTATGAGAATCACTGCGAATGATTGTTGTGAGATTGTTGTGAGCCAGTGTGTGAGTCGGCTCAAGGCGTGCGTGACAAGAGTTCACTTGTGAATAAGGATGTTAATTGTATTCACCCGGTATGCAAGTTAGAGAGCCGTGTCGTGGATAAATAGGTGTGTGAGACAGAGAGACGTATGAAGACTAACCAGTGCAGAGGTCCATAGCCCTTGTTAGGGCTAGACATTGAGTATAGAGCGTTGGCTCTGGATAGCTGTTGACACATCGAGGTGGCTCGAGTGTCCAGGGTATTAGGGACAGAGGGTCCATGTATGCACTTAAAGGGAGTGGTCATTGTTGAATGGAGTACGTCATGTACCTGAATCAGTGCTGTACATATATTGAGGAATAATAAAGGCTTGACGTATACGTGACAAGAGTCGAGACTTAGTCTTCTTTTATCCAGAACCCAGAACGCAACAGTGGGGGCCCGTCCGGGATTTTCTGGAGGCTCTTGTGGATGGTACGTCAAGTCACAGCATCGAACTGAGACAGCGTCGACGGTCTTTTCAACGAGACATCCAGTGTCCAGGCCGTCGGATAGTTGGTGTCCAGAGTCCTGAGTGTGTCGGTCAATGATTGCCCGACAAAAAGTTATCCACCTTATCGTTCGCCTGAGTGTGACAGTGAACGACTGCCAGACAACAAGGCATCCGCCTTACCGATCGAGTCAAGAGTCCCGAGGAGTGTGCCGGTGAACGGCTGTCCCGACAACAAGGCATCCGCCTTACCAATTGAGACCAGAGTCCCGAGGAGTGTGCCGGTGAACGGCTGTCCCGACAACAAGGCATCTGCCTCATCGTCGTGTCCAGAGACCGGAGTGTGTCAGTGAACGATTTTCCGACAACAAGGCATCCGCCTCATCGTTGTGTCCAAAGACCGGAGTGTGTTCGTGAGAACTATTGCTGGACAATATTAATGGTGCTACCAGGAGAACTGTGTTACGTTAGCATTCTATGGACATGTAATTGTGTTGTGTATGTAATTCTGTAAATCCAGGCAAGTAATCAGTTAAAATTTGATAAATTATTATTTTTTCCCTTTATAATGACACTATAACCATTGTAAGTTATTGTAGAAGTAGAATGGAAACTAGAAGCAGTAGTAAGGGTATAAACATGGACGAGAAATTAGAGTCATTTAAAAAACAAGGGGAAAAACTCGCACTCAGAGGGGAGAAACTAGACGAATATGTGAGAGAGCAATGGAAAGATTTTCAAACACAGGAAAGGTTAAGGGGACAGAGAGATTATGACGACAGACAGAGACAGAAAGACGAACAAAAGGTAAAGGAACAGAGAGAGTATGACGAGAAACAGAGACAGAAAGAAAGGGAGCACGAATTGAAATTGGCAGAAATTAAAAGGAAAGACGTAACTGAACTGGACATGACAGGCCACTCGAGAGAAAACAAAGACCTTCGACAAATATTAAAAAATTTGCAAAAATTCGACGGGTCCCAAGAACTCGACGAATATGTGGCGACATTCGAACATGTAGTGGCTCAGGCGAAAGTGCCAAAAAGTCAATGGCTGATAGAGCTACAAGTAAGGCTAACGGTTGAGTTACAATCATTCTTAATGACGGAAGACGTTAGGACAAAACTGCATGATTATGACACTGTCAAGCGACTCCTTTTGCAACATGCAGGATTTAATGGGGAGAAGTACAGGGAAGCGTGGAATAGTCTAGCACCGGAGAGTAATAATTTTAGATTATTTCACTCAAAATTGGTTAGAAGTTTAGACAATTGGGTGGCCAGTACAAAAACAGAGAGAACATTTGAGGGGTTGAGGGATTTATTATGTAGAAACAAGTTATTATTGAACATGAATGAAGAGGCTGTTAAATGCATCCTAATGAATAATGCCACCAAATGTGAGGACGTACTGACACAAATTGACCATATAAAGTCGGCAGGACAAGGACAATTAAGTCGGAAAGTCAATACACAGCCACTAGTAAGGGGTGTGGCGGAACATAGGGGTGAATATGGAGGCAAGTCTAGAAGTCGCTCGACGGAGGGCCGAGTAATGGGTACATGCTTTAACTGTGGTCAGAGGGGTCACATAATGGCCAACTGTCGACAGAAATGGGCCAATAATAGGATGCCTGCAAATGCGAAGGGAAATCAGTATAAAAGCTCAGACCAGAAATATAGCTATGGAAATAAGTATCCATGGTACAGCCAGGATAGGTGACTAAGCAAAGATTGCAAACAGGGCCGTACTATACAGTGGCAGGGGTATAAACCTAGAAAAGGGTGGCAGTTTCGCAATACACAATGGGGGGGAAGTATGAGCGATATTTTTAGAAAGTCCACGGGTAGGTTAAATGTCGAAAAATGCTTGTTGTTAGGGAAGGAAGCTTCTCTTCTTAGAGACACCGGCTGTACAATCGTAGGGTGCAGAAAGAGTTTAATACCAAAAAAATACATGACTGATCAGACCTTTACAGTTAAACTTATCGATGGGACAATAAAAACGTTTGAAACCGCTATAGTAGACATTAAAACCCCTTATCTCTGCGGAAGATTTTTGTCCGCCCTTTTTGAAGATCCGGTAACAGATGTGATTTTAGGAAATGTTAGATCAGACGAGGACACACCATTCCATCACGGTAACGTAGTTACCAGGGCCCAGAATAAACGAGATAAAGGGGGAGGACCACAAAGGAAAACTGTGATTAGTACAATTCCAAAAATATTTGAACACATCAATTTAGCTGAGGAGCAGGCAAAGGATGGTGGATTAAATAAACTATGGCAAAAAGCTAAAAGTCAGAGGGTGGAAAACACCAAACAAGGAATAATAACGTTTGAAATAAACAATAATATACTATACAGGATATTTATTTCTAAAATAGATAACAGTGTTGAAAAAAAATTGGTGATTCCGAAACCATACCGACGATTAGTCTTAGAAACGGCACATACAACAGCATTAGCCGGACACATGTCAGTCAGAAGAACCAAATACAGAATTTTTTCTCAGTATTTCTGGCCACGTATGAGCATAGATATCAAGGAATTCATTAAGTCTTGCCCGATTTGCCAAAAAGCACGTCCACCGGGGAGCATAAAACCCATAGAGTTAGGTCAAATGGAAGTGATCGGAACACCATTTCAGAAGGTTGCTATTGATATCGTAGGGCCATTACAATTAAGTGATAATAAGAATAGATATATCCTTACGTTGGTAGATATGGCTATTCGTTGGCCTGAAGCTATTGCGCTAAAAAATATAACAACACAAGACGTTTATGAGGCCCTATTAACAATATTCTCTAGAATGGGATTCCCTGAAGAGATCTTGTCAGATAACGGGCCCCAGTTCTCCTCCGATATGTACAAACAGGTGTGTGAATTGTTTAACATAAAATCCAGTCACTCTTCTATTTACCACCCACAGTCTAACGGGATGGTGGAAAGATTAAATGGAACCCTAAAAAGCATGTTAAGAAAAGTGGCAGATGAGGAACCCAACAATTGGGATAGATTTTTGCCGGCAATTTTGTTTGCATATCGGGAAGTTCCGAACGAGACAACGGCAATGTCTCTTTATGAACTCCTCTTCGGGCGGAAAGTGAGAGGACCAATGTCAATTTTAAGGAAAATACTGACAAATGAAAATACGACAGAGGAAGGTAAAACAACATATGAATATATAATAGACCTCAAAAACAGAATAAAATCAGGGTTATATAAAACAGAGGCAATCACGAAAGGAAAGGCAAATAAATATAAACAATATTATGATCAAAGGGCTAGAGAGAAAGATATACAAATTGGTGACAAAGTGCTCGTGTTGAAACCTAAAAAAGGAAATAAACTCGCTCTGTATTCAGAAGGTCCATTCACCGTCACGAGAAAATTATCGAAATTTAATGTAGAGATTGCGAAGGGACATAAGCGTATAGTTTATCACCTCAACAGATTAACAAAATTTGTCGAAAATAACATGGATAACACAGATGCGAACTTATCGGCAGCAGAGAAAAATGAAAAGACAATTAATGGTGCCAGTGCCACAGTGATAGCCGAAGAAGAAGAGGAAGATGTAAATAGTGAAGACATTAAGCAAATTCCGTTAATCAACGTCAAGGATAATTCAGGCATTGACATTAATAAGGAACTAACGGAGACACAGAAAAGACAAGTTGACGATATGGTGCAAGAGTACAAAGAAATCATTTCAGATATCCCAGGGAAAACATCGGCGGGTACGCACAAAATAGAATTATTAGACTCTAAGCCCATTAACGTAAAACCTTATGCAATACCTATACATATGATTCAAAGTCTAAAAGAAGAGATTAGTATGATGTTAGAACTAGGTATAATCGAGGAATCACAGTCACCATATTGCTCTCCCTTAGTTTTAATTAAGAAAAAAGATGGATCGATTCGGACTTGCGTGGATTATAGAAAATTGAACGCAATTACAAAAAAAGTAGCAGAAGTTATACCTAACCAGGATAAACTTCTAGAACACATGAATAAAGCCAAATACTTTACGAAACTAGACTTAACAAAGGGATATTGGCAAATACCTCTTGAGGAGAAAAGCAAAGAATAAACAGCTTTTCAAGGCCATGATGGGGCATATCAATATAACTTTATGCCATTCGGATTGGCAACCGCACCGGCAACGTTCAATAAAATTGTTAAGAAATTATTCAAAGGAGTAAAAGAGGTAGTTACTTATTTTGACGATATCTGTGTATACACAGACGACTGGGAGTCACATATACGAGTTACTCGAGAGGTTTTAGAGATTCTGAAAAAGGCAGGGTTCACCATTAAACCATCTAAGTTAGAAATAGGTAAAGAATCAATCGAATTTCTGGGACATAGAATTGGAGCAGGCATCTTAAAACCAGACATGAACAATATAAACAAAGTGTTGGAAATAGAACGACCCAAAAATAAGAGACAAGTAAGGGGACTAGTTGGCCTAATAGCGTATTACAATAAATTTATACCTAATTTTTCAACGATAACAGCCCCATTGACGGACCTTACAAAGAAAGGTAAACCTAATAATATATGTTGGACTAAGGAATGCCAACAAGCATTGGATACAATCCAAAACTATTTAACAAATAACCCCATTTTGGTTCTGCCCGACATTAAGGAACCCTTTATAGTTCGTACAGATGCGTCAACGAAGGGATTGGGGGCATGTTTGATGCAGAAGAGAGACAATATGCTCCACCCGGTTAAATATATTAGTCGTAAACTTTTTGACAGGGAAACTAGATACTCAACAATAGAGAGGGAATGCTTGGCAATAATATGGGGAATTCAGAAATTATCCTATTATTTAATGGGTGCAAGATTTACGCTCCAGTGTGACCACCAAGCGTTAAAATATTTGAATACGACTAAATTTGAAAATTCAAGAGTTTCCAGGTGGTCTTTGATGTTACAGGAATACGATTTCAACGTTGAATACATTAAAGGTGAAGATAACATTATTGCAGATTTTTTATCTCGGCAATAAGCAGATATGGCAGCTGATTGGTTAGGTATTTACATCAAAATTCGGTCGAGTTACGGCGACCAGGGGATAGAGGGGAGACATAGTGGAAATTGAGAGGTCAAGAAAAATTTAAAAGTTGTGACAAGGGCGGCCGGGTAGATGGTTGTTGACACAGACAAACTACGATATAACATCATGACAGATATGGTAATGTCAATCATAATTACTGAGCAGAAATCAAACCATGACCGACAAGGACTCGCAGGACAGGTTTATGATTCGGCCGAGTCACGAAGGTCGAAAAACAAGTAGAGTTGCTTGTTCATGGGGACTAATTTGGGTAGAAATTGAGGTCTGAGTCACCTCGGGCCTGTATTATTATTATATGAACATGATTGTAAGGTTTCATAGCGATTATGTACTTATGTTAGTTAGTACTTACGGATGGTTGTAAATAAATATGAGATGGTTGTATTTTCGTGCTGATGTTTTTTATTATAATTTTTGGCTCCGGGTGACCTCGGGCAAAATTTCATTATAAGGAGATGTAATTATTTATATATATATATATATATATATATATATATTTATGAAATTATGAGATATGATGATAATGATTTTATGATAATGAATTATGTTGATTACGACTACTATATGCACATGATTGTTATATAATTGATTGTAATGGGTTAAATACAATCAGGCTGAAATGTCTATAGTTTGGATAAGTAGTTATCCCTATAAAATTATCTCATGCTGGAGGTAATCCTGGAATAAATATCTTAAGGAATTTATTTGAGGAACCAGTAGAGTCAGTTGGTAAATAGAAAACAATCTAGCGTAAAAATGGTCAATTGTTGGGTAATAAATATGTTGTAGTGCTATGACCAGGAGGATGTCGAAGGTTGTTCTATGAGATTAAAGATAATGATAACGTACGAGTAGTAGGTTGGTGAAGTCAGACCTGTATGGCATGGGAGATAGGCTCCCTCTGTTATATAATTAACTACGTCCTGTGCGGCAGGAGTGATGGGCAGTTTTTGTTTATCAATTAACCAAGTTCCTGTGTGGCAGGAGCGATGGGCTGTATTTATATACATAGATTTAGAATTGTGCCTATGGAGGGATAAGAGAGCTTAATAACACAGGTGTTATTTAAAAAAAAAGTAATTAAGTGAACAGTGATTGCTCCGTAAAATGCCACATGATGTTGACACGTTCTTATGTGCTAGAAAGTTTCTTGTGTCGTATTTTCCTAGATTGTAAATTGTGTATTTATAGATAGATTAATTATTATTGATAATGAGATGCATTAAGACTTCACATGTATATATTATTTTTTATTGCATTGATGTATATATAGAATATGTAATCCATGTGTGGTAGTAGGACGGCTGTCCTTCTCGAATGACTTTGCGGGTTATTGGAGTCGTATACAAGTACGATCAAATTGATTTCTTTTCCTCTGTGTTGTATATACTAAATTAATTTTAAAGATATTAATTCATAATGTATTATATTAATGTATTTATAATGTGCAGTGATTCCATGCCCTGTCTTTGTTGTATTGTGAGATTCTACTCGTAAGTAGAATCTAACGGAAGAGGGGGGATATGTCAGGGTATGAGAATCACTGCGAATGATTGTTGTGAGATTGTTGTGAGCCAGTGTGTGAGTCGGCTCAAGGCGTGCGTGACAAGAGTTCACTTGTGAATAAGGATGTTAATTGTATTCACCCGGTATGCAAGTTAGAGAGCCGTGTCGTGGATAAATAGGTGTGTGAGACAGAGAGACGTATGAAGACTAACCAGTGCAGAGGTCCATAGCCCTTGTTAGGGCTAGACATTGAGTATAGAGCGTTGGCTCTGGATAGCTGTTGACACATCGAGGTGGCTCGAGTGTCCAGGGTATTAGGGACAGAGGGTCCATGTATGCACTTAAAGGGAGTGGTCATTGTTGAATGGAGTACGTCATGTACCTGAATCAGTGCTGTACATATATTGAGGAATAATAAAGGCTTGACCTATACGTGACAAGAGTCGAGACTTAGTCTTCTTTTATCCAGAACCCAGAACGCAACACTTACACTTCTACATCTGAAACTCTACCGGATAGTGCATGACGTCTTTCACTTCCACAACTGAAACTCTACCGGATAGTGCACGGCGTCTTACACTTCCAATACAGTATCAACAGACTCAAATGTTTTTGCTTGTGGAGGAAGTTCTTGAAGTGTTATGTATGCGTCTACTAATTTATATGATTTCATCATGTATTGTAATACTTCTATCCCCGTTGTTACTTCTAGTATTTTTTTCTTTTCTATTGGGGTTGGTTGAATTTAGAGGGCTTGTGATATAATTAAAATCTTTGGCTAAAATAATATTTCCTCTCTTAAATAAATATTTCAAATGTTGAACTAGTGTTTTGTAAAACAAAGAGTTTTTCTTTGTTCTTTGCGGGAGCGTATATGTTTACAAGTGTGTAACTATCTTTCTTAATATTTTAATATTTATAAATATATATACAATGCAATGTAATACTTCTCCTGTGATTGTATTAAACCAATGTTGTTTAATGTTTAAATAATGTTGGATACAATAATAACCCCCTCTTCACATCCTCCATATTTATCTTTTAATGATAATTAATTAATTACATTATTTCCATACCAATAAATGCCTTATCCCTAAATCACTAATCAAGATTTCTCCAAATTAAATTACACTTGCTCATTCCTATAAACTTACTTATTAAAGTTAAGTATCAATGATCTTGACATGTATTTTGACGGTAAAAATTCATTTCTTATTAGCGATTTATTTACAAAAAACGCTAAAAATGTTTAAAAGTAATAAAAAAAGTAACGCCAATTAAAAAACTTTATTTTTTATAAGAATTTTAATAAGGCTTCATAAACGTAAAATCAATGAAACAATATTCAAATAATAAAGTAGAATAATAAAAAGTATGGTTCCTTATAAAAGCAAGGGAAAATAGAAAATAAAAAAATAGGACTACACTAAGATAAATTTCACCAATATTTTAATTATATATTTTTTTACGTTTGTGCTATGATAACTAAGACAATTGATGATTTCAGTAGTCTATTTCAGTAGCTTACAATATGGTAGAGAAAATAAAAACAATATTCGTCACTGTATCACTGCACTATTTTTTAAAACATTTATTTATAAATTAATATTTTAAAGAAGATTTTGAAGCAATATTTCATTTACAACGGAAATAAATCAGACCTGATGGTTTGACTACCGGCTTGAAGGCATAGAAATGGATGCGTCAGGAATTTAAATGTAGCTCTTGATGCATGTTTCTTTACTACGAAATGTGGATCTTATTACAACATAGCGATTCTATATTGTATGATTTATTTTTTTAAATTTGTATAGATCCCTTTATTGAGAAGGTACATGTATTTTTTTGTGTGTGCTAAATATTAGTATGTTTTAAGAATTTAGATATAATTTTATTACGTATGTAAGTAAGTACTTTATGCTAATTGTACTGATAAAGGCATTAACCGAAAATGTATTTATTAGCTCAAATTAATTGTTTTCATGAAATAATTTGGTTGTGTATTTTTTATTTTATTTAAAAGCTTTATCGCAGTCCTATTCTAAGTGATATAATATCAATTTTGTAATCATAGTTAGTCAGGGTTGAAAGAAAGTAAATTAATAGATATGTATCATATGCAATGGAAAAAAAGATATAACAAGAGTTACAAAATATAGAACTTTGTTTCTGATTGTCTCTTTAGTTTAACCATAATCGAAAACTAAAAGTCTGCAAGCTTTCATTTTTTTAATGAAAATATTAATTTGCTTATTTATCATATATAATGTAATAAGCGAATCATTATTGTTTTAAAAAAGACATTGTGATATGTAGTTATTTCTTCTGTCAGCGTGAGTGCTGTATAGAAATGACACGAAATTTTGTTTAAGGCGCCTTCGATAAATGTGAAAACTTTCTTAAAAGTCTTACTGTGGACAAATATTTGAGATTGAGGAATAATGGGTATTTATTTTATGATTAATGTAAGAAAATAATCATTTCAATGACATCAAACTGTTAGTATTTACTAAACTATCATAAAAAAACTCGGGTAAATCACTAAAAACTCTTTTTAGTGTTGCTTTTTAACAGTTACTTTCGTGAAATTTCGTAGAAAATATAACCATGAAATGTTTAACATGAAATGTACTAACAATTTATTGTTTTCACATAACTATATACAAATACACACATGCAATATCCTTTAACTATAAAAATGGAGAAACATGCATATTATGGAGAGAACACATGTTTACAAATTAATATAATCTTTTTGGACGCGCATTGATATTGTGTTTCCCGTAAATGACGCACTACAAAGCACCGGTGCTGATGTATTTATCCTGACTTAGTGTTACAAAACTGAAAAAATAAAATAAATTTGAAAATCGTAATTTATATTTTGAAAAACCCATAACAATTTTTTTTTAAAAATGAGATACATAATATAAATATTTTGTGTTTTGTAAATGTTTTATTAAATGTAAATTAAAAATTTGCATTGTAATGGCCTATTAAGTTAGAAAAAATGTTTAATCTTAAAAAACGTATCTATTTTCAAAAATATTGAAACTATGAAATTTAATAAATAACTAATGACTTAATTTGTCCGTTGTATATACTTGGAGATACATGTGCATTTTTTTTGGTTACTTTATGAAAGTGGAATTCCACTTTACTTCGATCCCAATAATTAGGGATACATTGTTTAATGAATTGCAAGCTTTCCCTTATCATAATCTTCCTTTTTCAGTTATTATTATATATATATTAACCTTCAATTATGAATGACCGTGGCCTAACACTAAGGGACATCACTCTGCTTTATGAAATATCACTTAGAATGGGACTGCGATAAAGCTTTTAAATAAATACAAAATACAGAAACAAATTGACTTAAAAATCATAATCATTTTGGTTTCCAGATTAACATTAAACACCCTCCACTCTATATATGGCCTGTTAACGATTAATTTAAATTTAATCTCTAAAATTTGAATCTTTTTTTAAAATTAATCGTTAATTTAGATTAAATCCAAAAATTACAATTTATAATGACACAATTAACACACATAAAACGTTCTCGTTGAAAACCGAAATAACAATGAAATGTTTACTTCATATGTCATCTTTTTAACAAATACGCAAAAATACAAGTGTGTTGACATTATTTGGTTCAAGTGATTATCGGGTCTATCCCTAATATTTGCCGAATCCGGAATCCGGATATCTCCACACTTAAGTGTAATAAGTGTAAGAGCTAAGAGGGTGTACTTTACTACTTTGTATCTAGTATTTAATACTATTTATTATAACATTTATTATCCAACAAATGGATAATAGCTGCTATCTAAAATGGCGGTTTGTGACACTGTCAACGTCAACAATGAACATTTTAAAATGAATTGAATGAAAGAACTTGAACGAAGTTCAACAAACTTTATAGTGTGTACCAAGTGAACTGTTTTGTACTAAGTACTAAATTTAAGGCCAACGTTTCATATAGGATACACACAAAATACTTAAAGATTAAACACTTGACACAAAAAACTTAGTCGAAACCTCCAAAATGAATATATAAACAATGTAATTATCAAAGATAACAATAAAAACTTGTTGGGGGACGCGGTGGTCGAGTGGCAGCGCACTGGACTGTCGTACCGATGGTCACGGGTTCGAATCCGTGTGAAGGGTTTGTTCCCGGGGCCTAGGTCGTCCCTGAGTCACCCCGCTCCGAATGGGTACCTAACACTACATGTAGTTAGGCGGCTGGGTAATGCGTGGAACCCACAAAGCCGTGGCCTGTGAATGCTGCATCACTTGCCAACAGATCATCTGTCATGGTCTGTGGACGCAACTATCTTCTGCATAGAAGGAGCGTCTGTATAGATAAGATAAGATAAAAACTTATGGTCCTTTATCAAATCTAAAAAAATGGAACCTACAGGAATAGCCACTCTAAAAGGGTCAAATAATAAAACCTATAATGATAATGAGACTAAAGCTAATATCCTTAACACATATTTTTGAATCATCTTTTTCTGCCTCAGGCGACAAGGAAGTTTTATTAAATTTAAATAAAATGGAGGAAATAGGTAACATAACTGTAGATGAGATAGGTATACATTCACTCCTAAAAAACGTAAAAATAAACAAAGCTACTGGCCCAGATGAATTGCCTGCAATGTTATTAAAAGAACTAAGCAATGAACTGTCCCCAATCCTTGTAGTTCTTTTTCAAGCCTCTCTAAACCAGGGTAAAGTGCCCCAGGATTGGAAAATAGCTAACGTAACTCCACTCTTTAAGAAAGGGGATAAATCAGACCCTGGTAATTACAGGCCTGTATCACTTACTAGTATCATCTGTAAAATCCTAGAACACATAATATATAGTAGAATAGTTAACCACCTTGACAAATATAATGCTCTATCCCCGCACCAACACGGCTTTAGAAAGAAACAGATCGTGTGAAACACAATTAATAGGTTTAATAGATGAACTATTAAAAGGCTTAGACAAAAATGATCAAATAGATACAATATTACTATACATCTCAAAGCATTTCACAAAATTCACCACCTTAGTTTACTTAAAAAACTTAACTACTTTGGAATCTCAGGTTCCTTACATCACTGGATCCAAGAATTCCTTTTGAGCAGGGAGCAAGCTGTAATAATTAATTGATCTAATTCTGCACCAATAAAGGTCAATTCAGGAGTTTCACAATGAACTGTGCTAAGCCCCTTACTCTTTTTAAATCCTTTATATTAACTCGTGGTGTCTGCGGCCGACCGCCCGACCGACCGACCGACCGCCCTTGTCGCCAAAACTTTTGATCGATTTTTAACCCACTTGCTCGCAAGATAGCGAGCTGAAATTTTGCAGGCAGTTTTGTACCGATGATAAAAACAATGTATCAAAATTTTCAGATCGATCGCATGTACCGTAATTAAATTATTGATTTTTTAGATTATTTTATTTATTCCTATGTATCATGCTATTTTTTGAGATAGAGCGTTGCGGTGCGTATTATATTGAACAACCTGTCTGTCGCGCAATAAGGTGCGTATTTATTGACAGCACTTTTTATAAACATATTCCTGATCGGTGCGCATTATATTAAACACGTTTTACGACACAACTGCAATTTTGTATTTTTGGATGGTCTTGCGCTGCGTGTTATAATGAACATTCTTTTAGTTACGTCTCGTACATAAAGGATTTATAGTGAAAAACTTGTTTTTTACGGGGTGTTTTTATTAAATCCTTTATATTAACTCGTGGTGTCTGTTACGAACTGTGGGACGAGCTCCCAATGTTAAGAACTGAATTTACTGTATATGGAAACATAACACCGATGGATACAACAGATGTCTATATACCACTGTTAAATATTGTGGACTATATTCTATAGACATCAATACTTGTATATGACTCTTGTTGTCTAGGGTTACAGATTACGGGATGCTAATTGAGCTCCCAGACTACTTACAACATGTTATCTTTATATTATCTACCTCTAATCGGCTCTAGCCCCCAGTATTAAGTATTAGTATAGAACTACGCTACAATATCTAATACATATAAATAAGCACACAAAACACCTCTGTACACAACAGAGAGAATATTTAATTACATTAAGTAAATCATATAAATACACATTGGAATAGATTCCACAATATAATGTATAGATTATAGCTCAATAACTCTAATAGTAAGTACAATCAGATTACAACTTAACTTCACAAATACATTCTATGACTTCTTAATCGGCCAGCTCCTGTTGTATGTCTGCCGATCTCACATCACACACGGTCTCAGGTCACGGGGTCAGTCCATGTTCCGCCTCAGTGGTCAGCGATGCTATTAACCCATTCATCGTCTTGGAGGCCGGTAACACCACGTCCCTCTACGACTCTTGACTGACCGCGTCACAGCTGGCTGCACTGTTTACTAACAGTATAGTCTTCTGTCCGGCTCAGGGTTGTCTTGCCCACTTTTGCCAGTGGCACATCTGGTGCTCAAACTTCTATACTACGTAAGCTTGGCTATGCTAGCCCCTACGCTTACTTGCTCCACTGTAGGTAACACTACCCTACATTTACTTGCTCCAATGTAGGTACACTACCCTACACTTACTTGCTCCACTGTAGGTAACACTACCCTACACTTACTTGCTCCACTGTAGGTAACACTACCCTACACTTACTTGCTGAAATAACGTACACATAAATTGTCATAAAACTGAATAACCAATTAATGAATATACAGTATATAAAAGAATACTACATCTACTTCAACATAACAATTATACATTTGACTATCCTAAGTATAATCTAAGTCCAACCTGCACACCAGCAAGGCTCCCTTCTCAAGACCCGTTTTTCAAGGGTTTGGAATGCAGAGGACGAATGTGTCATATGTCCCAGTATATAAGGACTGCTCACCCACGCCTGCACTAAATTCCCATTGGTTGAACCTTTCGTCCCATGGATGGTACATGTGACAAACTTAATTCTTATTGGTTAAGCCCTAAGTCCCAATAACCTTTTGGTGACTCCCGACACAAATACAAAACAGCATCCCTACTAAAATTGGCCTATATCTGACGTATCGATTTCGACCTGAAAACTTTAGTTGGCCTCTCACCCGCATTCCTACATCTTTTCCTTTGTCCCTCAAGGTTAGCGTCCCTCAAGGTTACCGTCCCTCACCCGATGTCTAAACCCCTATGTCCCAACGGTTCTAAAATAAAACGATTCTCAAACATATGATTTGGTACTCGACACTCCCCCCTTCTTCTCTTTGACAATACTTGTATTGTCACACCTAAAAGTACAAGTTGAGTACTCAAAATCATGATCTATCAAAATTACATGGTTATGAAATTATCATACTAAGTTCACATCGTTCACGTAACCAAACATTACTAATACAATGTCCCCAATGACAACATCAAATAACTAAAAGTTATAAAATATGAATGCAAGCAGTAAACCAAGTATATTCAATAAATATTAATATATGCAATCATTTTAACTTGAGTAACTCTACATATCATTAAATCTTAACTAGTAATTACACAATTTTAACATCATACTCCTGTCTGAAACGAGAAAAATAGAACAAATTAATATAAGACTTTCATTTTCAAAGTTAGATAGCAGTCAATTATTTTAGAGCATCATATGCAATTAGGTATCATCAAAGTATGTATACTGAAGTGTGCTTCTTATATTACTATATGCTTTCAAAAGCAGTTACTCACAACATGTCAGTGACAATTTCAGTAAAACAATTCATTTTTGAAGCACATTTTAAGTTTCAAAGTATTAACACATTTAAAACTTTTTCAAAGTATTCATAACTAAATCTGTTTCCACAAGTATTCATAAGCAACTACAGTTCAAAGCATCAATAAACATTGTAGCAATATCATCTCAATAAAGCAGAAAAATCCTGAAAAAAACAACTGTTTTTCAAAAGTATTCATCCAACTTATTTAGGCAAAAATATCCTGCAAACAGCCAAGTATTGAACGTAACTTAACCCATTTACATTCAAAGTGGTTTACTAAGACTCTATTAGTTATAAAACAAGCATAAAATTAACTAAGGCCAATGTTCCTGAAAAACAACCAAGTTTTTAAAGTAATTCAAACACAAGTTTCAAAGTGTATACAAATCTTTAGTTATCGAATATCAACATGCTTTTTAAACACAGATGCTGCAAATAGCGAGAATTCAAATTAATCAAAAAAAAATAGATGAGTATAGTACTCCAATCATATTTTTAACAGGCATAAACACTCATAAGTGCTAAGTAAATATTTTCAGAATTAAAAACAAAATCAAATCTTTAAAGTTACAAAACAAAATCATAGTCAAACTCATAGTCGTATCAACGGTCCAGTTCAGTAAGTCATACCGTCAGATACTTACAAGTCCAAAGAGTTTTCTCCCTTACTCCCATCAGTTTTAGTCTGTTCTAGACCAATACAACTATCAGCAAAGTCAAGATTCTCGTGACTTACTGGTATAAACTCATTCCTTACCATTTCATCAATGCCTAAGCATAAGCATTCAACAAGACACTCTTGTTTTGAATTACACAATTCTCTTCCTGAATCCATCTCTCCTTCCTTTACCTCATTAACACAACACCGCGTTAACTCTCGCGTGGTCTGTTTGCCTTTGTCCCTGAGACGCAAACTTTTGGAATCATTAACTTCACCTTGACCCAAATCCTTACTGTACCTGTGACTGGTCGGCATGTCATTGATCTCTTTGACCGCTTTTGTGCGCTTGTCTCCCCCTACCTTAACTCTAACGGTCGCTCCCGTTAAGTCTTGTGCGCTTTGTTTGCCCCTCCCACAAAGACGCGAAACCTACTCCATCCGTCACGGTCACTTCACCCTGACCCCCCTCCATATTGCTCATTTTCACGGTCGCTGTGGCTTGCCTGAGCCTATAGTCATTAATGTCCACCGCGTCCTTTCTACCGTCATCTCCCCTCGCTGCGGATACCCTTGACTTACAGTTGTCTGTCTTTCTTTCTGATGCTTTTAACAACTTTGTCTCAACTAAAGGTGTCACCTTTGTACTTGTTGATTTTTTAGGGTGCTCTCTTTTTTGTGTCTATGTTTTGACCCCATTTTGGTCATCGTTCTTGACCAAGGTCAACATTTCTTCCTTAGTTTCATTGTTCCTTGTCAACAGACTCTCTTTGTCTTTGTTCACTAACCATTTGGTTGTAATGTCTTCTGAAATCTTAGCTAACGCGATTTCGAATTCTCGTTCTCTTTCCTCTATTTCTAATCTTACTTCTTTTAATTTCATCAAACTTTTTTGTTCAAATATTCTTGTTCTTTCTTTTTCATTTGTATATTCATGTTCTATTTCTTCTTTTAGCAAATATTCTGGTCTGAACTCTGCCTTATTTTGCTTATCAATACATCTATTTTAGTCAAGTGTTCTCGATGAATCTCTGTTAGTACTGTATCTCGTTCATCCAGTAACTTGTGTCTTTTCTCTAGTAACCTTGCTATTTCCTTTCTCAAAGTGTTGTCTCACTGATTCTTCCTGAATAAAAATTTCTATTTCTATTTCTTCGAAACCCATTTCTGTGGCTTCATATCTAAAATCTTCTACAGATTTACCCAAATGCAACATTGACAATGTCGGAAGAAAAGACATTTCTAAAAGTGTTTCAAAAGACTTTGAACACAGAAAATCAAGTAACAATACCTTGCCTTACAAAACAAGACTCAACAAAATGCTAATATATACTAACCTATATATTACTAGTATTGTCTAGAAAAAATGTAATAGGAGTCCCCAACGAAATTACTTTTTCGTTCTTACGGGCATACGAACTCAGATTACATTACTCTTGCACATTCTAAACGTAAAAATATAACACACAGTACTATTCTAAGAACTAAGCAAATACAAGTGGCTCTGTTAAATTGTAAACTGTGCGGACAATAGCAAACTTTCCTTACCTCCCCCTGAAATGTGTTTCCCTTTATTCGCTTCACGCTGGTGGGGCGAGTTTGAACTCTTGAACCTGCTCGGTCCTGGTTCGTTGCTGTGTCTGGTCTACGTAAATTTGTCCGTCTAGTAGCCTGACTCACAACAGGAACAGTGGTGTTGTCAGAGTTGCGCTGTTTTTAATTCAAATAAACATCAATTAGTACATGATAATATATTTCAAACAAATATAATCACTCACTAATTTATGAAAATAGTAATCAATTAACTAGGAATAATACTTCAGAATAAAAAATGTCCCTAAGTCCAAAAGCCCTTAATAATTTAGCTTAGGACGAGATCCCCAATGTTACGAACTGTGGGACGAGCTCCCAATGTTAAGAACTGAATTTACTGTATATGGAAACATAACACCGATGGATACAACAGATGTCTATATACCACTGTTAAATATTGGTGGGTATATTCTATAGACATCAATACTTGTATATGACTTGTTGTCTAGGGTTACAGATTACGGGATGCTAATTGAGCTCCCAGACTACTTACAAAATGTTATCTTTATATTATCTACATCTAATCGGCTCTAGCCCCCAGTATTAAGTATTAGTATAGAACTACGCTACAATACCTAATACATATAAATAAAGCACACAAAACACCTCTGTACACAACAGAGAGAATATTTAATTACATTAAGTAAATCATATAAATACACATTGGAATAGATTATTCAATATAATGGATAGACGACTATAGCTCGATAACTCAAATAGTAAATACAATCAGATTACAACTTAACTTCACAAATACATTCTATGACTTCTTAATCGGCCAGCTCCTGTTGTATGTCTGCCGATCTCACATCACACACGGTCTCAGGTCACGGGGTCAGTCCATGTTCCGCCTCAGTGGTCAGCGATGCTATTAACCCATTCATCGTCTGGGAGGCCGGTAACACCACGTCCCTCTACGACTCCAGTGACTGACAGCGTCACAGCTGGCTGCACTGTTTACTAACAGTAGTCTTCTGTCCGGCTCAGGGTTGTCTTGTCCCACTTTTGCCAGTGGCACATCTGGTGCTCAAACTTCTATACTACGTAAGCTTGGCTATGCTAGCCCCTACGCTTACTTGCTCCACTGTAGGTAACACTACCCTACATTTACTTGCTCCAATGTAGGTACACTACCCTACATTTACTTGCTCAAATAACATACACATAAAACTGAATAACCAATTAATGAATATACAGTATATAAAAGAATACTACATCTACTTCAACATAACAATTATACATTTGACTATATCCTAAGTATAATCTAAGTCCAACCTGCACACCAGCAAGGCTCCCTTCACAAGACCCGTCCTACAAGGGTTTGGAATGCAGAGGACGAATGTGTCTTATGTCCCAGTATATAAGGACCGCTCACCCACGCCTGCCCTCAATTCCATTGGGTGAACCTTTCGTCCCATGGATGGTACATGTGACAAACTTAATTCTTATTGGTTAAGCCCTAAGTCCCAATAAACTTTTGGTGACTCCTGCAACATCCGATTCTCAGACTTTGTCTAACCCAAGTAAAATGTATGGCATCCCTCCAAAAATGGCCTAGCCGGCCTAGCCTAAGTATCCTATTTCGTCCTGCTAAACTTTAGCTGACTTATCACCAGCGTTTCCAAATCTTTGTCCCTCCAAATATAGTGTCTCACACTACTCACATTACCTCTGAAAATGTCTCCCAACGGTTCTAAAATAAAACGATTCTCAAACCTATATTTAGATACTCAACAGGTACGAAAAATGAGGAAAAACATACCACACCAAGAAAATGGGATGTCCACGCATCAACACCTTCTGCATGAAATACCATGTGAAAACTCAGCTGTTCACTGACAAAGTGCATGAATCTCTCTAAAAGACGTTCCCATACGTCACCATTGACTCCAAATGGACGCATCTCAGAGACCGATCTATACATTAGCATTAAATGCCTTTGGCAAAAAATCTCAGAAAAACACGGACTGGTTTGATGCACACTGGGACGTGATGAAACTTGTCACTGAAGCCAAAAGGAAAGCTCTTATGGCCTACAAGGAAAAGCCTACACCCGACAAGCTGCATGCCTTAAAAACAGCCAATTGGCGTGACAAAAAAGTCGCACGTCAATGTGCCAATACCTACTGGCTTAACCTCTGCTCCAGCATACAATCAGCTCTAGACATGGGCAATGCCAAAGCCATGTACGATATTTAAAAAAGCAACTGCCCTTTTGACGTCCAAAGTTGCCCCCTGAAGTCCAAAAGTGGAGAAATGATCTAATACTAATACATACCTAAATGACAATAAAGTGATTTGAAACATTCTCATTTTCAAAGAGGAAATTCGGCTTTTATGAGGAGGAAGGGTGAAGCTTTGTGACGTCATGTTGGGGGGGGGGCTAACTTTTAGTGACGACGTGTGACGAGGGGGTGGGAAATCGGCCAAAATTGCATTACGTCATTTATGGACGACCCCATACAAGTAGGTCGTATTCCAAACGAAGGTCGTATACCAAGCAAAACGTTTCGCGTCCTAACAGGACGAATACCAAGTTGGACTTATACCAAAGCAGACGTATACCGAGGTACCACTGTATTACCAAAAACAAAGATGAATTCACCTTGTTTGAACAATGTCCATTAATCTTCCTTGTGTCTACAGTATTGACCAGAGAGTCGGAGGACTTGAACCCTATGTGGACTGGGATTTGGTCGACTCTGTTTGCACATACCTGACCAAAAGTCATCAACCATAGAGCACACATAAAATACCAAACTTAACCAGTGTCCATGCGGGGAATAACCAACCAGTTGTATTTTATTATTTTATTTCAATGACATGAGTCCATGTAGGAAGGATTAATATCGGTCTGGTCGCAAAAACTTTTTTTTAAAGTCGTAAAATAACCAAACATCAGCATAACAATACAGGAACTCGTTATAAACAATTGTTTTACAATGTACTGATGTATTGATGTATTGATGTATTGATGTATTGATGTATTGATGTATTGATGTACTGATGTACTGATGTATTGATGTATTGATGTACTGATGTACTGATGTATTGATGTACTGATGTACTGATGTATTGATGTACTGATGTACTGATGTATTGATGTATTGATGTATTGATGTATTGATGTATTGATGTATTGATGTACTGATGTATTGATGTATTGATGTATTGATGTATTGATGTATTGATGTATTGATTGATTTGATCAAATCTTGTCATCGATAAAACAAGCAATATTTGATTTCAAACTTTTATATACAGTGTCATAACATTTTATAAACAATGGCATACGATATCATACAATGTCATACGATGTCATACAATGCCATACAATGTCATACAATGTAATACAATTTCATACGATGTCATACAATGTCATACGATGTCATACAATGCCATACGATGTGATACAATGTCATACAATGGCATTGATTGAACAGATGACATCTAGAGGTGAGAATAGTTTTGTTTGTCTTTTTTTCCACCGTATTTCTATGACATCTAAAAATGGCGGTAACTGATCGCAATTCAAATCATGTGATGTCAATTTTTTTTACCCCAAATAAAATGAAGGAAAATAAATTCTAGCAAGTCACGATCCTAAATGTTTAATCTTGTTTTGTTATTTAATTCGTGTGTGTTCTGTTACAACAAGCTCTCTTGGGGCGTCGGGAAAATGTACCGTGTGTGTTCTGTTACAACAAGCTCTCTTGGGGCGTCGGGAAAATGTACCGTGTGTGTTCTGTTACAACAAGCTCTCTTGGGGCGTCGGGAAAATGTACCGTGTGTGTTCTGTTACAACAAGCTCTCTTGGGGCGTCGGGAAATGTACCGATTTGAGGCGATTGGGGGTATCTTATACAGTTAGTAAAAATTGTACAATTTAATATTTCTTGTTCAAACTAAAAGGTTTAAAATAGGGGTTCCCAAACATTTTGCATAGGTTACCATTGTACCATATTCTATGAAGTAACAATTATGGGAGGGCGGTATAGGATAATAAACAAAAATTACATATTTTAAGAGTATATTACAGTCTTTCTAATTATATTTACGCTACCACACACACACACATGCACACCTTTGGGTAATTTTAAAGGTAATATGAAAATATGTGGAGACAAACATAGGAAAATATTACCGAGATTTTCGAGAATTTTTAAATATCTAATTGTATCAGAGTTTAGTGACTCACATACGAACAGAGCACTGGCCGACTAACTCATATTTTAACAGAGCACTGGCCAACTAACTCATATTTTAACAGGTTAGACCATAACAGGGACGCGATTTGCCGTCATTGCAGCCTAGGCTCTGAAACAGTACTACACCTGTTAACTTCGTGTCCTGCGCTAGACATAGCCGGGGAGGTTAGGGAGGCAAAAGAGTTCCACGTGAAGACAGCGTTGTATGGCGGCACTGCTCAGCAGATGGAGCAGGTTGTTCAGGTATTAGTCATGGCCTTAAGAGACTAAGTCTCAAGCCAAAAGAATATGCAGGAGAATAAGTTTAGAAATTACTATCGTACTATTACTATACAATGAAACTTACAATAAATAAAATGGTCTGAGAAAAATCTAGAGCCAAAAATGTTGTGATAAAATTGTGATGTAAAAACTGATATAAAATTTCAACTTGAAATTCAAGTACACCGATCCTATATCACCAGGAAAAGGGGGAAAAGGAGGATGGGGGGGGGGAGAGGAGCAGGAGTCAACGCCATCGTCCCTTGACGACGAACGGATGATATATATATATATATATATATATATATATATATATATATATATATATATATATATAATATATATATATATATATATATATATATATATATATATATATATATACTAAATCAGTTTCCTTTTGTATTTTTCAGAAATAAAAATATACTAGACGCCCCGTGGCGTAGCATACGCCGCATATTTGCTCATGGAGAGTGCAAAGAAAGTGGAGAAAGAACGGACACAAACTACAGCACGAAGAAATCAAAACAAAGCGAGTGAAAGTCGGTTGGGGGGGGGACGACTGCCAACTCATTGTTGGTTTCGAGACAATTGCAGGCGAAATTTGGTACACCTCTAACTTCTATGAAGTCAGCTATAAAACGATAATCGGTTTAAATCGGAGTTACATAATCGATAATCGGTTTTCAAAACAAAAAACACGCAATTAACAACCCAAAATAAGACTAACCCTCGCTAGGGTCGGCCAATCACAGTTTATGTTTAAGGGATGGTACTACATGTAATAAATGGGAGGCGGGTAACAACACCTCAGTGTGCATGTCTTTACGTTTGCTCGCTATTTTTTATTTACTTGGTGCTGCTTTTTGTGTCTGTACTCTCAGCCCCCCCCCCAAACTGTTCTTTGCACTGTCTATGATGAGCAAGTCTGCGGCGGATGCTATGCAATAAAAGGGTAAACGAACGGGCACAAACAGACATTTTTACTAGTCTTATATTAGCTTGCTTTGTAAGTTTAATCGGAACCGTCCGTCCAACCGTCCAACTATTTGTTTACAATTTTTTCATAAAAACCAGGGGAGATAATTCTGTTTCAGTCTGTAAATGTCGCGTTTGAACATAATCACTACTTTTAGTTATGTCTCATATATAAGGGATTTATAGTCAAAAGGTAAGCTGGCTTTGTACTTACTGTAAAATGCGTAGACTAAAAAGTAGAAAATTAGTGCACTTTTAATATAAGACTAGTTTTTAAAAAGTGTTTTTAAGGTTTATTATTAAAATTTTAAAAAAAACAATATATTCGCTGGGGCTTAAACCCAGGAACTTCCCCGCATGAGGCGGACGTGATAACCAGTAAACTACGAATCTCACGTTTTCTGTGAAGGAACAATGCAAGTGAAACGCAAGGACCATTGTTGGTCACCCCTCCACTACCTTCGCTTGCCAACCGTTAACTGTGTTTAGTTGACCCCAGCGAGGGTCATTCGTCATGCTTGTTTGCACATACTTGCTTGCGTCGTGGTGTCTCACACTGTCCCATGAAGAAAGTTATATTTATAGATTACCACACCTTTTTTGCCATCGGATGTCATGGGAATTCGTACACAGGACAGCAAATAATCTAATCAATATCCACGCTGATTATTGTGAATTTTGAAGTGCAAGGCAAGAGTCATCTAAAAGTGCAATGCAAGAGTCATCTAAAAGTGCAATGCAAGAGTCATCTAAAACAACACTCAGAAAAGAGATAAAAACTATTGTGAATTTTGAAGTGCAATGCAAGAGTCATCTAAAACAACACTCAGAAAAGAGATAAAAACTATTGTGAATTTTGAAGTGCAATGCAAGAGTCAGCTAAAACAACACTCAGAAAAGAGATAAAAACTATTGTGAATTTTGAAGTGCAATGCAAGAGTGTAGCTAAAACAACACTCAGAAAAGAGATAAAAACTATTGTGAATTTTGAAGTGCAATGCAAGAGTCAGCTAAAACAACACTCAGAAAAGAGATAAAAACTATTGTGAATTTTGAAGTGCAATGCAAGAGTCATCTAAAACAACACTCAGAAAAGAGATAAAAACTATTGTTAATTTTGAAGTGCAATGCAAGAGTCATCTAAAACAACACTCAGAAAAGAGATAAAAACTATTGTGAATTTTGAAGTGCAAGGCAAGAGTCATCTAAAACAACACTCAGAAAAGAGATAAAAACTATTGTGAATTTTGAAGTGCAAGGCAAGAGTCATCTAAAACAACACTCAGAAAAGAGATAAAAACTATTGTGAATTTTGAAGTGCAAGGCAAGAGTCATCTAAAACAACACTCAGAAAAGAGATAAAAACTATTGTGAATTTTGAAGTGCAAGGCAAGAGTCATCTAAAACAACACTCAGAAAAGAGATAAAAACTATTGTGAATTTTGAAGTGCAAGGCAAGAGTCAGATAAAACAACACTCAGAAAAGAGATAAAAACTATTGTGAATTTTGAAGTGCAAGGCAAGAGTCAGATAAAACAACACTCAGAAAAGAGATAAAAACTATTGTGAATTTTGAAGTGCAAGGCAAGAGTCAGATAAAACAACACTCAGAAAAGAGATAAAAACTATTGTGAATTTTGAAGTGCAATGCAAGTGTCATCTAAAACAACACTCAGAAAAGAGATAAAAACTATTGTGAATTTTGAAGTGCAATGCAAGAGTCATCTAAAACAACACTCAGAAAAGAGATAAAAACTATTGTGAATTTTGAAGTGCAAGGCAAGAGTCAGATAAAACAACACTCAGAAAAGAGATAAAAACTATTGTGAATTTTGAAGTGCAAGGCAAGAGTCATCTAAAACAACACTCAGAAAAGAGATAAAAACTATTGTGAATTTTGAAGTGCAATGCAAGAGTCATCTAAAACAACACTCAGAAAAGAGATAAAAACTATTGTGAATTTTGAAGTGCAATGCAAGAGTCATCTAAAACAACACTCAGAAAAGAGATAAAAACTATTGTGAATTTTGAAGTGCAATGCAAGAGTCATCTAAAACAACACTCAGAAAAGAGATAAAAACTATTGTGAATTTTGAAGTGCAAGGCAAGAGTCATCTAAAACAACACTCAGAAAAGAGATAAAAACTATTGTGAATTTTGAAGTGTAATGCAAGAGTCATCTAAAACAACACTCAGAAAAGAGATAAAAACTATTGTGAATTTTGAAGTGTAATGCAAGAGTCATCTAAAACAACACTCAGAAAAGAGATAAAAACTATTGTGAATTTTGAAGTGTAATGCAAGAGTCATCTAAAACAACACTCAGAAAAGAGATAAAAACTATTGTGAATTTTGAAGTGTAATGCAAGAGTCATCTAAAACAACACTCAGAAAAGAGATAAAAACTATTGTGAATTTTGAAGTGTAATGCAAGAGTCATCTAAAACAACACTCAGAAAAGAGATAAAAACTATTGTGAATTTTGAAGTGCAAGGCAAGAGTCATCTAAAACAACACTCAGAAAAGAGATAAAAACTATTGTGAATTTTGAAGTGCAAGGCAAGAGTCATCTAAAACAACACTCAGAAAAGAGATAAAAACTATTGTGAATTTTGAAGTGCAAGGCAAGAGTCAGATAAAACAACACTCAGAAAAGAGATAAAAACTATTGTGAATTTTGAAGTGCAAGGCAAGAGTCAGATAAAACAACACTCAGAAAAGAGATAAAAACTATTGTGAATTTTGAAGTGCAAGGCAAGAGTCAGATAAAACAACACTCAGAAAAGAGATAAAAACTATTGTGAATTTTGAAGTGCAATGCAAGAGTCATCTAAAACAACACTCAGAAAAGAGATAAAAACTAATGTGAATTTTGAAGTGCAATGCAAGAGTCATCTAAAACAACACTCAGAAAAGAGATAAAAACTATTGTGAATTTTGAAGTGCAAGGCAAGAGTCAGATAAAACAACACTCAGAAAAGAGATAAAAACTATTGTGAATTTTGAAGTGCAATGCAAGAGTCATCTAAAACAACACTCAGAAAAGAGATAAAAACTATTGTGAATTTTGAAGTGCAATGCAAGAGTCATCTAAAACAACACTCAGAAAAGAGATAAAAACTATTGTGAATTTTGAAGTGCAATGCAAGAGTCATCTAAAACAACACTCAGAAAAGAGATAAAAACTATTGTGAATTTTGAAGTGCAATGCAAGAGTCATCTAAAACAACACTCAGAAAAGAGATAAAAACTATTGTGAATTTTGAAGTGCAAGGCAAGAGTCATCTAAAACAACACTCAGAAAAGAGATAAAAACTATTGTGAATTTTGAAGTGTAATGCAAGAGTCATCTAAAACAACACTCAGAAAAGAGATAAAAACTATTGTGAATTTTGAAGTGTAATGCAAGAGTCATCTAAAACAACACTCAGAAAAGAGATAAAAACTATTGTGAATTTTGAAGTGTAATGCAAGAGTCATCTAAAACAACACTCAGAAAAGAGATAAAAACTATTGTGAATTTTGAAGTGTAATGCAAGAGTCATCTAAAACAACACTCAGAAAAGAGATAAAAACTATTGTGAATTTTGAAGTGCAATGCAAGAGTCAGATAAAACAACACTCAGAAAAGAGATAAAAACTATTGTGAATTTTGAAGTGCAATGCAAGAGTCATCTAAAACAACACTCAGAAAAGAGATGAAAACTATTGTGAATTTTGAAGTGCAATGCAAGAGTCATCTAAAACAACACTCAGAAAAGAGATGAAAACTATTGTGAATTTTGAAGTGCAATGCAAGAGTCATCTAAAACAACACTCAGAAAAGAGATGAAAACTATTGTGAATTTTGAAGTGCAATGCAAGAGTCATCTAAAACAACACTCAGAAAAGAGATGAAAACTATTGTGAATTTTGAAGTGCAATGCAAGAGTCATCTAAAACAACACTCAGAAAAGAGATGAAAACTATTGTGAATTTTGAAGTGCAATGCAAGAGTCAGATAAAACAACACTCAGAAAAGAGATGAAAACTATTGTGAATTTTGAAGTGCAATGCAAGAGTCATCTAAAACAACACTCAGAAAAGAGATGAAAACTATTGTGAATTTTGAAGTGCAATGCAAGAGTCAGATAAAACAACACTCAGAAAAGAGATGAAAACTATTGTGAATTTTGAAGTGCAATGCAAGAGTCAGATAAAACAACACTCAGAAAAGAGATGAAAACTATTGTGAATTTTGAAGTGCAATGCAAGAGTCAGATAAAACAACACTCAGAAAAGAGATGAAAACTATTGTGAATTTTGAAGTGCAATGCAAGAGTCAGATAAAACAACACTCAGAAAAGAGATGAAAACTATTGTGAATTTTGAAGTGCAATGCAAGAGTCAGATAAAACAACACTCAGAAAAGAGATGAAAACTATTGTGAATTTTGAAGTGCAATGCAAGAGTCAGATAAAACAACACTCAGAAAAGAGATGAAAACTATTGTGAATTTTGAAGTGCAATGCAAGAGTCAGATAAAACAACACTCAGAAAAGAGATGAAAACTATTGTGAATTTTGAAGTGCAATGCAAGAGTCAGATAAAACAACACTCAGAAAAGAGATGAAAACTATTGTGAATTTTGAAGTGTAATGCAAGAGTCATCTAAAACAACACTCAGAAAAGAGATAAAAACTATTGTGAATTTTGAAGTGTAATGCAAGAGTCAGATAAAACAACACTCAGAAAAGAGATAAAAACTATTGTGAATTTTGAAGTGTAATGCAAGAGTCAGATAAAACAACACTCAGAAAAGAGATAAAAACTATTGTGAATTTTGAAGTGCAAGGCAAGAGTCAGATAAAACAACACTCAGAAAAGAGATAAAAACTATTGTGAATTTTGAAGTGCAATGCAAGAGTCATCTAAAACAACACTCAGAAAAGAGATAAAAACTATTGTGAATTTTGAAGTGTAATGCAAGAGTCATCTAAAACAACACTCAGAAAAGAGATAAAAACTATTGTGAATTTTGAAGTGCAAGGCAAGAGTCAGATAAAACAACACTCAGAAAAGAGATAAAAACTATTGTGAATTTTGAAGTGCAAGGCAAGAGTCAGATAAAACAACACTCAGAAAAGAGATAAAAACTATTGTGAATTTTGAAGTGCAATGCAAGAGTCATCTAAAACAACACTCAGAAAAGAGATAAAAACTATTGTGAATTTTGAAGTGCAATGCAAGAGTCATCTAAAACAACACTCAGAAAAGAGATAAAAACTATTGTGAATTTTGAAGTGCAAGGCAAGAGTCAGATAAAACAACACTCAGAAAAGAGATAAAAACTATTGTGAATTTTGAAGTGCAAGGCAAGAGTCAGATAAAACAACACTCAGAAAAGAGATAAAAACTATTGTGAATTTTGAAGTGCAATGCAAGAGTCATCTAAAACAACACTCAGAAAAGAGATAAAAACTATTGTGAATTTTGAAGTGCAAGGCAAGAGTCAGATAAAACAACACTCAGAAAAGAGATAAAAACTATTGTGAATTTTGAAGTGCAATGCAAGAGTCATCTAAAACAACACTCAGAAAAGAGATAAAAACTATTGTGAATTTTGAAGTGCAAGGCAAGAGTCATCTAAAACAACACTCAGAAAAGAGATAAAAACTATCAAACATTTTTCTTGTTCGAATCGCCAGAAAAAAAAGAAGAAAAAAATACACTTTCTCCTTCTATCCGTCTGGATTTCAGGTGTAGAAAAATGTTGCCGGAACAAACCAGGTAAAACCAAACACGTTTAACATTACAACAATTATTTTTAAAAATAGAAGATTAGTCATAAGTTATAGATAAGCTGAAGACGTAAAAATATTCAATATGAGTTGACCATGCACTGAATAATGAAAACCATTTTTTTTTAATTTAGCCGAAAATAGTTAATGTTCCGATTCAAGTTTTTTATTTTTTATGGCGTCCTTGACATAGACAGCCGGGTATTCTGCTATAGCGGAAGTCATTTATGACATGTGTTTGTAAACACAGTCATTGGAACAAGTTGTTTTTATTTGGATTTTTTAAATTACATCTTCCAAAAACCAATCAAAACAACCACACACAAAAAAGAAACAAAAAACAAAACCAAACAAAAAATATTTTAAAAAAAAAGAAAGGAAAAAAGGCACAAAAGACAAAAGAAATTAAATCTACATCACGCATTCAACAAAAAGTTGAAAAAAAATTAAAGGAAGGTTAGTCTACTTTATTTAATTAGATCCAATATTAAATTGAATTAATTTAATTAAATGCAATTAATTTTATTAATATTAATTTTATTAAAGCGAAAAGTTATTGTTTTATTTAGAAATTTAATCCACCAAGCTGAGTATTACTAACTCAGGCATCAAAATTCAATTTGCCAATTTAATATCTTATTTTTTAACATTTTTTAAATCCCTTATATTAACTTCATCGCCGTCTCTCTCTGTCTGTCATCATCTCTCTCTGTCTTGGGCGGGCGGAAAAACAAAAGTCAAAAATGACCCACTTCTCGTAATCTGATCGAGCTGAAATTTGGCACACGGACCCGTCTCACCCAACAATGCATCGTATCAAAATTTCAGATCGATCGAACGTACCGTAATTAAATCAATGCATTTTAGTTTATCCTTATATAACGTATGTAATTCAAATTCACTGTTTGTTATTGTTTTTTTTCCACGTGAAAGTTTGAGTTGACGCGTTGAGGCGACCCATAGAAGTACCAGGGTGCTTTTGTTTACATTTTACGTGTCACGCTGAGCTCGGTCAAGCGAATCGGTGACCAGACTCCAGGGTTATGAAGCAAATTTGTGTTAGACAGATTGAATCCGTAAATGTTTGTCGCGTTTGAAAATAATCAATACTGTTAGTTATGTCTCATATATAAGGGATTTATAGTCAAAAACTTTGTTTTTACGGGTTTGTTTTATTAAATCCCTTATATTAACTTCACCGGCGTCTCTCTCTGTCTTGGGTGGGCGGAAAAACAAAAGTCAAAAAATGACCCACTTCCCGTGATCCGATCAAGCTGAAATTTGGCACACGGACCCGTCTCACCTAACAATGCATCGTATCAATATTTCAGATCGATCGAACGTACCGTAATTAAATTAATGCATTTTTAGTTTATCCTTATATGAGGTATGTATTTCAAATTCACTGTTGTGGTTTTTTTTCACGTGAAAGTTTGAGTTGACGCGTTGAGGCGATCCATCGACGTACCCGCGTGCTTTTGTTTACATTTTACGTGTCACGCTGAGCTCGGTCAAGCGAATCGGTGACCAGACTTTTCCCCCTCTACCACCACCCCCCCCCCAGGGCTATGAAGCAAAGTTGAGTTACGACAGATTCAGTCTGTAAATATTTGTAAATACTTTTAGTTATGTCTCATATATAAGGGATTTATAGTAAAAAACGTTGTTTTTACGGGTTTGTTTTATTTTTAATGAAGCCAATGAGACTGAAAATTATTTTTTTTACATTTAACGTCATTTAATTATAATTAAATAAATATTGTATCACATCATCTTAATTTTGTGAACATTTAAGTTCACTTGGTTACCAAATAATTCACTTGAATACCACAAACTGAATGTTATGCTACAAAGTTCATTTTGGTTGCACACGGCTGCACGGGGACCAGAGGTGTCACTAGGGTTGGTGTCAACCGGTGCGGTAGCTCAAGGTGTCAACCCCCCCCTTCTCATAACTTACCCCATTGACCTCTTCCACGTCTGCCAACAAGGCCGGCCTAAAGGAATTGGAGGCCCTAGGCGAAGGGAATTTGGTGGCCCTAAATGTAATAGGAAAAAAAAATATGGAAAGATTCTTTTGCGAGGCCCCCAATACTGATGAGACAAATCGGGGGCCCTAGGCCGCTGCCTAGTTTGCCTATGCCTAAAGCCGGCCCTGCTGCCAGTGCCCAATTTTGGTGTCACCCCTTGTGATGATGTCATTCGGTGCGGTCCGCACCACCTAGTGACGCCTCTGACTGGGCCCTTGAACGATGCTACACATTAACTGTCTCGATTACCTTTCCTTAGGTATTTGAAGATTACATGAGATAGAACTGAGATAGAACTGAGATCCAACTGATGTCTGTGGTGAGGTGTTTCCTTCTCGCAATGATGCCAGTGTCATGGGTATGTATGATACAAATACATGATACAAATAGATGATACAAATAGATATAAGAATAGATGATACAAATAGATGATACAAATAGATGATACAAATAGATTATACAAATAGAGGATACAAATAGATGATACAAATAGATGATACAGATAGAGGATACAAATAGATGATACAAATAGATGATACAAATAGATTGTACGAATAGATGGTACAAATAGATGATACAAATAGATGGTACAAATAGATGATACAAATAGATGATACAAATAGATGATACAAATAGATGATACAAATAGATGATACAAATAGATGATACAAATAGATGATACAAATAGATGATACAAATGGATGATACAAATGGATGATACAAATAGATGATACAAATAGATGATACAAATAGATGATACAAATAGATGATACAAATAGATGATACAAATAGATGATACAAATAGATGATACAAATAGATGATACAAATAGATTATACGAATAGATGATACAAATAGATGATACAAATAGATGATACAAATAGATGATACAAATAGATGATACAAATAGATTATACGAATAGATGATACAAATAGATGATACAAATAGATGATACAAATAGATGATACAAATAGATGATACAAATAGATTATACGAATAGATGATACGAATAGATGATACAAATAGATGATACAAATAGATGATACAAATAGATGATACAAATAGATGATACAAATAGATTATACGAATAGATGATACGAATAGATGATACAAATAGATGATACAAATAGATGATACAAATAGATGATACAAATAGATTATACGAATAGATGATACGAATAGATGATACAAATAGATGATACAAATAGATGATACAAATAGATGATACAAATAGATGATACAAATAGATGATACAAATAGATTATACGAATAGATGATACAAATAGATGATACAAATAGATGATACAAATAGATGATACAAATAGATGATACAAATAGATGATACAAATAGATGATACAAATAGATGATACAAATAGATGATACAAATAGATGATACAAATAGAGGATACAAATAGATGATACAAATAGATGATACAAATAGATGATACAAATAGATGATACAAATAGATGATACAAATAGATGATACAAATAGATGATACAAATAGATGATACAAATAGATGATACAAATAGATGATACAAATAGATGATACAAATAGATGATACAAATAGATGATACAAATAGATGATACAAATAGATGATACAAATAGATGATACAAATAGATGATACAAATAGATGATACAAATAGATGATACAAATAGATGATACAAATAGATGATACAAATAGATGATACAAATAGATGATACAAAAAGATGATACAAATAGATGATACAAATAGATGATACAAATAGATGATACAAATAGATGATACAAATAGATGATACAAATAGATTATACGAATAGATGATACAAATAGATGATACAAATAGATGATACAAATAGATGATACAAATAGATTGTACGAATAGATGATACAAATAGATTATACGAATAGATGATACAAATGTATTAAAATGGAAACATATTATAAATGACCATATAAATGTATAAGAATTTACATGGATGAATATTTTACATATGGATATGTTTGCCTTAACATTGATAGCATATGTTTGGATTAACCTTAATATATATCATATCAATGAACAATGCTATATGTGTCTCTATGCAGTTTACTAGGTAGTTATTGTACTTGTAGTCGTTGTTTAAATATTTCTTAAGGAGTCAGCCTTCGTTTCCTTTCCCCCCCCTCCCGGAGTTCATTTCTAACTTTTTTTTAAATCTCTCCCCTTCTCACATTAACTCACGCAAACCTCCCCCCCCAAACTCAATGATATTTTTATCCACCAACAGCTCCTGGGTATCGTCATGTTCGCCAGCGGCGTCATCCTACGGTTCAAGTTTGGCGAGGCAGCCAGCTTCTACATCGAGGGCGTATCTGGTGTCGTGGACTTGACCTCAGCTCGCAACGAAATGGGTCAAAACATCTCACCGGTCTCAGAGGAGATCCCCAACCACGTGGCTGTGGGTTACTGGTGGGTCACGTGTCACAGTCTGACAGTCTACACTGACGGGTTAATACGAAGATGATATTTAATCAGGGGACTTCAAAAATAGTCTAGTGTTTCATCCATTGTTTCATCCAGCGTTTAATCCATAGTTTAATCATGTTGATCCAAAGTTATATCCAATTTTTTAAATCCAGTGTTAAGTCCTTTTTGATCCAGTGTTTAATCCGTGCTTAATCCAGTGATTAATCCAGTTTTTAATCCAGTGTTTGATCCAGTGTGTAATCTAGTGTTTAATTTAATGTTTAATCCAGTGTTTAATCCAGCGTTTAATCCATTGTTTAATCTAGTGTTTAATCCAATTTTGATTCATTGTTTGATCCAGTGTTTGTTGCAGTGTTAAATCCAGTGTTTAATCCAGTGTTTAATATAGTGTTTAATCCAATGTTGATTCATTGTTTGATCCAGTGTTTATTGCAGTGTTTAATTCAGTGTTTAATCCAGTGTTTAATCCAGTGTTTAATCCAGTGTCTGTTGCAGTGTTTAATCCAGTGTTTAATCCAGTGTTTGATCCAGTGTTTGATCCTGTGTTTGATCCAGTGTTTGATCCAGTGTTTGATCCAGTGTTTAATCCAGTGTTTAATCCAGTGTTTGATCCAGTGTTTGATCCTGTGTTTGATCCAGTGTTTGATCCAGTGTTTGATCCAGTGTTTGATCCAGTGTTTGATCCAGTGTTTGATCCAGTGTTTGATCCAGTGTTTAATCCAGTGTTTGATCCAGTGTTTGATCCAGTGTTTAATCAAGTGTTTAATCTTGTGTTTAATGCAGTGTTTAATCCGGTGTTTAATCCAGTGTTTAATCCAGTGTTTAATCCACTGTTTCTCCTCAGGGCCATCCACTTTTCTGCTCTCCTGATCGTCAACGGAACGGTTCTCATCTTGTATTCTACCATGGGATATGTCGGGGTCTTGAAGAGCGTGACCCTCATGTGTGTTTTTGTAAGTTTGGAGAATGTGGTGTTAAACGTCAGCTAACACATGAGCTAAATGGTGTTTGACTTGAGCTAAATGGTGTTTGACTTGAGCTAAATGGTGTTTGACTTGAGCTAAATGGTGTTTGACTTGAGCTAAATGGTGTTTGACTTGAGCTAAATGGTGTTTGATTTGAGCTAAATGGTGTTTGACTTGAGTTAAATGATTTTAAACATGAGCTTAAAATGAAGAAGAAGGCTGTAACAGGGAATAGACATCGTCTGCCCGAATTTAAGAATCTAGCTTTATGGCTTAAGACGTGATAGGATCACTTCCGGTGGAGTTTCAAGCTCTGCAGAAGAGTTCACTTTCGGTTCCTGGCAAATGTGATGTAACTATGGATTGTCTGCCTAAAGTGGGAGATGAGAATAAGCAGAACTGAGATTAGACATGGGAAACAGAACACAAACAGATTAGAAATGGGAAACAGAGTACTAACTGAGATTAGACATGGGAAAAAGAGCACAGAGATTAGAAATGGGAAACAGAGTACTAACTGAGATTAGACATGGGAAACAGAGCACAGAGATTAGACATGGGAAACAGAGTACTAAAAGAGATTAGACATGGGAAACAGAGCACAAACAGATATTAGACATGGGAAACAGAGCGCCAACTGAGATTAGACATGGGAAACAGAGCACAGAGATTAAAAATGGGAAACAGAGCACTAACTGAGATTAGACATGGGAAACAGAGCGCTAACTGAGATTAGAAATGGGAAACAGAGTACTAACTGAGATTAGACATGGGAAACAGAGCACAGAGATTAGACATGGGAAACAGTGTACTGACTGAGAGTAGAAATGGGAAACAGAGTACTAACTGAGATTAGACATGGGAAACAGAGCACAGAGATTAGACATGGGAAACAGTGTACTGACTGAGATTAGACATGGGAAACAGAGTACTAACTGAGATTACAAATGGGAAACAGAGCACTAACTGAGATTAGACATGGGAAACAGAGCACAGAGATTGAGACATGGGAAACAGAGTACGAACTGAGATTAGACATGGGAAACACTAAGTCGAGTATATGTCCCTCATCTCCGTCCAAGTGGCCGACTATAATTTTATCTCCTAATACTTATATACGAAAATGTGAGTCCTTCCACCCTTTTACCACCCTCCGCCACTCCATAGTCCCCAATTTGTTTTTAAATCTCTTTTATTAACTTCACGGCCGTCTCTCTCTGTCTCTCTGTCTTGGGTGGGCTGAAAAACAAAAGAAAAAATGACCAACTTCCCGTGAAGCCATCGAGCTGAAATTTGGCACATGGACCCGTGTCACCTAACAATGCATCGTGTCAAAATTTCAGATCGATCGAACGTACCGTAATTAAATTAATGCACTTTTAGTTTATCTATATTAAACTATATGTAGCGGTCGCTATGTTTACATTTTACGGGTCAATTGACTTCACGCCAGCCCTTGGTGAACACATCTCGTGTTTTAACCAGGTGTACCGCGTGCTTTTGTTTACAATTTAACGTGTCACGCTGAGCTCGGTCCATCGATCGGTGACCAGCCCTTCCCCTTTCCAAACACCCCACCCCCCCTACCCCCAGGGTTATACAGCAAAGGGGAGTTAAGACAGATTCAGTCTGTAAATGTTTGTCACGTTTGAACATAATCAATATTGTTAGTTATGTCTCTTATATAAGGGATTTATAGTAAAAAACTTTGTTTTTACGGGATTGTTTTATTTAAAAAGTAAGATCAACATTTAATTCCAATTATTTGTCTATTGAGCCCATACACATACACATGCACATAAAAACCCCTTAGACACGGTCACTCACACACTTCTCATTTTTGACCCTTCCCATCAGGTCATCATTTGTATCCCAATCTCCGTGACAATCGACTTCTACATTTATTACGTCTTGAAAAACTCGGATGCCGATGTAAGTATCGATACCCGGTATTGGTGGGCTCCATTCTTTTTGCAAGTTTTCAAAAGACTTTAAAAAAAAAGTGGAAACAAAGGTACTTTCTTGCTATGTTTGGATCCCAGACACTGTCTAATAATGATGGCCATCCAACAATGACAGCTGCTGTCTTACAATGAAAGCAATCCAACAATGACAGCTACTGTCTTTCAATGACAGCTGTGTTTGTTCCTTGTCCCCACAGTTCCACAAATCGGCCAAAGAAGACATGGTCAAGCTAGTACGGAACTACTACTCCATAGAGGGTGACCGTCACTACTTCTCAGAACTCTTGAATGGCATCATGATAATGGTGAGTCGTGACTGACGCGGAGTCAGGCTGGATTGAGTGTGGGTGGGATAGATGAGTCAGTGGTGGGATAGAGGAGTCAGTGGTGGGACAGAGGAGTCAGTGGAAGGATAGAGGAGTTAGAGTTGGGATAGAGGAGTCAGCGGTGGGATAGAGGAGTCAGTAGAAGGATAGAGGAGTTAGAGTTGGGATAGAGGAGTCAGCGGTGGGATAGAGGAGTCAGTGGTGGGATAGAGGAGTCAGTGGTGGGACAGAGGAGTCAGTGGAAGGATAGAGGAGTTAGAGTTGGGATAGAGGAGTCAGTGGAAGGATAGAGGAGTCAGTGGGTGGATAGAGGAGTCAGTGGAAGGATAGAGGAGTCAGTGGTGGGATAGAGGAGTCAGTGGTGGGATAGAGGAGTCAGTGGTGGAATAGAGAAGTCAGTGGTGGGATAGAGGAATCAGTGGTGGGGTAGAGGAGTCAGTGGACGGATAGAGGAGTTAGAGTTGGGATAGAGGGATCAGAGGTGGGATAGAGGAGTCAGTGATGGGATAGAGGAGTCAGTGGTGGGATAGAGGAGTCAGTGGTGTGATAGAGGAGTCAGTGGTGGGATAGAGGAGTCAGTGGGGGATAGAGGAGTCAGGGGTGAGATAGAGGAGTCAGTGGTGGGATAGAGGAGTCAGTGGTGGGATAGAGGAGTCAGTGGTGGGATAGAGGAGTCAGAGGTGAGATAGAGTCAGTGGTGGGATAGAGGAGTCAGTGGTGGGATAGAGGAGTCAGTGGTGGGATAGAGGAGTCAGAGGTGAGATAGAGGAGTCAGAGGTGGGATAGAGGAGTCAGTGGTGGGATAGAGGAGTCAGAGGTGAGATAGATGAGTCAGTGGTTTTTGATAGAGGAGTCAGTGGTGGGATAGAAGAGTCAGAGTTGAGATAGATGAGTCAGAGGTGAAATAGAGGAGTCATTGGTGGGATAGATGAGTCAGAGTTGAGAGAGACGAGTCAGATGTGGGAGAGAGGAGTCAGATGTGGGAGAGAGGAGTCAGATGTGGGAGAGAGGAGTCAGATGTGGGAGAGAGGAGTCAGATGTGGGAGAGAGGAGTCAGATGTGGGAGAGAGGAGTCAGATGTGGGAGAGAGGAGTCAGATGTGGGATAGAGGAGTCAGATGTGGGAGAGAGGAGTCAGATGTGGGATAGAGGAGTCAGATGTGGGAGAGAGGAGTCAGATGTGGGATAGAGGAGTCAGATGTGGGAGAGAGGAGTCAGATGTGGGATAGAGGAGTCAGATGTGGGAGAGAGGAGTCAGATGTGGGATAGAGGAGTCAGATGTGGGAGAGAGGAGTCAGATGTGGGAGAGAGGAGTCAGATGTGGGAGAGAGGAGTCAGATGTGGGATAGAGGAGTCAGATGTGGGAGAGAGGAGTCAGATGTGGGATAGAGGAGTCAGATGTGGGAGAGAGGAGTCAGATGTGGGATAGAGGAGTCAGATGTGGGAGAGAGGAGTCAGATGTGGGATAGAGGAGTCAGATGTGGGAGAGAGGAGTCAGATGTGGGAGAGAGGAGTCAGATGTGGGAGAGAGGAGTCAGATGTGGGAGAGAGGAGTCAGATGTGGGAGAGAGGAGTCAGATGTGGGAGAGAGGAGTCATTGATAGGATAGAGGAGTCAGATGTGGGAGAGAGGAGTCAGATGTGGGAGAGAGGAGTCAGATGTGGGAGAGAGGAGTCAGATGTGGGAGAGAGGAGTCAGATGTGGGAGAGAGGAGTCATTGATAGGATAGAGGAGTCAGATGTGGGAGAGAGGAGTCAGATGTGGGAGAGAGGAGTCAGATGTGGGAGAGAGGAGTCAGATGTGGGAGAGAGGAGTCAGATGTGGGAGAGAGGAGTCATTGATAGGATAGAGGAGTCAGATGTGGGAGAGAGGAGTCATTGATAGGATAGAGGCATTTGCTTTTCAAAACGTTTGTTTACTATTTTGATTGGTTATTTAAAAACAAGGAAGAAACATTTGATTTAATGTCAACATCATAAATAGATTTACCTTCAATTATCCTGGCTAATGCTAAGGGACATCAATCTGCTTTTTTTAAAATTGAAAATATAGACTTAAAAATCATAATCATTTTGGTTTCCAGATTAACATTTACCAAACAACGCACCAACCTTTGACGTCAGCATTTGTGTTGTAAACAGTGCGGACTGACTCAAAGAGTTATTTTTGGTGCAGTAATTTGGTGCCCTGCTTTCTAAAATTAGTATCGTCACGGACAGGACAGACGGGACGTGCAGTTAAAAAAAATAATGTGGTGATTAGAACTGTAAAAAAAATAATTATTTAAATAGTTTGTGTACATTTCAGGAATATTTCGTATTTATCATACAAGGATAAGTTACTTGGGTGTTTGACCAAAAAAAGTGACCAACCTCTATTATAAAATACTTTGTGTACATTTAAGGAAGTTTAATATTACGTATTGATCATACAAGGACAAGTTAGTTGGACTTTTGCAAAAGGTGGGCGCCGTAGACGCCCTAAAAAAAGTGGGCGTCGCAGGCGCCACGGCACCGCAGCACAAACTAGTTAGACATATCATCTGTAGATTGCTATTGACGAAAGGAGACAATGGAATCACGCGGAGTTTTTTGTCTGATCATCTTTCGGTAATCAAATAGAAATCGTATGTTAATCGTAGAGTAATCACATAGTAATTATTATAGCGATTGTATAGTTTATCTGGCTACACTAATGATATCACAGTACAAATGTTGTGGCATCAATGGACCAGGTGATTTCAATAACTTGACGTTTGTAGAATTCATCCGAGAACCCAGCGTCCATCTCTTCAGTGTGAGTTTCCTTATCTTTGTGTGTTACCTCAATGTATCTGTATCTTTGTGTGTTACCTCAATGTATATGTATCTTTGTGTGTTACCTCAATGTATCTGTATCTTTGTGTGTTACCTCAATGTATATGTATCTTTGTGTGTTACCTCTATGTATCTGTATCTTTGTGTGTTACCTCTATGTATCTGTATCTTTGTGTGTTACCTCAATGTATCTGTATCTTTGTGTGTTACCTCAATGTATCTGTATCTTTGTGTGTTACCTCTATGTATCTGTATCTTTGTGTGTTACCTCTATGTATCTGTATCTTTGTGTGTTACCTCTATGTATCTGTATCTTTGTGTGTTACCTCTATGTATCTGTATCTTTGTGTGTTACCTCTATGTATCTGTATCTTTGTGTGTTACCTCAATGTATCTGTATCTTTGTGTGTTACCTCAATGTATCTGTATCTTTGTGTGTTACCTCAATGTATCTGTATCTTTGTGTGTTACCTCAATGTATCTGTATCTTTGTGTGTTACCTCAATGTATCTGGGTCAGGCGGCTTTAACTGAAACTTGTCATTATAGGACTATTGTAAGCCAATCATTATAGGACTATTGTAAGGCAAACATTATAGGACTATTGTAAGCCAATCATTATAGGACTATTGTAAGCCAATCATTATAGGACTATTGTAAGCCAAATATTATAGGACTATTGTAAGCTAAACATTATAGGACTATTGTAAGCCAATCATTATAGGACTATTGTAAGCCAATCATTATAGGACTATTGTAAGCCAAACATTATATGACTATTGTAAGCCAATCATTATAGGACTATTGTAGACCAATCGTTATAGGACTATTGTAAGCCAATCATTATAGGACTATTGTAAGCCAATCATTATAGGACTATTGTAAGCCAATCATTATAGGACTATTGTAAGCCAAACATTATAGGACTATTGTAAGCCAAACATTATAGGACTATTGTAAGCCAAACATTATAGGACTATTGTAGACCAATCGTTATAGGACTAACTTGAAGATCTGTGTGTGTCTCTAGGTCTGTACTAACTTGAAGATCTGTGTGTGTCTCTAAGTCTGTCTGTACTAACTTGAAGATCTGTGTGTGTTTCTAGGTCTGTCTGACTAACTTGAAGATCTGTCTGTGTCTCTAGGTCTGTCTGTACTAACTTGAAGATATGTGTGTGTGTCTCTATGTCTGTATGTACTAACTTGAAGATCTGTGTGTGTCTCTAGGTCTGTATGTACTAACTCGAAGATCTGTGTGTCTCTAGGTCTGTATGTACTAACTTGAAGATATGTGTGTGTCTCTAGGTCTGTCTGTACTAACTTGAAGATATGTGTGTGTCTCTAGGTCTGTATGTACTAACTTGAAGATATGTGTGTGTCTCTAGGTCTGTATGTACTAACTTGAAGATCTGTGTGTGTCTCTAGGTCTGTCTGTACTAACTTGAAGATCTGTGTGTGTCTCTAGGTCTGTCTGTACTAACTTGAAGATCTGTGTGGGTATCTCCAGGTTCCGCCTGCCTGTTGTATTCGAGAGATCTTTAATTCTGGCTATTCTAACTTGAAGACTTGTGCAATGGAAGGACTGGCAGTACCCGATAGGATCCAATCTAAGGTCAGTCACATAAATCTAAGGTCAGTCACATCAATCTAAGGTCAGTCTAATCTGTTTAAATTTGACGTGAAATGTTAAAACTTAAAATGGAAGAAATTAATGGTTTTGTGTTGTCAATAACCTGCGGGAAAACAGCCGGAAAAGTTCCATATTTTTTATTTGTTAGATATTTTGGAATTTGCCAAAGGTAAAGAATTTTCGATTGTTTTGTACTTAAATTTAAATTTTATAAACTCTTTTCGTCATTTCTCTCAATAATGTTTATGGAGGAAGAAATTTTAAAATATTTGGAGGACGGACCCCTTTATTTCTGAGCGAGAGCTGACAGAGTTCAAGCGGCGTTAGGATTATAGTTACATTGGAGCTAAAGATTGTTAAAGCAGTGTTAGGTTTAGGGTTATAGTCGTGCTATATATTTCTAGAACAGTGTAAGGGTTAGAGTTATGGTTAGGCCTAAAGTTGTTGTAGATTTAGGGTTAGAGTTTGGATTAGAGTTTGTGTTCGAGTTAATTTTTTGGGTTAGATTTATTGTTTGCGTTAGAGTTATGGTTATTGTTTAAGTTGCGGTTAGAGTTAGAGTTAGGGTTAGAGCTAGGGTGAGAGTTTGGATAATTGTTTGGGTTTGGGTTAGGTTTAGACTTTTGTTTAGGACTAGGTTTAGAGTTATGGTTAGGAATAGAGTTTTGGCTTGAGATCAACTGTTCTAATTGTCTTTCTTCTCGTCTTGCTGTGGCTCTAGGGATGTTATGACACGGCATTCTCTCACCTGCAGTCAGCCAAGGCGAGCGTCGTCCTCAATTTCCTGGTGGTTACCATCATGTGGTCGGTAAGTGGGCGTGGTGTCGTAGTGGGAGGGGCTTGAGTCCAGTCATGATGTGGGCGTGTTGTTGCAGTGGGATGGGTCTTAGGGCACTCATCAGGTGGGCGTGTGTTGTGGTGGACGTGGTTTTAGGGCAGTCAGGTGGGCGTGGTGTTGTAGTGGACGGGGTTTGAGTGCTGTCATGAGGTGGGCGTGTTGTTGTAGTGGGTGGTGTTTAATGGCATTGATTAGGTGGGCGTGCAAATCTGATATTGGTGTTGTGTAGCGTCAGAGCAGCAGTGGGCGTGGTACAACATATAAGGCGGGTCTGCTATCCCAAGTTAGATAACAGTAGGCAGAGAATTCGCTCCAATTAGTAGATCTCTTACTTGGAACAAATTTACTAAAATAATAATTTCCTCTACTTCAAGGTGTAATCCACATCGAACTGTTCTGCATCGAATTCTCGGGTAGAAAGTGGTTCTCAAACTTTGGGTTGTTTTGAAGAAGAAAAAATATATAAAAATTTTTATTCCATGAGTTAGAACTCCTGACGTGTATATTAAATATAATAGTTCTTGAGCCGCAATTTCTTTGCCGCCTCTCGTTTCTAGTAAGAACATAGGTACCATTACTAATTACATCATTGATACCAAATGACATGGTTTTACTCTCCAACCCACAGATCATGGAGATGATACTCATAGTCATCCTCTTGATCAGCTTTAGTCATGGCAGAAATTCTTCCCTCGCATCGTCCAAACCAAGTGGCTCAGATAGGGTTACGCCCATAGTACCCCAAACAAGCGATTCGCAAGGTTCTTATTTAGAAGATATTCAACGGAAGCAAACACTAAATAAACCCCAACCGCAGAACGGAGCTGCAGAGGCCAGAACTGGCCTTCAGAATCAAAACCCTCCAGTTCAGAATCATTTGATCCAGGAACAGTATCCACTAGGACAGCTACAGAATCAAATAGGACAGTTACAGAGTCAACTAGGACAGCTACAGTATCCACTAGGACAGCAGCAGTATCCATTGGGACAGCAACAGTATCCATTGGGGCAGCAACAGTATCCATTGGGGCAGCAACAGTATCCTCTGGGACAGCAACAGTATCCAGTTGTACACCAACATATTCTATCTGTTCAACAGCAATATCCGACAGCGGTGCAACAAGCGGGGCAACAGGCGGGGAAAAAGGCGGGGCAACAGGCGGTTCTTGGTAGCCAGGCACAGCCCCCAATCAGCCAACCCAAGGCGCAAGATGAGACCTCAAAAATACAGGTACTTAAAACAGCAGGTCTTCACCAAAAACGCCAGGTCGTCCGTCCCGTCATGCCCTCAAACCGGCAGGCGACTGGTTTCCAAATTGTCAGTGTTTCCAAACATTTATGTTTCCATGGTAACAGGGGACACTACCCTGACAATTAACCAGTCGCCACGCGTTATTCCATAGCTTCCCTCTAAGGTTCTTTGCTCCGAGTGCAAAGTAAAATAATATCGTGTACAAAATTGCACAGCATCCATTTTGTGTGCAATATCTTATAAACTTTTACTCGGCGTCGGTCAGATATAAAGGGAACATTGGTCATACCTACTGCCATTTAACACGAATTATCTGCTCCTTTCTTATGATGCCATCATCAAGCCGTAAGTCAACTTTACTTTATTGTCCCACCTCAGAGGCATCACCTTGGTTTCACTCGGTGTGGTCCGTCTCCCCCCCCCCACTGGCGCCTGAGCCCAACCTCATGCGCCAAAGTTAGAGATATTTTTTTCAGAACTAAATTTGTTTCCATTCAAAGTTGCCATCCTTTATAATCACTCTATGTGTGTATGTTTATAATCACTCTATGTGTGTATGTTTATAATCACTCTATGTGTGTATGTTTATAATCACTCTATGTGTGTATGTTTATAATCACCTCCGTTACAAAGATGTGTGCAAGAGAGACCTCAAAGATATTGGCATTGACATAAAAGGCTGGGAGGAACTCGCTGGGGACAGGTGCAGTTGGAGACAGGCATTGACTGCTGGGCTAGAAGCAGGAGAAAGAAACCTGCAACAGGTCGCAGACGAAACTCGCCTAAAGAGGAAAAGCAGAGCAATTCAGCCAACCACTAGCACTACCTTTCAGTGTCAGAAGTGCAGCAAAAGCTGCCATTCGCGAGTGGGCTTGTACAGCCACAGCAGAAGCTGCAAGATCATGTGCGTAAATCCCACTGGAGCACAGAAAATTCTGTCGTCTCACGAGACTTAAGGAAGCCAAACAAACAAATGTGTTGTGTATGTTTATAATCACTCTATGTGTGTATGTTTTTTCGAAGTGCCTATGAATTCTCCGAGACATCCAACGGACAGAAGCTGTCTTTTATAGTTTT
Source organism: Ampullaceana balthica (assembly GCA_944989445.1). Lineage (NCBI taxonomy): Eukaryota > Metazoa > Mollusca > Gastropoda > Lymnaeidae > Ampullaceana > Ampullaceana balthica. The sequence continues at coordinate 296,419 of CALYLW010000381.1, read as the reverse complement.
ACTAGGTTGTGCTGCGGCACCGTGGCGCCTGCGACGCCCACTTTTTTAGGGCGCTTACGGCGCCCACCTTTTTCAAAAGTTCAACTAACTTGTCCGTGTATGATAAATACGTAATATTAAACTTCCTTAAATATACACAAGGTATCTTATAATATAGGTTGCAGGACGCCTACGGCGCCCACTTTTTTTTAATATCAAAAGCCCAAGTAACTTATCCTTGTATGATAAATACGAAATCTTCCTGAAATGTACACAAATTATTTATATAATTTTTTTTACAGTGCTAATCACCACATGATTTTTTAACTAATTTTAGAAAGCAGCGCACCAAATTACTGCACCAAAAAAATAACTCTTTGAGTCAGTCAGCACTGTTTACAACACAAATGCTGACGTCAAAGGTTCGTGCGTTGTTTTGGTTAATGTTAATCTGGAAACCAAAATGATTATGATTTTTAAGTCTATATTTTCAATTTTTAAAAAAAAGCAGAGTGATGTCCCTTAGCGTTAGACCAAAGTGAGTCAGTCATACATAATTGAGGGTAAATATATATATATGATATGATGGTGCTTTCCGTCTACGCAGTTTTAAATGGTATACATTGTATAGACCCTTAACAGCGATTTTAATTTTTCGGAATATCTAATCATTGACCCCAAAGTTTCGCTGTTAACCGCAATGTATTTTTTTCATCGTCATTCTAAACAAGTCGAGAAGCCATGCCCATATATACGAGTGACGGTAACAAGGCGCCGACACATGCACACGCAAACATTTCTTAGAAAAACCAACATTCATAGAGCAAAGAATACAATCATTCATAGAACGCCAACATTTATAGAACATTTATAGAACAACAACATTCATTAGAACACCAACATTCATTGAGCACAAACATTCATTGAGCACAAACATTCATTGAACACCAACATTCATAGAACACCAACATACATAGAACACCAACATTCATAGAACACCAACATTCATTGAACACAAACATTCATAGAACACCAACATTCATAGAACACCAACATTCATTGAACACCAACATTCATAGAACACCAACATTCATAGAACACCAACATTCATTGAACACAAACATTCATTGAACACCAACATTCATTGAACACCAACATTCATAGAACACCAACATTCATTGAACACCAACATTCATAGAACACCAACATTCATAGAACACCAACATTCATAGAACACCAACATTCATAGAACACCAACATTCATTGAACACCAACATTCATTGAGCACAAACATTCATTGAACACCAACATTCATTGAACACCAACATTCATAGAACACCAACATTCATTGAACACCAACATTCATAGAACACCAACATTCATTGAGCACAAACATTCATTGAACACCAACATTCATAGAACACCAACATTCATAGAACACCAACATTCATTGAACACCAACATTCATAGAACACCAACATTCATAGAACACCAACATTCATTGAACACCAACATTCATAGAACACCAACATTCATTGAACACCAACATTCATTGAGCACAAACATTCATTGAACACCAACATTCATTGAACACCAACATTCATAGAACACCAACATTCATTGAACACCAACATTCATAGAACACCAACATTCATTGAGCACAAACATTCATTGAACACCAACATTCATTGAGCACAAACATTCATTGAACACCAACATTCATTGAACACCAACATTCATAGAACACCAACATTCATAGAACACCAACATTCATTGAGCACAAACATTCATTGAACACCAACATTCATAGAACACCAACATTCATTGAACACCAACATTCATTGAACACCAACATTCATTGAACACCAACATTCATTGAGCACAAACATTCATTGAACACCAACATTCATAGAACACCAACATTCATTGAACACCAACATTCATTGAACACCAACATTCATAGAACACCAACATTCATTGAGCACAAACATTCATTGAACACCAACATTCATTGAACACCAACATTCATAGAACACCAACATTCATTGAGCACAAACATTCATTGAACACCAACATTCATTGAACACCAACATTCATAGAACACCAACATTCATTGAACACCAACATTCATAGAACACCAACATTCATTGAGCACAAACATTCATTGAACACCAACATTCATAGAACACCAACATTCATTGAACACCAACATTCATAGAACACCAACATTCATTGAACACCAACATTCATAGAACACCAACATTCATTGAACACCAACATTCATTGAACACCAACATTCATAGAACACCAACATTCATTGAGCACAAACATTCATTGAACACCAACATTCATAGAACACCAACATTCATTGAACACCAACATTCATTGAACACCAACATTCATAGAACACCAACATTCATTGAGCACAAACATTCATTGAACACCAACATTCATTGAACACCAACATTCATTGAACACCAACATTCATAGAACACCAACATTCATAGAACACCAACATTCATTGAACACCAACATTCATTGAACACCAACATTCATAGAGCACCAACATTCATTGAACACCAACATTCATAGAACACCAACATTCATAGAACACCAACATTCATTGAGCACAAACATTCATTGAACACCAACATTCATTGAACACCAACATTCATTGAACACCAACATTCATAGAGCACCAACATTCATTGAACACCAACATTCATAGAACACCAACATTCATAGAACACCAACATTCATAGAACACCAACATTCATAGAACACCAACATTCATTGAACACCAACATTCATTGAACACCAACATTCATTGAGCACAAACATTCATTGAACACCAACATTCATAGAACACCAACATTCATAGAACACCAACATTCATTGAGCACAAACATTCATTGAACACCAACATTCATAGAACACAAACATTCATTGAACACCAACATTCATAGAACACCAACATTCATAGAACACCAACATTCATAGAACACCAACATTCATAGAACACCAACATTCATTGAACACCAACATTCATAGAACACCAACATTCATTGAGCACAAACATTCATTGAACACCAACATTCATTGAACACCAACATTCATAGAACACCAACATTCATTGAACACCAACATTCATAGAACACCAACATTCATTGAACACCAACATTCATAGAACACCAACATTCATTGAGCACAAACATTCATTGAACACCAACATTCATTGAACACCAACATTCATAGAACACCAACATTCATAGAACACCAACATTCATAGAACACCAACATTCATAGAACACCAACATTCATAGAACACCAACATTCATAGAACACCAACATTCATTGAACACCAACATTCATTGAACACCAACATTCATTGAACACAAACATTCATTGAACACCAACATTCATAGAACACCAACATTCATAGAACACCAACATTCATAGAACACCAACATTCATAGAACACCAACATTCATAGAACACCAACATTCATAGAACACCAACATTCATAGAACACCAACATTCATAGAACACCAACATTCATTGAACACCAACATTCATAGAACACCAACATTCATTGAACACCAACATTCATAGAACACCAACATTCATTGAGCACAAACATTCATTGAACACCAACATTCATAGAACACCAACATTCATTGAGCACAAACATTCATTGAACACCAACATTCATAGAACACCAACATTCATAGAACACCAACATTCATAGAACACCAACATTCATAGAACACCAACATTCATTGAACACCAACATTCATAGAACACCAACATTCATAGAACACCAACATTCATAGAACACCAACATTCATAGAACACCAACATTCATAGAACACCAACATTCATTGAACACCAACATTCATAGAACACCAACATTCATTGAGCACAAACATTCATTGAACACCAACATTCATTGAACACCAACATTCATAGAACACCAACATTCATAGAACACCAACATTCATAGAACACCAACATTCATTGAGCACAAACATTCATAGAACACCAACATTCATAGAACACCAACATTCATTGAACACCAACATTCATTGAGCACAAACATTCATTGAACACCAACATTCATTGAACACAAACATTCATAGAACACCAACATTCATAGAACACCAACATTCATAGAACACCAACATTCATTGAACACCAACATTCATAGAACACCAACATTCATTGAGCACAAACATTCATTGAACACCAACATTCATTGAACACAAACATTCATTGAACACCAACATTCATTGAACACCAACATTCATAGAACACCAACATTCATTGAACACCAACATTCATTGAACACAAACATTCATTGAGCACAAACATTCATTGAACACCAACATTCATTGAACACAAACATTCATTGAACACCAACATTCATTGAACACCAACATTCATTGAACACCAACATTCATAGAACACCAACATTCATTGAGCACAAACATTCATTGAACACCAACATTCATAGAACACCAACATTCATTGAACACCAACATTCATAGAACACCAACATTCATAGAACACCAACATTCATTGAGCACAAACATTCATTGAACACCAACATTCATTGAACACCAACATTCATAGAACACCAACATTCATAGAACACCAACATTCATAGAACACCAACATTCATTGAACACCAACATTCATTGAACACCAACATTCATAGAACACCAACATACATAGAACACCAACATTCATTGAACACCAACATTCATAGAACACCAACATTCATAGAACACCAACATTCATAGAACACCAACATTCATTGAACACCAACATTCATAGAACACCAACATTCATTGAACACCAACATACATAGAACACCAACATTCATTGAACACCAACATTCATAGAACACCAACATTCATAGAACACCAACATTCATAGAACACCAACATTCATTGAACACCAACATTCATAGAACACCAACATTCATTGAACACCAACATACATAGAACACCAACATTCATAGAACACCAACATTCATAGAACACCAACATTCATTGAACACCAACATTCATAGAACACCAACATTCATAGAACACCAACATTCATTGAGCACAAACATTCATTGAACACCAACATTCATTGAACACCAACATTCATAGAACACCAACATTCATAGAACACCAACATTCATAGAACACCAACATTCATAGAACACCAACATTCATTGAACACCAACATTCATTGAACACCAACATTCATTGAACACCAACATTCATTGAACACCAACATTCATAGAACACCAACATACATAGAACACCAACATTCATTGAACACCAACATTCATTGAGCACAAACATTCATTGAACACCAACATTCATAGAACACCAACATTCATTGAACACCAACATTCATAGAACACCAACATTCATTGAACACCAACATTCATTGAACACCAACATTCATTGAACACCAACATTCATTGAGCACAAACATTCATTGAACACCAACATTCATAGAACACCAACATTCATAGAACACCAACATTCATAGAACACCAACATTCATAGAACACCAACATTCATAGAACACCAACATTCATTGAACACCAACATTCATAGAACACCAACATTCATAGAACACCAACATTCATTGAGCACAAACATTCATTGAACACCAACATTCATTGAACACCAACATTCATTGAACACCAACATTCATAGAACACCAACATTCATAGAACACCAACATTCATAGAACACCAACATTCATAGAACACCAACATTCATTGAACACCAACATTCATAGAACACCAACATTCATAGAACACCAACATTCATAGAACACCAACATTCATAGAACACCAACATTCATAGAACACCAACATTCATAGAACACCAACATTCATTGAACACCAACATTCATAGAACACCAACATTCATTGAGCACAAACATTCATTGAACACCAACATTCATAGAACACCAACATTCATAGAACGCAAACATTAATTGAACACAGACATTCATTGAACACCGATATTTATAGAGCACCAGCAGTCATATAGTTCCGCTGTTCATGTTTTTACATCACCAACTTTCAACAGCTCATATTTTTCTCTCATATTTCTTCAGAGGCGAACATCCGTCTCGGGGCTGAGGGCTCAGAAACAAGGTAGTGACGTATCCTTTACCATGCCCATTAATGTGACGCCCATGGAGACAGCGCAGGAAGTTGTCAAAAAATACGCCACTCCTAAAGTGTGGCCGCTGATGAAGCCGAGTTCTTCCAATCACCTTCAAGTCGGTAGAATAAAGTCAACAACTATCTGGTAACATGTCAGCAAGGTAAGCCGTAAGGGTAAAACTGGGTGATGACGAGTTAGGGTTATGGTAAAACTGGGTGATGACGAGTTAGGGTTAGGGTAAAACTGGGTGATGACGAGTTAGGGTTAGGGTAAAACTGGGTGATGACGAGTTAGGGTTAGGGTAAAACTGGGTGATGACGAGTTAGGGTTATGGTAAAACTGGGTGATGACGAGTTAGGGTTATGGTAAAACTGGGTGATGACGAGTTAGGTTTAGGGTCAAAACTGGGTGATGACGAGTTAGGGTTATGGTAAAACTGGGTGATGACGAGTTAGGGTTAGGGTCAAAACTGGGTGATGACGAGTTAGGGTTAGGGTAAAACTGGGTGATGACGAGTTAGGGTTATGGTAAAACTGGGTGATGACGAGTTAGGGTTATGGTAAAACTGGGTGATGACGAGTTAGGGTTAGGGTAAAACTGGATGAGGACGAGTTAGGGTTAGGGTAAAACTGGGTGATGACGAGTTAGGGTTAGGGTAAAACTGGATGAGGACGAGTCAGTTCGTGTTAGGGTAAAACTGGATGAGGACGAGTCAGTTGGGGTTAGGCCATTGTTCCCTCTAAGGTTCATTGGCCCGTGTGCAAAGTAAAAAAACGTCATGTGCAAAGTTGCACAGCATCCATTTTTGTGCTATATTTTTATAAAATTTGATGCGTGGTGATTCTAATCTGCTGCGCGACGTTGGTCACGTATCTGCGTGGTCGCGCAGCTTAAAGGGAACATTGGTTAGGGTCCATCGGGATGAGGACGAAACAGTTAGGGTTGGTGTAAGTCTGTTACAGTCTGCCTGTAAGTCTGTTACAGTATGCCTGTAAGTCTGTTACAGTATGCCTGTAATTCTGTTATAGTCTGCCTGTAATTCTGTTATAGTCTGCCTGTAATTCTGTTATAGTCTGCCTGTAATTCTGTTATAGTCTGCCTGTAATTCTGTTATAGTCTGCCTGTAAGTCTGTTACAGTATGCCTGTAAGTCTGTTACAGTATGCCTGTAATTCTGTTATAGTCTGCCTGTAAGGATGGGGTAATGCCTGCGTATTTTTTTAGTGTCACATAGAAGTAAACTTTAACCACATTATATTATTTGGTTCATGCACATTTAACTGACACCTTAGAAATAAATTATCACATTTTTTCATGCCTTATATTAACTTCACCGTCGACTCTTTCCTTTATGGTTCCAAAAACAAGAGACAAAAATGACCCACTTCCCGTGATGTTATGGAGCTGAAATTTTGAACATAGACTTGTGACACCGAACAATGCGTTGTATCAAAATTTCGAATGTACCGTAATTAAATTAATCCATTTTTAGTTTATCTCTATGTAACTATATGTAACCGTCTTCTATTTTTTACATCCACGTGTCACTGGAGCTCACTCCAGCCATCTATGACCACATCCCGGTGTTTTACAGCAAGGGGAGTTCAGTCAGTTTCAGTCTGTAAATGTTTGTCGCGCGGTGCATATTATATTGCACTTAATCAATAATTTTATTTATGTCTCAAATATAAGGGATTTATAGTCAAGTACGTTTTTTTTATAGGTTGTTTAATTGTTTATTATTAACGTTACGGTTATTGCTGCGTCATAGGAAAAAGAAAATATACCAAGACTTCGATTACAAGATCTTCATTTAGCGGCCATTAAAAATAATATCTTGACTTAGCGACCATTAAAAACATGGATCCTAGAGCGTGTTTTCAGCGTAATTTCAAAAACATTGCTAAAGACTTATAAACTAATTGACTGACGAAAAGTTTCAAAAATGATAAACAAAAACATATTTAAATAATAGTATGTGAGTCCTAGCAAAAAAATAACCAATCACCACCGTCGAGTATTCACTTTTACACCAGAGTCGGATTTATAATGTTCCCGGGGTGAGAAGGGGATAGAACCGAAGCATGAGTTAGTTGTCAGATGTGTGCCTAACTAAATGATATTATTTTCATTTTTAAAAGCATTGTATTCCTATTAAGTTCCGTAACTTTCTTCTTCTAATTTTCCCTAAAGAAGGTTTTGCCACCTAGAACATGTTGATACCCAGAAATCTCCTATTTCAAGATGACTCTGTCCTAGTGTGAACCTGGAGAACGTGTCCTAGTGTGAACCTGGGGAACATGTCCTAGTGTGAACCTGGGGAACATGTCCTAGTGTGAACCTGGGGAACATGTCCTAGTGTGAACCTGGGGAACATGTCCTAGTTGGAACCTGGGGAACATGTCCTAGTTGGAACCTGGGGAACATGTCCTAGTGTGAACCTGGGGAACATGTCCTAGTTGGAACCTGGGGAACATGTCCTAGTGTGAACCTGGGGAACATGTCCTAGTGTGAACCTGGGGAACATGTCCTAGTTGGAACCTGGGGAACATGTCCTAGTATGAACCTGGGGAACATGTCCTAGTGTGAACCTGGGGAACATGTCCTAGTTGGAACCTGGGGAACATGTCCTAGTTGGAACCTGGGGAACATGTCCTAGTGTGAACCTGGGGAACATGTCCTAGTGTGAACCTGGGGAACATGTCCTAGTTGAAACCTGGGGAACATGTCCTAGTGTGAACCTTGGGAACATGTCCTAGTGTGAACCTGGGGAACATGTCCTAGTTGGAACCTGGGGAACATGTCCTAGTTGGAACCTGGGGAACATGTCCTAGTGTGAACCTGGGGAACATGTCCTAGTTGGAACCTGGGGAACATGTCCTAGTTGGAACCTGGGGAACATGTCCTAGTATGAACCTGGGGAACATGTCCTAGTGTGAACCTGGGGAACATGTCCTAGTTGGAACCTGGGGAACATGTCCTAGTTGGAACCTGGGGAACATGTCCTAGTGTGAACCTGGGGAACATGTTCTAGTGTGAACCTGGGGAACATGTCCTAGTTGAAACCTGGGGAACATGTCCTAGTGTGAACCTTGGGAACATGTCCTAGTGTGAACCTGGGGAACATGTCCTAGTTGGAACCTGGGGAACATGTCCTAGTTGGAACCTGGGGAACATGTCCTAGTGTGAACCTGGGGAACATGTCCTAGTTGGAACCTGGGGAACATGTCCTAGTGTGAACCTGGGGAACATGTCCTAGTGTGAACCTGGGGAACATGTCCTAGTGTGAACCTGGGGAACATGTCCTAGTTGGAACCTGGGGAACGTGTCCTAGTTGGAACCTGGGGAACATGTCCTAGTTGGAACCTGGGGAACATGTCCTAGTTTGAACCTGGGGAACGTGTCCTAGTTGGAACCTGGGGAACATGTCCTAGTTGGAACCTGGGGAACATGTCCTAGTGTGAACATGGGGAACGTGTCCTAGTTAGAACCTGGGGAACATGCCCTAGTGTGAACCTGGGGAACGTTTCCTAATTCGAACCTGGGGAACGTGTCCTAGTTGGAACCTGGGGAACGTGTCCTAGTTGGAACCTGGGGAACGTGTCCTGGTTGGAACCTGGGGAACATGTCCTAGTTGGAACCTGGGGAACATGTCCTAGTGTGAACATGGGGAACATGTCCTAGTTGGAACCTGGGGAACATGTCCTAGTGTGAACCTGGGGAACATGTCCTAGTTGGAACCTGGGGAACATGCCCTAGTTTGAACCTGGGGAACGTGTCCTAGTTGGAACCTGGGGAACGTGTCCTGGTTGGAACCTGGGGAATATGTCCTAGTGTGAACCTGGGGAACGTGTCCTAGTTGGAACCTGGGGAACGTGTCCTAGTTGGAACCTGGGGAACATGTCCTAGTGTGAACCTGGGGAACATGTCCTAGTGTGAATCTGGGGAACGTGTCCTAGTTGGAACCTGGGGAACGTGTCCTAGTTGGAACCTGGGGAAAGTTCCCTAGTTGGAACCTGGGGAACATGTCCTAGTGTGAACCTGGGGAACGTGTCCTAGTTGGAACCTGGGGAACGTGTCCTAGTTGGAACCTGGGAAACATGTCCTAGTGTGAACCTGAGGAACATGTCCTAGTGTGAACCTGGGGAACGTGTCCTAGTTCGAACCTGGGGAACATTTCCTAGTGTGAACCTCGGGAACATGTCCTAGTGTGAACCTGGGGAACATGTCCTAGTGTGAACCTGGGGAACATGTCCTAGTGTGAACCTGGGGAACGTGTCCTAGTTGGAACCTGGGGAACGTGTCCTAGTTGGAACCTGGGGAACATGTCCTAGTGTGAACCTGGGGAACGTGTCCTAGTTGGAACCTGGGGAACGTGTCCTAGTTGGAACCTGGGGAACATGTCCTAGTGTGAACCTGGGGAACATGTCCTAGTTGGAACCTGGGGAACATGTCCTAGTTGGAACCTGGGGAACATGTCCTAGTGTGAACCTGGGGAACATGTCCTAGTTGGAACCTGGGGAACGTGTCCTAGTTGGAACCTGGGGAACATGTCCTAGTTGGAACCTGGGGAACATGTCCTAGTTTGAACCTGGGGAACGTGTCCTAGTTGGAACCTGGGGAACATGTCCTAGTTGGAACCTGGGGAACATGTCCTAGTGTGAACCTGGGGAACATGTCCTAGTTAGAACCTGGGGAACATGCCCTAGTGTGAACCTGGGGAACGTTTCCTAATTCGAACCTGGGGAACGTGTCTTAGTTGGAACCTGGGGAACGTGTCCTAGTTGGAACCTGGGGAACGTGTCCTGGTTGGAACCTGGGGAACATGTCCTAGTTGGAACCTGGGGAACATGTCCTAGTGTGAACATGGGGAACATGTCCTAGTTGGAACCTGGGGAACATGTCCTAGTGTGAACCTGGGGAACATGTCCTAGTTGGAACCTGGGGAACATGCCCTAGTTTGAACCTGGGGAACGTGTCCTAGTTGGAACCTGGGGAACGTGTCCTTGTTGGAACCTGGGGAATGTGTCCTAGTGTGAACCTGGGGAACGTGTCCTAATTGGAACCTGGGGAACGTGTCCTAGTTGGAACCTGGGGAACATGTCCTAGTGTGAACCTGGGGAACATGTCCTAGTGTGAATCTGGGGAACGTGTCCTAGTTGGAACCTGGGGAACGTCTCCTAGTTGGAACCTGGGGAAAGTGCCCTAGTTGGAATCTGGGGAACATGTCCTAGTGTGAACCTGGGGAACGTGTCCTAGTTGGAACCTGGGGAACATGTCCTAGTTGGAACCTGGGGAACATTTCCTAGTGTGAACCTGGGGAACATGTCCTAGTGTGAACCTGGGGAACATGTCCTAGTGTGAACCTGGGGAACATGTCCTAGTGTGAACCTGGGGAACGTGTCCTAGTTGGAACCTGGGGAACGTGTCCTAGTTGGAACCTGGGTAACATGTCCTAGTGTGAACCTGGGGAACGTGTCCTAGTTGGAACCTGGGGAACGTGTCCTAGTTGGAACCTGGGGAACATGTCCTAGTGTGAACCTGGGGAACATGTCCTAGTTGGAACCTGGGGAACATGTCCTAGTTGGAACCTGGGGAACATGTCCTAGTGTGAACCTGGGGAACATGTCCTAGTTGGAACCTGGGGAACATGTCCTAGTTGGAACCTGGGGAACGTGTCCTAGTTGGAATCTGGGGAACGTGTCCTAGTTGGAACCTGGGGAACGTGTCCTAGTTGGAACCTGGGGAACATGTCCTATTTGGAACCTGGTGAACATGTCCTAGTGTGAACCTGGGGAACATGTCCTAGTGTGAATCTGGGGAACATGTCCTAGTGTGAACCTGGGGAACATGTCCTAGTTGGAACCTGGGGAACATGTCCTAGTGTGAACCTGGGGAACATTTCCTAGTTGGAACCTGGGGAACATGTCCTAGTGTGAACCTGGGGAACATGTCCTAGTTGGAACCTGGGGAACATGTCCTAGTTGGAACCTGGGGAACATGTCCTAGTGTGAACCTGGGGAACGTGTCCTAGTTGGAACCTGGGGAACATGTTCTAGTGTGAACCTGGGGAACATGTCCTAGTTGGAACCTGGGGAACATGTCCTAGTGTGAACCTGGGGAACGTGTCCTAGTTGGAACCTGGGGAACATGTCCTAGTGTGAACCTGGGGAACATGTCCTAGTTGGAACCTGGGGAACATGTCCTAGTGTGAACCTGGGGAACGTGTCCTAGTTGGAACCTGGGGAACATGTCCTAGTGTGAACCTGGGGAACGTGTCCTAATTGGAACCTGGGGAACATGTCCTAGTGTGAACCTGGGGAACAAGTGTTCAAGGATAAAGCTGTCAAACTGAAGGAATGCTTGTGCTCATATCAAAGTCTTTAGACATACCATCGTAACATCTACCATCTTAGAATATAAATCTTGTAATCTACCATCTTAGAATATAAATCTTATAATCGACCATCTTAGAATATACCCTCTTTGATTATACAATTAAAAGAATCGCTTAATTTATCTAACATCTTATAATTTACCATCTTAGAATCTACCATCCTAGAACTTATAATTTTAGAATCTGCCAACTTAGAATTTACCATCTTAGGATTTACCATCTTACTATCTACCATCTTAGAATTTACCATCTTAGAATCTACCACCTTGGAATTTAATTTAATTTCTTAAGAATCTACCATCTTAGATTATACACTGGTAGAATCGCTTAAAGTATCTAGCATCTTAGAATTCCCCATCTTAGAATCTACCATCTTAGAAGTTTTTATCTTAGAATTCCCCATCTTAGAATCTACCATCTTAGAATTCCCCATCTTAGATTTTACAATCCTACAATCATTATCTTGTCTAATATTTTAGAATTTCGCCTTTAAATGACGCAAGACTTCAGCTGAATGATTTAGAGGAAAAAAATAATTAAAACTTGAACGCTACCAACGAGTCTCAACCTGTGACATTGACGGGGTCTACGGTATCCATGATTATAGTCTTCAAAGATCTCTATGTTTATATGCCTTGCTCTTATGTTGGTAACCTAGAAAATAAAGGATTTTCAAATAATTTTTATTTTAATTTTATATATGTATTAATGTTGTTTTTTTATTGTGTGTGTGCGCGTGAACTAGAAAATGTATTTTGAGATATTCAATGCACCAAATAAGATCTTAGAACTTCATTGTTTATCCATGATCACAGTCATATAAAGGAAATTGTTTTAAATTGGCTTCTACTCATATGCTTGGGTTGTAGATTGGTTTGAAATCAGCTTTCAAAGTTAGCTCAATCGCGTCATCATTATGAGCCTATCCTTTGGCTGGTATATTTTTTTTACATATTTATCAGTGGCGTAGCGAGGGGCGGCGGGGCTGGCAAATGCCCCGGACGGCACTTTTATAGGGGCGGCAAATTCCTAGTTGTTAATTAATTTCTATGAAAGACAATTTTGAAAGAAAGTGGAGCTTTTCATCAAAATAAAATAGAAACCAAATAAGAAATTAATGAAAGAAAAAAATGTACTATCCTATAATATGTCAACAATTATTCTGCCGATATTCAAACTCAATATTGTATATAAATTATTCTGTTACTTATGATGATGAACAGAAAAACCAAGAGGCTTCAGTAGCATGAGAACGCACCACTTATCTTCTGGGTTAACTTAATGGATTCTTTAATATCGACAGCCGCTCCTGTTGTAGAAGCGAAAATTGATGTACCCTATTAATTGTAAACATTAGCCAATTTAACATTGTTTGGGGTGGCAAATCTATAGTTGTTAATTAGTTTATAAAAATAAAAGCTTTAAATTAAGTTTATTGAAAGAAAAGAAAAGCCAAGGTAAAAGTTAATAAAATAAATGAAGGATCTGGTAAAATACGTGAACTTTTCTAATGCCAAAACTTTAAATGCCATAATGAATCTAACTAAATTCTTTTGATGCTAAAGCTACTGAAATGAATAACCAAGGGGATGAAGTAATTAAGAACATGACACTGATGTGCTGGTACCTATAACTGATTCAAGTTTTTCAGCCACTCACCTTGTAGAAGCTAAAATTGTTGTATCCATTAAATTCCAACTACTACTAAAACAACACACATGGACTAAATTGATATATGTACATTACTATGAGGGCATCAAGATTGAAAGAAAGTCCAACAGACACTGTATTAACATTAACTTCTTCAAAATAGACACGGATCTTACACCCAATAGAGATGAGTCGGAAACGTGAGGATGATTTTAACGTAAGTAAATTACTAGGAAAAATTGTTAGCGTACTTATATGGCGTATTCTCCTAAAGCATCATCATTTTAATGTTAATGTCTTCTGTTTTGTAGCATAAACAAAAATAATGAACAAATTTGCTTATCTAAAGGAATAATAGTTGACACAAAATAAATTCAAATGTAGCCACTTTTGAATAAGTGCTAAACATTGCCAAAGTATTTGCAAATGGAAGGAATCAGACATCGGATAAAAAACGATTAGACTATTAAAAAAGAACAATAAGTTGTTCAAAAATATAGCAAAACAAAGGGGCAAGAAGCTCGTGTTATAATGTTTGACATTATTAAATCCTTGCAAAATAGAATTTGGCTTTTCGTAATCACAGAGAGGAATATACTAGTTCAAATATAGGCAATATTCTGCATCTGCAACACAGTGTACGATCAAGTGCTTCGCGAAAAAATTTTGCAAAATGATTTTTTTTTAAATATTAAAAAAACTTGTCCCCTCGAATTAAAAATGAGACCATTGCAGTTTTATGAGACGCGGTTCGCAAAAAATGAATCGTTTAGGTACATTAAAACAAATATGATTCCGTTGTATGCGTTAGCTCTCAATATTTCACATCAGAATCAAACGAATCCGGTTGTGTAATATGTAAAGATTGAACATCAGAAAGTAGATGCTGTAGAATCTTTCATAGGCTTCATTGGGAAAAAAAACATTTAATCTTCTTATGAAATCTCGAAAATGATTTTAAATAAGTTTAAAGCTGATGGTCAAAAATATAATGGACTGTTCAGGCCCAGCGTGTGTTATTACTGATTTACTGCTGTTAACTTAATTGTATGCAGGAGTTCAAGAAACTTTAAGACATAAATCTCAATGTCAAATCTCGCTCAAACAGTTTATTACATTTTTTTTTCACCTGAAACAAAATTTCGAACTATTTTTAGTACACTAGAACGTTGTTACGCATTTCCCCCCATATCCATACACTTTGGAAAGCTCTAATTGCTGCTACAGGCAATGCATTAAACTGACTTCAGGATACAAAAAAGTGAATATACCATGAAGCCATTTTGACACTTTTTTAGGCTATAAAAAAACTGACGGAGGCAGACGAAAATTTTAACACACGAAAAGATGCAGGAACTTTGCTAGTCACAATGCAATTTTTTTTCTGGACATTAGGAAACATGTACTTTATGAAGTCAATGAAGCGCAAAATTATTTACAAATGTATTGTGCAAAAATGCTTTGCAAAAGCTACTCAGAGAAACTAATGGACTACTTAAAGGATGCTTTGAATTTCACTAAAACTTAATGTGGATTCCTCACGATTTTAATTGTACCTTCACGTCAAAAACGAGTGAGAAAATTTTGGCGATCAAAGCGAATAGGGGCCGTCCAGAAAGTACGTCACGCTATTTTTGAACATTTTAACTCCCCCCTCCCCCTTGTCACAAACTGTCACACATTTAGACCCCCCCCCTAAAGTACGTCACTCATTCGAACAAAAATGTTGTTTTTTATTATTAAAATAATCAAAATTTAATATAAAACAGCGTGACGCCACACTTGGCTGGACACCCCCCTCCCCCCTGTCACAAACTGTCACACTTTCTTACACCCCCTCCCCCCCCTCTGGAGCGTGACGTACTTTATGGACGGCCCCATATATATTCATGCTATGTAGAGAAATAGTTGAGAAGAAAGTTGTAGTCCTCATAAGATGAGGTTACTGTAGATATTCAAGCGAGGTTTAGCATTTATGATTTTCATACACCCTTTACGTAACCTAGGAGCTAGTTTAGATTTTAAGCAAGAAATGGCTGACAACATTGATACATTAAAGACTGTGCCATGAAGAAAAGCAGAAAACTTAATTATGTTTTTTAATGAAAGCTTTCCTATTTATTACTAATATAAAGAATGAATAGTGTCCTTATTATTAATTTCTAAAACAATGTGTCTTTCCTTTAGAGGATATATGTATTTTCTCGGGGGGGGGGCGGCAAACATGGGTTCTGTCCCGGGCGGCAGATACCAACGCTACGCTGATATTTATACATTCTTTATTTCATTCTTTCTGTGGATAAGATGAATAAAATCAATTTTAGCGACTTCCTGTTATATGTTGTTGTTGTTGTTGTTGTTCGTCCGTCGTGGTCGACGATGACCACTCTCATCAAATTTGCTAGGCCACCACAGGTGTCCTCTGGTGGCTTATTAACCCTATTCTGGCACGAAAATGGCGTCCGCATGTCGGACAAGAGATGGATGGGGTCCCTTCAGGAGGGTTTTGGATACGGTCCTTCCTGTTATATATATATATATATATATATATATATATATATATATATATATATTAGCATAAATGGAATACAATGCGTTCAACCTTTAAATAAAAATTAGAGCGAATATAAAGCCTATTCTTGTCATGACTGACTGAATGATCCTGAGTGCTAATCACTGTAAACATCTGTGAAATGTGTCAACTATTATTTCAATAAATATTACAGTTATATATAAAGCTCTTTCTCTTGTCTTAAATTATTATTTTCGCCTTTTATTCATACCATCGAACGTTAAAGACGTATAAATTTACGTGAATAGACATATAAATGAACGTTAGTAGCTCTACAAATAAACGCGAATAGACCTAGAAATGATCGTTAGTATACAAACAAATGAAAGTTGTCTGTTAATTTTTTTTAAAGACTTTGCCACTGGTGACTTTTGATCTGTGAATGCCACTGTTCTAGACCATAGAGGGGACCTTGTATTTAAATTTTAGATATTTATTAGTATTTAAAGTGAAATAAGGTGTGCATAAATAAGGTGTGCATTTACATTATTTAAGAGACCTATTTAGTAATTTTGGACTTATCAGATGAACCCGCTGTCTTGGATACACCAAAATATGTGACAAGGCAACGCCCAACTTTTATTTTCCTTCGTGGGTGGGGGGGGGGAATAACTTAGTGGATGGCCTTAGCATGACTTTGTTTAGAGACATCTGGTAGTGTGTGCAAAGAGATTCTATTAAAAGAATCGTCCATCTATTAGCTGAGACACAATCTGAAAATGATGATCGTATTTGCCCTCAACTTTATTAGGGCTTGCCCACAGTCCAGCTTTATAGGTGCTACCATAGTTAGTATAATAGATACTACGATATATATTAAAATTAAAATAGATACCACAATAGATACCAGAATCTCTACGATAATAGATACCACAACACAATATAATTGTCCTTGATTCGATCCTCTGCTATTTACAAAGTTTAACTACAAAAGATTCGTTTAAAATTTGTCAATTAATTCGAAGCTCTTATTCTTCTGTTTATCAATGCCCTGATCATCATGGCTACTGTACAAATGTTAAAGGTTTTTTTTCCCTACGCCCGAGAAGATGGTACAGTTGTTTTTATTTCAAACCAATTAGCACATTGAGACATGCACATTCAGGGCAAGAATTTTAAGATTTTGATGAACTATTTCATCGACAGTCTACACACGGGAATCATAAAGTTAATTGGTAACGACACCGTATTATCTTTTCATCCATTTCTTTTCTAATCCTAAATTTAGTTTTTAGTTTAAGAAAATTATCTTACCTCTCAACAAGTCGGAAGTTCATATTTTTTACAGCACAGGATAAACAAACCCAAGAATACTCCATCAATCTTACATCGCTAACACGGCAACTTTTTTGGTTTTCGCTTGGAAAAAAACAAGGAAAAAATCCAATTGATGCCTTAACGAAATAATTACTATAAATAAATCGTCTCCCTAGTACCAAAAACCAATTAGGATATTTCTACTATCCCAGGATCAGACTCAATCAGAGCTATGGTTAAAATCCCCACATTCACACATTAATCATTAATATTCATGGTCATAGTATTATAGTATAGCAATACGGGACTCCGTGATTGCAAGCAGATTTTCTTATGTACCAAGTATTAGTGTTATATCGACTAGCAT
Source organism: Ampullaceana balthica (assembly GCA_944989445.1). Taxonomy (NCBI): domain Eukaryota; kingdom Metazoa; phylum Mollusca; class Gastropoda; family Lymnaeidae; genus Ampullaceana; species Ampullaceana balthica. Next base: position 278,016 of record CALYLW010000381.1, on the reverse strand, counting down.
TGTTTACAGATGCTAAGTACGACAAATACATCTACTAACAGACTTGGTAAGTTTTTAAGCCAGTTACATTAGCGGATTTAGTGTTTAAGCTTGTAAATAAAACTACATTAAGTGCTGGTTTCACCTGACCTATAACCTTTAATCCTGATTTAAAAACTTTCATCTTCACACATCAAATACCTAAAAGATTGCCCTTGTGTTACCGTAAACAGTGTTGCTCATTAACAGAGGCGTCACTCGGGTTAGTGTCACCCAGTGCGTTAGCTCATGTTGTCACCCCCTCACGTTTTACCCCATAGACCTCCTCTAAGTCTGTCAGTGCCAAATGACGGTAACATACATAAATGTACCCTTTGGTGTCACCCCTTGCGATGGTGTCACCCGGTGCGGCCCGCATCTCCCTAGTGACTCCTCTGCTCATTAGTAGTTTCAGTCTTAATATCACAAAAATAATACAACCCCTAGATGGACATGGGTATTAAAAAAAAACACTTTGCTCATTCGTTATGCAAGAACAAACACACACTATTTTTCATTCTTCTAGTCGGGAATTCGGGCGTGGTAAGGGTTGCCTGAAGAAAGCAGGAAAACAAACACTCTATAGGTCAGCGGTTCTCAACCTGTGGGTGAAGACATCAACCTGAAAGAAAATGACACGAGTGACAAATTGAGGCTGAAATAAAGACGAAGGGGAGACGGGGGGGGGGCGGGGTCACGCGTCAACATGTCAGCGAGATTACGTTTTTATTAACCACGTTTTATTAACTCGCTTTCGTTCCCGTGGCATTGTTTGTCCAAGATTTTTTTCAAATCTGCCAACGTAAAATTAAACCACTTCTGATAGTCCTAGAGAGCTCAAAATTTTACCACAGATAGATCTTGGATGACAATGCATTGTATCAAAAAAAAATTTCAGATCGATCAAATGTACCGTGATTAAATTATTGAACTTTTTAGTTTATCTATAGTCTATATATAAGCATCTGTACCGCCTGCTTTTGTTGACATCCGTGAGTTCACCCCGTGACCACATCACAATGTTTTTAAAACGTTGGGCGGGCGCTTGTGAGGTGTTTGGTAAAAAAAAATAGAGGTAAAAAAATATTTTAAGAAACCAGGTTGTTATAAGTGGAATAAAAAGAATAAAATAAATAGAAGTTAAAAAAAAGATTTTTAAAAACCACGTTTTTATAAGCGGACTAAAAAGAAGAAAATAAGTTAAAACTTATTAGTTCAAGTACTTTCATTTAATATGACTAAAAACGTGGGGCGGGTGTTTGGTATAAAAATTAAATATTTCTAATTTAGAAAGCAAAAGAGAGCTCTATAAGTGAGAGAATGAGTGAACCGCATAAGTTAAACCTCATAAGCACCCGCCCCGCGTTTTTAGTCATATTAAATCGAAATACTTGAACTTATAAGTTTTAACTTATTTTCTTCTTTTAAGTCCGCTTATAAAAACTTGGTTTTTAAAAATCTTTTTGTTACTTCTATTTATTTTGTTCCTTCGCCAACCTGCAATGTCAGGACATATTACGTTATTACGAAATTATCTTACGAGATATGAGATCTTATATCTCCAATCTGCAATGACATGACATGATATTATAATGTAACTAATCTGATGAGATCCTGTCGTCTTAACAACAGAGTCAATATCCAGCTTCACATCACTAGAGTCTACTATGGTATTTGTTTGTTCATGGTTAAACAGCCTGCTAGCAGCCTCAATGGCGGTCACCTTGGTGAGTACCAGCGATGACGTCACGGAATCATGTCTGGCTCATTTAGTTTTACAATCCATCAACCACTTTGCCGTTTTCAGCCAGCCGCGTCTCCTGTAGACATGCAATGTCGATGCCGAGACGGGAAAGTTCCCTGTCACTGACCGCTGTCTTCCTTATATCTTCCGCACATGAGGGGTCAGAGTTAAAACCAGTGCAGAGGGTTCTGACATTCCAGCTTGCTAAACGAAGTGCTGGTAACTTCTTTCTTATTTTTTCAGTTGGTGCTTGGGTTTATGGCTCGCTTGTTGAGTTGATCGATCTGAGCCCCATGCACCCAATGGGGCAGGCGAGCCATGACGGAACATCACCTTACTGGCTGGGGGCTGCCCAGCTTAAGGCGGGCGGTAGATGCTCAGTGAGACATGGCGATCTCTCCCACCGTCTGGAACGACCCCTGGCGCCTAGCTCTACGCCAATTGAGCAATGGCTTATAACCGGTAACTGCCGCTCCACGTGTTGTGTCTACGCCTTGCGGCGAAGCTGGAGTGACCTCTCCAGGATTGGGTCGAGGAGGTAGAGAAGGAAAAAAAAACTCACAGGAGGCTACGATAGCCTAGGCAGAGCTTTAGAAAGACCAGCTGTTGCCCAGGCAGCAGGCCCTCTCTCTCCACACAGATGGTGATTCCAGGGGAACAGCTTAGCTGATACAACAAGGTGCCATCTGCATCGCAGGAGTTGCCAGAGATATAGCGCATCGCAATAAAACTGCCTGAGGGAATCCGTCTCCTGATTTTCTGTTAGGGTTTACTCCCTTAGTCTCTCCGTGAACAGGTGTGGCCGCGAGACAGCGGAGGTTTGAGATTGGAGTTTCCCTCTCCTAGATGAGCTACCTATCAAGATTAACGAGCCACATCTGCCACAATCCATCTCCGGCAAACAAAAAGAAGGGAAAAAAATGTCTAACTCACTACATCTCGTAAACAAAACGACTAGTGTGTAACTCACTAACCTAAACTACAACATTATCTCGTAAACAAAACGACTAGTGTGTAACTCACTAACCTAAACTACAACATTATCTCGTAAACAAAACGACTAGTGTGTAACTCACTAACCTAAACTACAACATTATCTCGTAAACAAAACGACTAGTGTGTAACTCACTAACCTAAACTACAACATTATCTCGTAAACAAAACGACTAGTGTGTAACTCACTAACCTAAACTACAACATTATCTCGTAAACAAAACGACTAGTGTGTAACTCACTAACCTAAACTACAACATTATCTCGTAAACAAAACGAATAGTGTGTAACTCACTAACCTAAACTACAACATTATCTCGTAAACAAAACGACTAGTGTGTAACTCACTAACCTAAACTACAACATTATCTCGTAAACAAAACGACTAGTGTGTAACTCACTAACCTAAACTACAACATTATCTCGTAAACAAAACGACTAGTGTGTAACTCACTAACCTAAACTACAACATTATCTCGTAAACAAAACGACTAGTGTGTAACTCACTAACCTAAACTACAACATTATCTCGTAAACAAAACGACTAGTGTGTAACTCACTAACCTAAACTACAACATTATCTCGTAAACAAAACGACTAGTGTGTAACTCACTAACCTAAACTACAACATTATCTCGTAAACAAAACGACTAGTGTGTAACTCACTAACCTAAACTACAACATTATCTCGTAAACAAAACGACTAGTGTGTAACTCACTAACCTAAACTACAACATTATCTCGTAAACAAAACGACTAGTGTGTAACTCACTAACCTAAACTACAACATTATCTCGTAAACAAAACGACTAGTGTGTAACTCACTAACCTAAACTACAACATTATCTCGTAAACAAAACGACTAGTGTGTAACTCACTAACCTAAACTACAACATTATCTCGTAAACAAAACGACTAGTGTGTAACTCACTAACCTAAACTACAACATTATCTCGTAAACAAAACGACTAGTGTGTAACTCACTAACCTAAACTACAACATTATCTCGTAAACAAAACGACTAGTGTGTAACTCACTAACCTAAACTACAACATTATCTCGTAAACAAAACGACTAGTGTGTAACTCACTAACCTAAACTACAACATTATCTCGTAAACAAAACGACTAGTGTGTAACTCACTAACCTAAACTACAACATTATCTCGTAAACAAAACGACTAGTGTGTAACTCACTAACCTAAACTACAACATTATCTCGTAAACAAAACGACTAGTGTGTAACTCACTAACCTAAACTACAACATTATCTCGTAAACAAAACGACTAGTGTGTAACTCACTAACCTAAACTACAACATTATCTCGTAAACAAAACGACTAGTGTGTAACTCACTAACCTAAACTACAACATTATCTCGTAAACAAAACGACTAGTGTGTAACTCACTAACCTAAACTACAACATTATCTCGTAAACAAAACGACTAGTGTGTAACTCACTAACCTAAACTACAACATTATCTCGTAAACAAAACGACTAGTGTGTAACTCACTAACCTAAACTACAACATTATCTCGTAAACAAAACGACTAGTGTGTAACTCACTAACCTAAACTACAACATTATCTCGTAAACAAAACGACTAGTGTGTAACTCACTAACCTAAACTACAACATTATCTCGTAAACAAAACGACTAGTGTGTAACTCACTAACCTAAACTACAACATTATCTCGTAAACAAAACGACTAGTGTGTAACTCACTAACCTAAACTACAACATTATCTCGTAAACAAAACGACTAGTGTGTAACTCACTAACCTAAACTACAACATTATCTCGTAAACAAAACGACTAGTGTGTAACTCACTAACCTAAACTACAACATTATCTCGTAAACAAAACGACTAGTGTGTAACTCACTAACCTAAACTACAACATTATCTCGTAAACAAAACGACTAGTGTGTAACTCACTAACCTAAACTACAACATTATCTCGTAAACAAAACGACTAGTGTGTAACTCACTAACCTAAACTACAACATTATCTCGTAAACAAAACGACTAGTGTGTAACTCACTAACCTAAACTACAACATTATCTCGTAAACAAAACGACTAGTGTGTAACTCACTAACCTAAACTACAACATTATCTCGTAAACAAAACGACTAGTGTGTAACTCACTAACCTAAACTACAACATTATCTCGTAAACAAAACGACTAGTGTGTAACTCACTAACCTAAACTACAACATTATCTCGTAAACAAAACGACTAGTGTGTAACTCACTAACCTAAACTACAACATTATCTCGTAAACAAAACGACTAGTGTGTAACTCACTAACCTAAACTACAACATTATCTCGTAAACAAAACGACTAGTGTGTAACTCACTAACCTAAACTACAACATTATCTCGTAAACAAAACGACTAGTGTGTAACTCACTAACCTAAACTACAACATTATCTCGTAAACAAAACGACTAGTGTGTAACTCACTAACCTAAACTACAACATTATCTCGTAAACAAAACGACTAGTGTGTAACTCACTAACCTAAACTACAACATTATCTCGTAAACAAAACGACTAGTGTGTAACTCACTAACCGAAACTACAACATTATCTCGTAAACAAAACGACTAGTGTGTAACTCACTAACCTAAACTACAACATTATCTCGTAAACAAAACGACTAGTGTGTAACTCACTAACCTAAACTACAACATTATCTCGTAAACAAAACGACTAGTGTGTAACTCACTAACCTAAACTACAACATTATCTCGTAAACAAAACGACTAGTGTGTAACTCACTAACCTAAACTACAACATTATCTCGTAAACAAAACGACTAGTGTGTAACTCACTAACCTAAACTACAACATTATCTCGTAAACAAAACGACTAGTGTGTAACTCACTAACCTAAACTACAACATTATCTCGTAAACAAAACGACTAGTGTGTAACTCACTAACCTAAACTACAACATTATCTCGTAAACAAAACGACTAGTGTGTAACTCACTAACCTAAACTACAACATTATCTCGTAAACAAAACGACTAGTGTGTAACTCACTAACCTAAACTACAACATTATCTCGTAAACAAAACGACTAGTGTGTAACTCACTAACCTAAACTACAACATTATCTCGTAAACAAAACGACTAGTGTGTAACTCACTAACCTAAACTACAACATTATCTCGTAAACAAAACGACTAGTGTGTAACTCATTAACCTAAACTACAACATTATCTCGTAAACAAAACGACTAGTGTGTAACTCACTAACCTAAACTACAACATTATCTCGTAAACAAAACGACTAGTGTGTAACTCACTAACCGAAACTACAACATTATCTCGTAAACAAAACGACTAGTGTGTAACTCACTAACCTAAACTACAACATTATCTCGTAAACAAAACGACTAGTGTGTAACTCACTAACCTAAACTACAACATTATCTCGTAAACAAAACGACTAGTGTGTAACTCACTAACCTAAACTACAACATTATCTCGTAAACAAAACGACTAGTGTGTAACTCACTAACCTAAACTACAACATTATCTCGTAAACAAAACGACTAGTGTGTGTCACTAACCTAAACTACAACATTATCTTGTAAACATTGAGCTATAGCAGATGTGGCGAACCCTTTTCAAGCCGCGTGCCCCAAATTCAAACCAAAACCCACTTATTTATAGCAAAGTGCCAACACTCCAATGAAACCCAAAAATTTGGGGTTTGGCTTAGCTGGTTGGATTAAGGAAATAATATTTTAGTCGCGCGCTGGCTGTTGAGGCTCTGCCTGACGACTGTGGCACGGGTGCCGTAGGTTCGCCATCACTAAGCTATGATATAAATTTAATCGAACAAAGTGCTTTAAAAAGATCTTCGTCAAAATCAGCTCAATCATTTGTTGGACATCAATGACGTCATCAATCAGTATTTATTTTGTTTTAACACAGTTAATGTCCAAATGCAACATTTCACAACTGTTTCTTTATCTCTTACAATACAATTAATGACATTTTCTTAAAATTAAACTTTGAAACTTTTTCTAAAACAGAACTGATGGTAGACTGGAAGCTAAGAACGAGCACTTTTATCGGTGGCTCCCCTCAACCTCAGTCGCTCTGTCCCCCTTTCTCTCGCTCGCACTCTCTCTCTCTCACTCTATCTCTCTCTCTCGCTCTCTCACACACACACACACACAGGACACACACACACACACACAGTACACACACACACACACACACCTGACACACACTCACATTCCCAAAGACCCATACACATCTCAGATCTTGAAACCAGTTCTGTTTTATTCCGTTCAGATATTTGGAGTGACCTTGATGACCATGGGCCTCGTTCTGACCTTCTGCCTGGAGATGTTGGTGGAAGATTACCTCGACCCTGCTCTCAAGAGCGTCAACATCACCAAACTTTTGATCAACAAACACGAGTCGATTGTACCCACAAAGGTGGGAGGGGGGCACTAGGGTGGGGGCAGGGCGGGTTGGCTTGGCGGGATGGCTTGGTGTGTTGGCAGGGTTTCAACGTGATGGGTTGGCGTCCTATTGAGCTGCCACAAGGGCGCGTGCTACATTTCAACGTGATGGGTCGGCGTCCTTTTGCGCTGCCACAAGGGCGCGTGCTAATTTTCAACGTGATGGGTTGGCGTCCTATTGGGCTGCCACAAGGGCGCGTGCTACATTTCAACGTGATGGGTCGGCGTCCTTTTGCGCTGCCACAAGGGCGCGTGCTAACTTTCAACGTGATGGGTTGGCGTCCTATTGGGCTGCCACAAGGGCGCGTGCTAACTTTCAACGTAATGGGTTGGCGTCCTATTGGGCTGCCACAAGGGCGCGTGCTACATTTCAACGTGATGGGTCGGCGTCCTTTTGCGCTGCCACAAGGGCGCGTGCTAACTTTCAACGTGATGGGTCTGCGTCCTATTGGGCTGCCACAAGGGCGCGTGCTACTTTTCAACGTGTTAATAAAAATGACGTATAAAATGCAAGCAACGTTACACTTGTCTCACTGACTTGATCGTAAATTAGATTATAACGTTGGGGGTATATAAGAATTTTGTATTCGACTTATATCATTGTGGATGTTAGAAAATGTTGTATTGAATGGATGTAATTGTGGATGCTAGAAAATGTTGTATTGGATGGATGTTGGAGAAGTGTTGCATTGGCGTGATGTCCTTGACCTTGTATCCACTCTCCTCCGCAGGACAACTTGCCGTCCTACCTGTACCTGGGGGACTGGGCTCTCCTCCTGGCTGGCACCACGGCAATCGTTGGGCTGGTCATGGTCACCTACTCGGCATTTGGTTGCTTGGCTGCCCGCTACAGGCGCCCCCTGCCGCTACTCATAGTGGGTTAACGTTCAGACGCTTTAGATTCCCCCCCCCTTTTTTTCTGTGTCTTGTAATCATCTTATCTTCCCTACCCTCCGTTTTATAATTCTTATCGAGGCATCTCCCTTACTCCGAATGTTTTTGTCAATTTATCTCCCCTACTCTGTAATATATATATATCAACTTATCTCCCCTTATCTCCAGTAACGGATCTAGATATCTTGGCACCCAGGGTGAATCAAGACTTCAGCCATCGCGCCCCCGCAAAAATTTCGGCATTTGTCAGAAAATATACTTAATTTATCACCTTTCCAGTCACCCACACACGGAAACACACCAACTTTCTACGCCTCTGATGAAAAGACACCTATGTAAACTAAGATTTTAATAAAATGTGTGTACCCCATCCAAAATTCAAAGACAATATATAAAAACATAAATCTAAGAAATTCTTACTTATTACTAACCTTGTCAGTATGTTCTATTTCTAAAATAAACTTCTCACTAACCTGTTCAGGTTGTTCTATTTCAGCTGTCCTTTATTTTAGTGGCCACTGTCACGGTACAAATCATATTGATTGGGAATGTTATGTATCTTAACTCAAGTGTAAGTGTAAGCATTTATAGACATTAACTCAAGTGTAAATGTAAGCATTTATAGATATTAACTGAAGTGTAAGCATTTATAGACATTAACTCAAGTGTAAGCATTTATAGACATTAATTCAAGTGTAAGCATTTTATAGACATTAACTCAAGTGTAAGCATTTTATAGACATTAACTCAAGTGTAAGAGTAAGCATTTATAGACATTAACTCAAGTGTAAGTGTAAGCATTTATAGACATTAATTCAAGTGTAAGCATTTATAGACATTAACTCAAGTGTAAGTGTAAGCATTTATAGATATTAACTGAAGTGTAAGCATTTATAGACATTAACTCAAGTGTAAGCATTTATAGACATTAATTCAAGTGTAAGCATTTTATAGACATTAACTCAAGTGTAAGCATTTTATAGACATTAACTCAAGTGTAAGAGTAAGCATTTATAGACATTAACTCAAGTGTAAGTGTAAGCATTTATAGACATTAATTCAAGTGTAAGCATTTATAGACATTAACTCAAGTGTAAGCATTTATAGACATTAATTCAAGTGTAAGTGTAAGCATTTATAGACATTAACTCAAGTGTAAGCATTTATAGACATTAACTCAAGTGTAAGCATTTATAGACATTAACTCAAGTGTAAGCATTTATAGACATTAATTCAAGTGTAAGCATTTTATAGACATTAACTCAAGTGTAAGCATTTATAGACATTAATTCAAGTGTAAGTGTAAGCATTTATAGACATTAACTGAAGTGTAAGCATTTATAGACATTAATTCAAGTGTAAGCATTTATAGACATTAATTCAAGAGTAAGCATTTATAGACATTAACTGAAGTGTAAGTGTAAGCATTTATAGACATTAACTGAAGTGTAAGCATTTATAGACATAAACTGAAGTGTAAGCATTTATAGACATTAACTCAAGTGTAAGCATTTATAGACATTAACTCAAGTGTAAGCATTTATAGACATTAACTGAAGTGTAAGCATTTATAGACATTAACTGAAGTGTAAGCATTTATAGACATTAACTGAAGTGTAAGCATTTATAGACATTAACTGAAGTGTAAGCATTTATAGACATTAACTGAAGTGTAAGCATTTATAGACATTAACTCAAGTGTAAGCATTTATAGACATTAACTGAAGTGTAAGCATTTATAGACATTAACTGAAGTGTAAGCATTTATAGACATTAACTCAAGTGTAAGCATTTATAGACATTAACTGAAGTGTAAGCATTTATAGACATTAACTGAAGTGTAAGCATTTATAGACATTAACTGAAGTGTAAGCATTTATAGACATTAACTGAAGTGTAAGCATTTATAGACATTAACTCAAGTGTAAGCATTTATAAACATTAATTCAAGTGTAAGTGTAAGCATTTATAGACATAAACTGAAGTGTAAGCATTTATAGACATTAACTGAAGTGTAAGCATTTATAGACATTAATTCAAGTGTAAGTGTAAGCATTTATAGACATAAACTGAAGTGTAAGCATTTATATACATTAACTACAGTGTAAGCATTTATAGACATTAATTCAAGTGTAAGCATTTTTAGACATTAACTCAAGTGTAAGCATTTATAGACATTAATTCAAGTGTAAGCATTTATAGACATAAACTGAAGTGTAAGCATTTATAGACATTAACTCAAGTGTAAGCATTTATAGACATTAATTCAAGTGTAAGTGTAAGCATTTATAGACATTAATTCAAGTGTAAGTGTAAGCATTTATAGACATTAATTCAAGTGTAAGCATTTATAGACATAAACTGAAGTGTAAGCATTTATAGACATTAATTCAAGTGTAAGCATTTATAGACATTAACTAAAGTGTAAGCATTTATAGACATTAATTCAAGTGTAAGCATTTATAGACATTAACTCAAGTGTAAGCATTTATAGACATTAACTCAAGAGTAAGCATTTATAGACATTAACTGAAGTGTAAGTGTAAGCATTTATAGACATTAACTGAAGTGTAAGCATTTATAGACATTAATTCAAGTGTAAGCATTTATAGACATTAACTAAAGTGTAAGCATTTATAGACATTAACTCAAGTGTAAGCATTTATAGACATTAATTCAAGTGTAAGCATTTATAGACATTAATTCAAGTGTAAGCATTTATAGACATTAACTCAAGAGTAAGCATTTATAGACATTAACTGAAGTGTAAGTGTAAGCATTTATAGACATTAATTCAAGTGTAAGCATTTATAGACATTAACTCAAGAGTAAGCATTTATAGACATTAACTGAAGTGTAAGTGTAAGCATTTATAGACATTAATTCAAGTGTAAGGATTTATAGACATTAACTCAAGTGTAAGCATTTATAGACATTAATTCAAGTGTAAGCATTTATAGACATTAACTAAAGTGTAAGCATTTATAGACATTAACTCAAGTGTAAGCATTTATAGACATTAATTCAAGTGTAAGCATTTATAGACATTAATTCAAGTGTAAGCATTTATAGACATTAACTGAAGAGTAAGCATTTATAGACATTAACTGAAGTGTAAGTGTAAGCATTTATAGACATTAACTGAAGTGTAAGTGTAAGCATTTATAGACATTAACTCAAGAGTAAGCATTTATAGACATTAACTCAAGTGTAAGTGTAAGCATTTATAGACATTAACTCAAGTGTAAGTGTAAGCATTTATAGACATTAACTGAAGTGTAAGTGTAAGCATTTATAGACATTAACTGAAGTGTAAGCATTTATAGACATAAACTGAAGTGTAAGCATTTATAGACATTAACTCAAGTGTAAGCATTTATAGACATTAATCAAGTGTAAGCATTTATAGACATTAATTCAAGTGTAAGCATTTTTAGACATTAATTCAAGTGTAAGCATTTTTAGACATTAATTCAAGTGTAAGCATTTATAGACATTAACTCAAGTGTAAGCATTTATAGACATTAACTCAAGTGTAAGCATTTATAGACATTAACTCAAGTGTAAGCATTTATAGACATTAACTGAAGTGTAAGCATTTATAGACATAAACTCAAGTGTAAGCATTTATAGACATTAACTGAAGTGTAAGTGTAAGCATTTATAGACATTAACTGAAGTGTAAGCATTTATAGACATAAACTGAAGTGTAAGCATTTATAGACATTAATTCAAGTGTAAGTGTAAGCATTTATAGACATTAATTCAAGTGTAAGTGTAAGCATTTATAGACATTAATTCAAGTGTAAGTGTAAGCATTTATAGACATTAATTCTCATGTGCACAGCTACATACGATATTATAACAACTCCTCCCTCTCATGTGCACAGCTACATACGATATTATAACAACTCTTCCCTCTCATGTGCACAGCTACTTACGATATTATAACAACTCTTCCCTCTCATGTGCACAGCTACATACGGTATTGCGGGAGAAGCTTATTGATACTCTACTGACCAACTATGAGGCAGGAGCTAAAACAGACAATGTCTTCACCTTCTTTTTGAACTCCATAATGTTAATGGTGATGTAAATGGTGATGTTAATGGTGACATTATTAGTGATGTAAATGGTATTTAAATGCTGGTATTAGCGTGCATGTAAAGGTGCAATTTAATGGGGTGTAAATGGTGGAATAATTGCTGGTTTAAATGGTGATGTTATGGTGGAAATATTGTTGAAAAAATGGTGAAATTGTTATTGATGTAAAGGGTGAAATAAATAATCGTGCAAATATTGGCCAAATAGCAAGATTGTTTGTCATGTAAATATTGGCCTAATAGCAAGATTGTTTGTCATGTAAATATTGGCCTAATATCAAGATTGTTTGTCATGTAAATATTGGCCTAATAGCAAGATTGTTTGTCATGTAAATATTGGCCTCATAGCAAGATTGTTTGTCATGTAAATATTGGCCTAATAGCAAGATTGTTTGTCATGTAAATATTGGCCTAATAGCAAGATTGTTTGTCATGTAAATGGGGTGTTAAAGTCTTAGTTTTGTTAATGTTGGGGTGAAGTTATAAAGGTTGTAAGTTGGGGTGAAGTTATAAAGGTTGTAAGTTGGGTGAAGTTATAAAGGTTGTAAGTTGGGGTGAAGTTATAAAGGTTGTAAGTTGGGGTGAAGTTATAAAGGTTGTAAGTTGGGGTGAAGTTATAAAGGCTGTAAGTTGGGGTAAAGTTATAAAGGTTGTAAGTTGGGGTGAAGTTATAAAGGTTGTAAGTTGGGGTAAAGTTATAAAGGTTGTAAGTTGGGGTGAAGTTATAAAGGTTGTAAGTTTGGGTGAAGTTATAAAGGTTGTAAGTTGGGGTGAAGTTATAAAGGTTGTAAGTTGGGGTGAAGTTATAAAGGTTGTAAGTTGGGGTGAAGTTATAAAGGTTGTAAGTTGGGGTGAAGTTATAAAGGTTGTAAGTTGGGGTGAAGTTATAAAGGTTGTAAGTTGGGGTGAAGTTATAAAGGTTGTAAGTTGGGGTGAAGTTATAAAGGTTGTAAGTTGGGGTAAAGTTATAAAGGTTGTAAGTTGGGGTGAAGTTATAAAGGTTGTAAGTTGGGGTAAAGTTATAAAGGTTGTAAGTTGGGGTGAAGTTATAAAGGTTGTAAGTTGGGGTGAAGTTATAAAGGTTGTAAGTTGGGGTGGAGTTATAAAGGTTGTAAGTTGGGTTGAAGTTATAAAGGTTGTAAGTTGGGGTGAAGTTATAAAGGTTGTAAGTTGGGGTGAAGTTATAAAGGTTGTAAGTTGGGGTAAAGTTATAAAGGTTGTAAGTTGGGGTGAAGTTATAAAGGTTGTAAGTTGGGGTAAAGTTATAAAGGTTGTAAGTTGGGGTGAAGTTATAAAGGTTGTAAGTTGGGGTGAAGTTATAAAGGTTGTAAGTTGGGGTGAAGTTATAAAGGTTGTAAGTTGGGGTGAAGTTATAAAGGTTGTAAGTTGGGGTGAAGTTATAAAGGTTGTAAGTTGGGGTAAAGTTATAAAGGTTGTAAGTTGGGGTGAAGTTATAAAGGTTTTAAGTTGGGGTGAAGTTATAAAGGTTGTAAGTTGGGGTGAAGTTATAAAGGTTGTAAGTTGGGGTAAAGTTATAAAGGTTGTAAGTTGGGGTGACGTTATAAAGGTTGTAAGTTGGGGTGAAGTTATAAAGGTTGTAAGTTGGGGTAAAGTTATAAAGGTTGTAAGTTGGGGTGAAGTTATAAAGGTTGTAAGTTGGGGTAAAGTTATAAAGGTTGTAAGTTGGGGTGAAGTTATAAAGGTTGTAAGTTGGGGTGAAGTTATAAAGGTTGTAAGTTGGGGTGAAGTTATAAAGGTTGTAAGTTGGGGTGAAGTTATAAAGGTTGTAAGTTGGGGTGAAGTTATAAAGGTTGTAAGTTGGGGTAAAGTTATAAAGGTTGTAAGTTGGGGTGAAGTTATAAAGGTTGTAAGTTGGGGTGACGTTATAAAGGTTGTAAGTTGGGGTGAAGTTATAAAGGTTGTAAGTTGGGGTAAAGTTATAAAGGTTGTAAGTTGGGGTGAAGTTATAAAGGTTGTAAGTTGGGGTAAAGTTATAAAGGTTGTAAGTTGGGGTGAAGTTATAAAGGTTGTAAGTTGGGGTGAAGTTATAAAGGTTGTAAGTTGGGGTGAAGTTATAAAGGTTGTAAGTTGGGGTGAAGTTATAAAGGTTGTAAGTTGGGGTGAAGTTATAAAGGTTGTAAGTTGGGGTGAAGTTATAAAGGTTGTAAGTTGGGGTGAAGTTATAAAGGTTGTAAGTTGGGGTGAAGTTATAAAGGTTGTAAGTTGGGGTAAAGTTATAAAGGTTGTAAGTTGGGGTGAAGTTATAAAGGTTGTAAGTTGGGGTAAAGTTATAAAGGTTGTAAGTTGGGGTGAAGTTATAAAGGTTGTAAGTTGGGGTGAAGTTATAAAGGTTGTAAGTTGGGGTGAAGTTATAAAGGTTGTAAGTTGGGGTGAAGTTATAAAGGTTGTAAGTTGGGGTGAAGTTATAAAGGTTGTAAGTTGGGGTAAAGTTATAAAGGTTGTAAGTTGGGGTGAAGTTATAAAGGTTTTAAGTTGGGGTGAAGTTATAAAGGTTGTAAGTTGGGGTGAAGTTATAAAGGTTGTAAGATGGGGTGAAGTTATAAAGTTGTAAGTTGGGGTGAAGTTATAAAGGTTTTAAGTTGGGGTGAAGTTATAAAGGTTGTAAGTTGGGATGAAATTATAAAGGTTGTAAGTTGGGGTGAAGTTATAAAGGTTGTAAGTAGGGGTGTTTTAATGTGAATGGGAGGCTGACGTACAATGATGGGGTTGTGACCATTGTACCCTCTAAGGTTCGTTGGTCCGTGAGCAAAGTAAAAAAGTCGTGTGCAAAGTATATATTTTGTTTGTGTGCAAATTTTGAAGCGGTAATTCTAAACAGCTGGGCGGCATCGGTGAGATATGTGCGCGCCCACGAAGCCTTATAGCAGCTTAAAGGGAACATTGGTTGTGACGTACAATGACGTTGACTTCTGGAGGCGTGCTGTGATGTTGTCATACAAGCCCCACCCCCTCCCCCATGTTCGTATCAACTGACGCAGGCCAAATGTTGTCATAAAAACCACGCCCCCCTCATGTTCCTATCAACTGACGCAGGCAAAAGGTTGTCATACAAACCTCGCCCCTCCCCCTCCCTCATGTTTCTATCAACGGACGCAGGCAAAATGTTGTCATACAAAGCACGCCCCCTCCCCCATGTTCCTATCAACTGACGCAGGCCAAATGTCATTCAAACCGCGCCCCCCCCCATGTTCATATCAACTGACGCAGACAAAATGTTGTCATACAAGCCACGCCCCCTCCCCCATGTTCCTATCAAGTGACGCAGGCCAAATGTTGTCATACAAACCACGCCCCCTCCCCACTGTTGCAGGCCAAATGTTGTGGCATCGACGGGCCGGGTGATTTTGAAATGATGAATCTGACCTTCACCTACAATGGAACCAATAACGACACCGTTAGCGTCCCACTCTCCTACCCACCTGCTTGTTGCAAGGAGGAGTTTATTGATTCAGGTTTCGAGGCTACGCTCATCTGCGCCACATCTCGTCTGCCGTGGCATGCTAACCGAAAGGTAATAGAAATACAGTATACAGTACCAGTATGATACATGTAACCTGAACAAAGTACCAATATGATAGAAGTAACCTGAACAAAGTATCAGTATGATAGAAGTAACATGACCAAAGTACCAATATGATAGAAGTACTCTGACCAAAGTAACAGTAGGATAGAAGTACCCTGACCAAAGTATCAGTATGATAGAAGTACCCTGACCAAAGTACCAATATGATAGAAGTACCCTGACCAAAGTAACAGTAGGATAGAAATAACCTGACCAAAGTACCAGTATGATAGAAATACCCTGACCAAAGTACCAGTAGGATAGAAGTACTCTGACCAAAGTAACTGTAGGATAGAAGTAACCTGGCCAAAGTAACAGTAGGACCGAAGTAAGCTGACCAAAGTAACAGAAGGATAGAAGAAGTACTCTGACCAAAGTAACAGTAGGGTAGAAGTAAGCTGACGAAAGTACCAGTAGGATAGAAGAAGTACTCTGACCAAAGTACCAGTATGATAGAAGTAAGCTGACCAAAGTACTAGTAGGATAGAAGAAGTACTCTGACCAAAGTACCAGTATGATAGAAGTAAGCTGACCAAAGTACCAGTAGGATAGAAGAAGTACTCTGACCAAAGTACCAGTAGGATAGAAGTAAACTGACCAAAGTAACAGTAGGATAGAAGAAGTCTTCTGACCAAAGTACCATTAGGATAAAAGAAGCACTCTCACCAAAGTACTAGTAGGATAGAAGTACTCTGACCAAAGTACCAGTAGGATAGAAGTAAGCTGACAAAAGTACCAGTAGGATAGAATAAGTACTCTGACCAAAGTACCAGTGGGATAGAAGTAAGCTGACCAAAGTACCAGGATGATAGAAGTAAGCTGACCAAAGTAACAGTAGGATAAAAGAAGTACTCTGACCAAAGTACCAGTAGGATAGAAGAAGTACTCTGACCAAAGTACCAGTAGGATAGAGTAAGCTGACCAAAATACCAGTAGGATAGAAGAAGTACTCTGACCAAAGTACCAGTAGGATAGTATTAAGCTGACCAAAGTAACATTAGGATAGAAGTAGTAACCTGACCAAAGTACCAGTAGGATCGAAGAAGTACTCTGACCAAAGTACAAGTAGGATAGAAGAAGTACTCTGACCAAAGTACCAGTAGGATAGAAGTAAGCTGACTAAAGTACCAGTAGGATAGAAGTACTCTGACCGAAGTAACAGTAGGATAGAAGTAAGCTGATCAAAGTTCCATTAGGATAGAAGAAGTACTCTGACCAAAGTAACAGTAGGATAGAAGAAGTACTCTGACCAAAGTAACAGTAGGATAGAAGTAAGCTGACCAAAGTACCAGTAGGATAGAAGAAGTACTCTCACCAAAGTACCAGTAGGATAGAAGTACTCTGACCAAAGTACCAGTAGGATAGAAGTAAGCTGACTAAAGTACCAGTATGATAGAAGTACTCTGACCGAAGTAACAGTAGGATAGAAGTAAGCTGATCAAAGTACCAGTAGGATAGAAGAAGTACTCTGACCAAAGTAACAGTAGGATAGAAGAAGTACTCTGACCAAAGTAACAGTAGGATAGAAGTAAGCTGACCAAAGTACCAGTAGGATAGAAGAAGTACTCTCACCAAAGTACCAGTAGGATAGAAGTACTCTGACCAAAGTACCAGTAGGATAGAAGTAAGCTGACTAAAGTACCAGTAGGATAGAAGTACTCTGACCGAAGTAACAGTAGGATAGAAGTAAGCTGATCAAAGTACCAGTAGAATAGAAGTACTCTCACCAAAGTACCAGTAGGATAGAAGTACTCTGACCAAAGTAACAGTAGGATAGAAGTAAGCTGAGCAAAGTACCAGTAGGATAGAAGAAGTACTCTGACCAAAGTACCAGTGGGATAGAAGTAAGCTGACCAAAGTACCAGGATGATAGAAGTAAGCTGACCAAAGTAACAGTAGGATAGAAGAAGTACTCTGACCAAAGTACCAGTAGGATAGAAGAAGTACTCTAACCAAAGTACCAGTGGGATAGAAGTAAGCTGACTAAAGTAACAGTACAATAGAAGAAGTACTCTGACCAAAGTACCAGTAGGATAGAAGTACTCTGACCAAAGTACCAGTAGGATAGAAGAAAGCTGACTAAAGTACCAGTAGAATAGAAGTACTCTTACCGAAGTAACAGTAGGATAGAAGTAAGCTGATCAAAGTACCAGTAGGAAGAAGAAGTACTCTGACCAAAGTACCAGTTGGATAGAAGTAACCTGACCAAAGTACCAGCAGGATAGAAGTAACGTGACCAAAGTACCAGTAGGATAGAAGTAGTACTCTGACCAAAGTAACAGTAGGATAGAAGTAAGCTGACCAAAGTACCAGTAGGATAGAATAAGTACTCTGACCAAAGTACCAGTGGGATAGAAGTAAGCTGACCAAAGTACCAGTATGATAGAAGTAAGCTGACCAAAGTACCAGTAGGATAGAAGAAGTACTCTGACCAAAGTACCAGTAGGATAGAAGTAAGCTGACCAAAGTACCAGTTGGATAGAAGAAGTACTCTGACCAAAGTACCAGTAAGATAGTATTAAGCTGACCAAAGTAACATTAGGATAGAAGTAGTAACCTGACCAAAGTACCAGTAGGATCGAAGAAGTACTCTGACCAAAGTACCAGTAGGATAGAAGAAGTACTCTGACCAAAGTACCAATAGGATAGAAGTAAGCTGACCAAAGTAACAGTACGATAGAAGAAGTACTCTGACCAAAGTACCAGTAGGATAGAAGAAGTTCTCTGACCAAAGTACCAGTAGGATAGAAGTACTCTGACCAAAGTACCAGTAAGATAGAAGTAAGCTGACTAAAGTACCAGTAGAATAGAAGTACTCTTACCGAAGTAACAGTGGATAGAAGTAAGCTGATCAAAGTACCAGTAGGAAGAAGAAGTACTCTGACCAAAGTACCAGTAGGAAAGAAGTACTCTGACAAAAGTACCAGTAGGATAGAAGTAACCTGACCAAAGTACCAGCAGGATAGAAGTAACGTGACCAAAGTACCAGTAGGATAGAAGTAGTACTCTGACCAAAGTAACAGTAGGATAGAAGTAAGATGACCAAAGTACAATTAGGATAGAAGAAGTACTCTGACCAAAGTACCAGTAGGATAGAAGTACTCTGACCAAAGTACCAGTAGGATAGAAGTAAGCTTACCAACGTACCAGCAGGATAGAAGTAACGTGACCAAAGTACAAGTAGGATAGAAGTAGTACTCTGACCAAAGTAACAGGATAGAAATAGTACTCTGGCAAAAGTACAAGTAGGATAGAAGTAGTACTCTGACCAAAGAATCAGTAGGATATAAGTACTCTGACCAAAGTAACAGTAGGATAGAAGTACTCTGACCAAAGTACCAGTAGGATAGAAGTAAGCTGACCAAAGTACCAGTAGGATAGAAGTAACCTTACCAAAGTACCAGTATGATAGAAGTACTCTGACCAAAGTACCAGTTGGATAGAAGTAAGCTGACCAAAGTAACAGTAGGATCGAAGAAGTACTCTGACCAAAGTACCAGTAAGATAGAAGTAAGCTGACCAAAGTACCAGTAGGATAGAAGTAAGCTGACCAAAGTACCAGTAGGATAGAAGTACTCTGACCAAATTACCAGTAGGATAGAAGCACTCTGACCAAAGTACCAGTAGGATAGAAGTAACCTGACCAAAGTACCAGTAGGATAGAAGCACTTTGACCAAAGTACCAGTAGGATAGAAGTAACCTGACTAAAGTACCATTAGGATAGAAGTACTCTGACCAAAGTACCAGTAGGATAGAAGTATTCTGACCAAAGTACCAGTAGGATTGAAGTAACCTGACCAAAGTACCAGTAGGATAGAAGAAGTACTCTGACCAAAGTTCCAGTAGGATTGAAGAAGTACTCTGACCAAAGTACCATTAGGATAGAAGTATCTGACCAAAGTACCAGTAGGATAGAAGAAGTACTCTGACCAAAGTACCAGTAGGATAGAAGAAGTACTCTGACCAAAGTACCATTAGGATAGAAGTAAACTGAACAAAGTACCAGTAGGATAGATGTAAGCTGACCAAAGTGCCAGTAGGATAGAAGTACTCTGACCAAATTACCAGTAGGATAGAAGTACTCTGACCAAAGTACCAGTAGGATAGAAGTACTCTGACCTAAGTACCAGTAGGAAAGAAGAAGTACTCTGACCAAAGTACCAGTATGATAGAAGTAAGCTGACCAAAGTACCAGTAGGATAGAAGAAGTACTCTGACCAAAGTACCAGTAGGATAGAAGTAAGCTGACCAAAGTAACAGTAGGATAGAAGAAGTCTTCTGACCAAAGTACCATTAGGATAAAAGAAGCACTCTCACCAAAGTACTAGTAGGATAGAAGTACTCTGACCAAAGTACCAGTAGGATAGAAGTAAGCTGACCAAAGTACCAGTAGGATAGAATAAGTACTCTGACCAAAGTACCAGTGGGATAGAAGTAAGCTGACCAAAGTACCAGGATGATAGAAGTAAGCTGACCAAAGTAACAGTAGGATAAAAGAAGTACTCTGACCAAAGTACCAGTAGGATAGAAGAAGTACTCTGACCAAAGTACCAGTAGGATAGAAGTAAGCTGACCAAAATAACAGTAGGATAGAAGAAGTACTCTGACCAAAGTACCAGTAGGATAGTATTAAGCTGACCAAAGTAACATTAGGATAGAAGTAGTAACCTGACCAAAGTACCAGTAGGATCGAAGAAGTACTCTGACCAAAGTACAAGTAGGATAGAAGAAGTACTCTGACCAAAGTACCAGTAGGATAGAAGTAAGCTGACTAAAGTACCAGTAGGATAGAAGTACTCTGACCGAAGTAACAGTAGGATAGAAGTAAGCTGATCAAAGTACCATAGGATAGAAGAAGTACTCTGACCAAAGTAACAGTAGGATAGAAGAAGTACTCTGACCAAAGTAACAGTAGGATAGAAGTAAGCTGACCAAAGTACCAGTAGGATAGAATAAGTACTCTCACCAAAGTACCAGTAGGATAGAAGTACTCTGACCAAAGTACCAGTAGGATAGAAGTAAGCTGACTAAAGTACCAGTAGGATAGAAGTACTCTGACCGAAGTAACAGTAGGATAGAAGTAAGCTGATCAAAGTACCAGTAGGATAGAAGAAGTGCTCTGACCAAAGTAACAGTAGGATAGAAGAAGTCTTCTGACCAAAGTACCAGTAGGATAGAAGAAGTACTCTCACCAAAGTACCAGTAGGATAGAAGTACTCTGACCAAAGTACCAGTAGGATAGAAGTAAGCTGACTAAAGTACCAGTAGGATAGAAGTACTCTGACCGAAGTAACAGTAGGATAGAAGTAAGCTGATCAAAGTACCAGTAGGATAGAAGAAGTACTCTGACCAAAGTAACAGTAGGATAGAAGTAAGCTGACCAAAGTACCAGTAGGATAGAAGAAGTACTCTCACCAAAGTACCAGTAGGATAGAAGTACTCTGACCAAAGTACCAGTAGGATAGAAGTAAGCTGACTAGAGTACCAGTAGGATAGAAGTACTCTGACCGAAGTAACAGTAGGATAGAAATAAGCTGATCAAAGTACCAGTAGGATAGAAGAAGTACTCTCACCAAAGTACCAGTAGAATAGAAGTACTCTTACCGAAGTAACAGTAGGATAGAAGTAAGCTGATCAAAGTACCAGTAGGAAGAAGAAGTACTCTGACCAAAGTACCAGTAGGATAGAAGTAACCTGACCAAAGTACCAGCAGGATAGAAGTAACGTGACCAAAGTACCAGTAGGATAGAAGTAGTACTCTGACCAAAGTAACAGTAGGATAGAAGTAAGCTGACCAAAGTACCAGTAGGATAGAATAAGTACTCTGACCAAAGTACCAGTGGGATAGAAGTAAGCTGACCAAAGTACCAGTATGATAGAAGTAAGCTGACCAAAGTACCAGTAGGATAGAAGAAGTACTCTGACCAAAGTACCAGTAGGATAGAAGTAAGCTGACCAAAGTACCAGTTGGATAGAAGAAGTACTCTTGACCAAAGTACCAGTAGGATCGAAGAAGTACTCTGACCAAAGTACCAGTAGGATAGAAGAAGTACTCTGACCAAAGTACCAATAGGATAGAAGTAAGCTGACCAAAGTAACAGTACGATAGAAGAAGTACTCTGACCAAAGTACCAGTAGGATAGAAGAAGTTCTCTGACCAAAGTACCAGTAGGATAGAAGTACTCTGACCAAAGTACCAGTAAGATAGAAGTAAGCTGACTAAAGTACCAGTAGAATAGAAGTACTCTTACCGAAGTAACAGTAGGATAGAAGTAAGCTGATCAAAGTACCAGTAGGAAGAAGAAGTACTCTGACCAAAGTACCAGTAGGAAAGAAGTACTCTGACTAAAGTACCAGTAGGATAGAAGTAACCTGACCAAAGTACCAGCAGGATAGAAGTAACGTGACCAAAGTACCAGTAGGATAGAAGTAGTACTCTGACCAAAGTAACAGTAGGATAGAAGTAAGATGACCAAAGTACAATTAGGATAGAAGAAGTACTCTGACCAAAGTACCAGTAGGATAGAAGTACTCTGACCAAAGTACCAGTAGGATAGAAGTAAGCTTACCAAAGTACCAGCAGGATAGAAGTAACGTGACCAAAGTACAAGTAGGATAGAAGTAGTACTCTGACCAAAGTAACAGGATAGAAGTAGTACTCTGGCCAAAGTACAAGTAGGATAGAAGTAGTACTCTGACCAAAGAAACAGTAGGATATAAGTACTCTGACCAAAGTAACAGTAGGATAGAAGTACTCTGACCAAAGTACCAGTAGGATAGAAGTAACCTTACCAAAGTACCAGTATGATAGAAGTACTCTGACCAAAGTACCAGTAGGATAGAAGTAAGCTGACCAAAGTAACAGTAGGATCGAAGAAGTACTCTGACCAAAGTACCAGTAAGATAGAAGTAAGCTGACCAAAGTACCAGTAGGATAGAAGTAAGCTGACCAAAGTACCAGTAGGATAGAAGTACTCTGACCAAATTACCAGTAGGATAGAAGCACTCTGACCAAAGTACCAGTAGGATAGAAGTAACCTGACCAAAGTACCAGTAGGATAGAAGCACTTTGACCAAAGTACCAGTAGGATAGAAGTAACCTGACTGAAGTACCATTAGGATAGAAGTACTCTGACCAAAGTACCAGTAGGATAGAAGTATTCTGACCAAAGTACCAGTAGGATTGAAGTAACCTGACCAAAGTACCAGTAGGATAGAAGAAGTACTCTGACCAAAGTTCCAGTAGGATTGAAGAAGTACTCTGACCAAAGTACCATTAGGATAGAAGTAATCTGACCAAAGTACCAGTAGGATAGAAGAAGTACTCTGACCAAAGTACCAGTAGGATAGAAGAAAGACTCTGACCAAAGTACCATTAGGATAGAAGTAAACTGAACAAAGTACCAGTAGGATAGAAGTAAGCTGACCAAAGTGCCAGTAGGATAGAAGTACTCTGACCAAATTACCAGTAGGATAGAAGTACTCTGACCAAAGTAGTAGTAGGATAGAAGTACTCTGACCTAAGTACCAGTAGGAAAGAAGAAGTACTCTGACCAAAGTACCAGTATGATAGAAGTAAGCTGACCAAAGTACCAGTAGGATAGAAGAAGTACTCTGACCAAAGTACCAGCAGGATAGAAGTAACGTGACCAAAGTACCAGTAGGATAGAAGTAGTACTCTGACCAAAGTAACAGTAGGATAGAAGTAAGATGACCAAAGTACAATTAGGATAGAAGAAGTACTCTGACCAAAGTACCAGTAGGATAGAAGTACTCTGACCAAAGTACCAGTAGGATAGAAGTAAGCTTACCAAAGTACCAGCAGGATAGAAGTAACGTGACCAAAGTACAAGTAGGATAGAAGTAGTACTCTGACCAAAGTAACAGGATAGAAGTAGTACTCTGGCCAAAGTACAAGTAGGATAGAAGTAGTACTCTGACCAAAGAAACAGTAGGATATAAGTACTCTGACCAAAGTAACAGTAGGATAGAAGTACTCTGACCAAAGTACCAGTAGGATAGAAGTAACCTTACCAAAGTACCAGTATGATAGAAGTACTCTGACCAAAGTACCAGTAGGATAGAAGTAAGCTGACCAAAGTAACAGTAGGATCGAAGAAGTACTCTGACCAAAGTACCAGTAAGATAGAAGTAAGCTGACCAAAGTACCAGTAGGATAGAAGTACTCTGACCAGATTACCAGTAGGATAGAACCACTCTGACCAAAGTACCAGTAGGATAGAAGTAACCTGACCAAAGTACCAGTTGGATAGAAGAAGTACTCTGACCAAAGTACCAGTAGGATAGAAGTAACCTTACCAAAGTACCAGTATGATAGAAGTACTCTGACCAAAGTACCAGTAGGATAGAAGTAAGCTGACCAAAGTAACAGTAGGATCGAAGAAGTACTCTGACCAAAGTACCAGTAAGATAGAAGTAAGCTGACCAAAGTACCAGTAGGATAGAAGTACTCTGACCAGATTACCAGTAGGATAGAAGTACTCTGACCAAAGTACCAGTAGGATAGAAGTAACCTGACCAAAGTACCAGTAGGATAGAAGCACTTTGACCAAAGTACCAGTAGGATAGAAGTAACCTGACTAAAGTACCATTAGGATAGAAGTACTCTGACCAAAGTACCAGTAGGATAGAAGTATTCTGACCAAAGTACCAGTAGGATTGAAGTAACCTGACCAAAGTACCAGTAGGATAGAAGAAGTACTCTGACCAAAGTTCCAGTAGGATTGAAGAAGTACTCTGACCAAAGTACCATTAGGATAGAAGTAATCTGACCAAAGTACCAGTAGGATAGAAGAAGTACTCTGACCAAAGTACCAGTAGGATAGAAGAAGTACTCTGACCAAAGTACCATTAGGATAGAAGTAAACTGAACAAAGTACCAGTAGGATAGAAGTAAGCTGACCAAAGTGCCAGTAGGATAGAAGTACTCTGACCAAATTACCAGTAGGATAGAAGTACTCTCACCAAAGTAGTAGTAGGATAGAAGTACTCTGACCTAAGTACCAGTAGGAAAGAAGAAGTACTCTGACCAAAGTACCAGTATGATAGAAGTAAGCTGACCAAAGTACCAGTAGGATAGAAGAAGTACTCTGACCAAAGTACCAGTAGGATAGAAGAAGTACTCTGACCAAAGTACCAGTAGGATAGAAGAAGTCTTCTGACCAAAGTACCATTAGGATAAAAGAAGCACTCTCACCAAAGTACTAGTAGGATAGAAGTACTCTGACCAAAGTACCAGTAGGATAGAAGTAAGCTGACCAAAGTACCAGTAGGTTAGAATAAGTACACTGACCAAAGTACCAGTGGGATAGAAGTAAGCTGACCAAAGTACCAGGATGATAGAAGTAAGCTGACCAAAGTAACAGTAGGATAAAAGAAGTACTCTGACCAAAGTACCAGTAGGATAGAAGAAGTACTCTGACCAAAATACCAGTAGGATAGAAGTAAGCTGACCAAAATAACAGTAGGATAGAAGAAGTACTCTGACCAAAGTACCAGTAGGATAGTATTAAGCTGACCAAAGTAACATTAGGATAGAAGTAGTAACCTGACCAAAGTACCAGTAGGATCGAAGAAGTACTCTGACCAAAGTACAAGTAGGATAGAAGAAGTACTCTGACCAAAGTACCAGTAGGATAGAAGTAAGCTGACTAAAGTACCAGTAGGATAGAAGTACTCTGACCGAAGTAACAGTAGGATAGAAGTAAGCTGATCAAAGTACCATTAGGATAGAAGAAGTACTCTGACCAAAGTAACAGTAGGATAGAAGAAGTACTCTGACCAAAGTAACAGTAGGATAGAAGTAAGCTGACCAAAGTACCAGTAGGATAGAAGAAGTACTCTCACCAAAGTACCAGTAGGATAGAAGTACTCTGACCAAAGTACCAGTAGGATAGAAGTAAGCTGACTAAAGTACCAGTAGGATAGAAGTACTCTGACCGAAGTAACAGTAGGATAGAAGTAAGCTGATCAAAGTACCAGTAGGATAGAAGAAGTGCTCTGACCAAAGTAACAGTAGGATAGAAGAAGTCTTCTGACCAAAGTACCAGTAAGATAGTATTAAGCTGACCAAAGTAACATTAGGATAGAAGTAGTAACCTGACCAAAGGACCAGTAGGATCGAAGAAGTACTCTGACCAAAGTACCAGTAGGATAGAAGAAGTACTCTGACCAAAGTACCAATAGGATAGAAGTAAGCTGACCAAAGTAACAGTACGATAGAAGAAGTACTCTGACCAAAGTACCAGTAGAATAGAAGAAGTTCTCTGACCAAAGTACCAGTAGGATAGAAGTACTCTGACCAAAGTACCAGTAAGATAGAAGTAAGCTGACTAAAGTACCAGTAGAATAGAAGTACTCTTACCGAAGTAACAGTGGATAGAAGTAAGCTGATCAAAGTACCAGTAGGAAGAAGAAGTACTCTGACCAAAGTACCAGTAGGAAAGAAGTACTCTGACAAAAGTACCAGTAGGATAGAAGTAACCTGACCAAAGTACCAGCAGGATAGAAGTAACGTGACCAAAGTACCAGTAGGATAGAAGTAGTACTCTGACCAAAGTAACAGTAGGATAGAAGTAAGATGACCAAAGTACAATTAGGATAGAAGAAGTACTCTGACCAAAGTACCAGTAGGATAGAAGTACTCTGACCAAAGTACCAGTAGGATAGAAGTAAGCTTACCAACGTACCAGCAGGATAGAAGTAACGTGACCAAAGTACAAGTAGGATAGAAGTAGTACTCTGACCAAAGTAACAGGATAGAAATAGTACTCTGGCAAAAGTACAAGTAGGATAGAAGTAGTACTCTGACCAAAGAATCAGTAGGATATAAGTACTCTGACCAAAGTAACAGTAGGATAGAAGTACTCTGACCAAAGTACCAGTAGGATAGAAGTAAGCTGACCAAAGTACCAGTAGGATAGAAGTAACCTTACCAAAGTACCAGTATGATAGAAGTACTCTGACCAAAGTACCAGTTGGATAGAAGTAAGCTGACCAAAGTAACAGTAGGATCGAAGAAGTACTCTGACCAAAGTACCAGTAAGATAGAAGTAAGCTGACCAAAGTACCAGTAGGATAGAAGTAATCTGACCAAAGTACCAGTAGGATAGAAGTACTCTGACCAAATTACCAGTAGGATAGAAGCACTCTGACCAATGTACCAGTAGGATAGAAGTAACCTGACCAAAGTACCAGTAGGATAGAAGCACTTTGACCAAAGTACCAGTAGGATAGAAGTAACCTGACTAAAGTACCATTAGGATAGAAGTACTCTGACCAAAGTACCAGTAGGATAGAAGTATTCTGACCAAAGTACCAGTAGGATTGAAGTAACCTGACCAAAGTACCAGTAGGATAGAAGAAGTACTCTGACCAAAGTTCCAGTAGGATTGAAGAAGTACTCTGACCAAAGTACCATTAGGATAGAAGTATCTGACCAAAGTACCAGTAGGATAGAAGAAGTACTCTGACCAAAGTACCAGTAGGATAGAAGAAGTACTCTGACCAAAGTACCATTAGGATAGAAGTAAACTGAACAAAGTACCAGTAGGATAGATGTAAGCTGACCAAAGTGCCAGTAGGATAGAAGTACTCTGACCAAATTACCAGTAGGATAGAAGTACTCTGACCAAAGTACCAGTAGGATAGAAGTACTCTGACCTAAGTACCAGTAGGAAAGAAGAAGTACTCTGACCAAAGTACCAGTATGATAGAAGTAAGCTGACCAAAGTACCAGTAGGATAGAAGAAGTACTCTGACCAAAGTACCAGTAGGATAGAAGTAAGCTGACCAAAGTAACAGTAGGATAGAAGAAGTCTTCTGACCAAAGTACCATTAGGATAAAAGAAGCACTCTCACCAAAGTACTAGTAGGATAGAAGTACTCTGACCAAAGTACCAGTAGGATAGAAGTAAGCTGACCAAAGTACCAGTAGGATAGAATAAGTACTCTGACCAAAGTACCAGTGGGATAGAAGTAAGCTGACCAAAGTACCAGGATGATAGAAGTAAGCTGACCAAAGTAACAGTAGGATAAAAAAAGTACTCTGACCAAAGTACCAGTAGGATAGAAGAAGTACTCTGACCAAAGTACCAGTAGGATAGAAGTAAGCTGACCAAAATAACAGTAGGATAGAAGAAGTACTCTGACCAAAGTACCAGTAGGATAGTATTAAGCTGACCAAAGTAACATTAGGATAGAAGTAGTAACCTGACCAAAGTACCAGTAGGATCGAAGAAGTACTCTGACCAAAGTACAAGTAGGATAGAAGAAGTACTCTGACCAAAGTACCAGTAGGATAGAAGTAAGCTGACTAAAGTACCAGTAGGATAGAAGTACTCTGACCGAAGTAACAGTAGGATAGAAGTAAGCTGATCAAAGTACCATAGGATAGAAGAAGTACTCTGACCAAAGTAACAGTAGGATAGAAGAAGTACTCTGACCAAAGTAACAGTAGGATAGAAGTAAGCTGACCAAAGTACCAGTAGGATAGAATAAGTACTCTCACCAAAGTACCAGTAGGATAGAAGTACTCTGACCAAAGTACCAGTAGGATAGAAGTAAGCTGACTAAAGTACCAGTAGGATAGAAGTACTCTGACCGAAGTAACAGTAGGATAGAAGTAAGCTGATCAAAGTACCAGTAGGATAGAAGAAGTGCTCTGACCAAAGTAACAGTAGGATAGAAGAAGTCTTCTGACCAAAGTACCAGTAGGATAGAAGAAGTACTCTCACCAAAGTACCAGTAGGATAGAAGTACTCTGACCAAAGTACCAGTAGGATAGAAGTAAGCTGACTAAAGTACCAGTAGGATAGAAGTACTCTGACCGAAGTAACAGTAGGATAGAAGTAAGCTGATCAAAGTACCAGTAGGATAGAAGAAGTACTCTGACCAAAGTAACAGTAGGATAGAAGTAAGCTGACCAAAGTACCAGTAGGATAGAAGAAGTACTCTCACCAAAGTACCAGTAGGATAGAAGTACTCTGACCAAAGTACCAGTAGGATAGAAGTAAGCTGACTAGAGTACCAGTAGGATAGAAGTACTCTGACCGAAGTAACAGTAGGATAGAAATAAGCTGATCAAAGTACCAGTAGGATAGAAGAAGTACTCTCACCAAAGTACCAGTAGAATAGAAGTACTCTTACCGAAGTAACAGTAGGATAGAAGTAAGCTGATCAAAGTACCAGTAGGAAGAAGAAGTACTCTGACCAAAGTACCAGTAGGATAGAAGTAACCTGACCAAAGTACCAGCAGGATAGAAGTAACGTGACCAAAGTACCAGTAGGATAGAAGTAGTACTCTGACCAAAGTAACAGTAGGATAGAAGTAAGCTGACCAAAGTACCAGTAGGATAGAATAAGTACTCTGACCAAAGTACCAGTGGGATAGAAGTAAGCTGACCAAAGTACCAGTATGATAGAAGTAAGCTGACCAAAGTACCAGTAGGATAGAAGAAGTACTCTGACCAAAGTACCAGTAGGATAGAAGTAAGCTGACCAAAGTACCAGTTGGATAGAAGAAGTACTCTGACCAAAGTACCAGTAGGATCGAAGAAGTACTCTGACCAAAGTACCAGTAGGATAGAAGAAGTACTCTGACCAAAGTACCAATAGGATAGAAGTAAGCTGACCAAAGTAACAGTACGATAGAAGAAGTACTCTGACCAAAGTACCAGTAGGATAGAAGAAGTTCTCTGACCAAAGTACCAGTAGGATAGAAGTACTCTGACCAAAGTACCAGTAAGATAGAAGTAAGCTGACTAAAGTACCAGTAGAATAGAAGTACTCTTACCGAAGTAACAGTAGGATAGAAGTAAGCTGATCAAAGTACCAGTAGGAAGAAGAAGTACTCTGACCAAAGTACCAGTAGGAAAGAAGTACTCTGACTAAAGTACCAGTAGGATAGAAGTAACCTGACCAAAGTACCAGCAGGATAGAAGTAACGTGACCAAAGTAACAGTAGGATAGAAGTAAGATGACCAAAGTACAATTAGGATAGAAGAAGTACTCTGACCAAAGTACCAGTAGGATAGAAGTACTCTGACCAAAGTACCAGTAGGATAGAAGTAAGCTTACCAAAGTACCAGCAGGATAGAAGTAACGTGACCAAAGTACAAGTAGGATAGAAGTAGTACTCTGACCAAAGTAACAGGATAGAAGTAGTACTCTGGCCAAAGTACAAGTAGGATAGAAGTAGTACTCTGACCAAAGAAACAGTAGGATATAAGTACTCTGACCAAAGTAACAGTAGGATAGAAGTACTCTGACCAAAGTACCAGTAGGATAGAAGTAACCTTACCAAAGTACCAGTATGATAGAAGTACTCTGACCAAAGTACCAGTAGGATAGAAGTAAGCTGACCAAAGTAACAGTAGGATCGAAGAAGTACTCTGACCAAAGTACCAGTAAGATAGAAGTAAGCTGACCAAAGTACCAGTAGGATAGAAGTAAGCTGACCAAAGTACCAGTAGGATAGAAGTACTCTGACCAAATTACCAGTAGGATAGAAGCACTCTGACCAAAGTACCAGTAGGATAGAAGTAACCTGACCAAAGTACCAGTAGGATAGAAGCACTTTGACCAAAGTACCAGTAGGATAGAAGTAACCTGACTAAAGTACCATTAGGATAGAAGTACTCTGACCAAAGTACCAGTAGGATAGAAGTATTCTGACCAAAGTACCAGTAGGATTGAAGTAACCTGACCAAAGTACCAGTAGGATAGAAGAAGTACTCTGACCAAAGTTCCAGTAGGATTGAAGAAGTACTCTGACCAAAGTACCATTAGGATAGAAGTAATCTGACCAAAGTACCAGTAGGATAGAAGAAGTACTCTGACCAAAGTACCAGTAGGATAGAAGAAAGACTCTGACCAAAGTACCATTAGGATAGAAGTAAACTGAACAAAGTACCAGTAGGATAGAAGTAAGCTGACCAAAGTGCCAGTAGGATAGAAGTACTCTGACCAAATTACCAGTAGGATAGAAGTACTCTGACCAAAGTAGTAGTAGGATAGAAGTACTCTGACCTAAGTACCAGTAGGAAAGAAGAAGTACTCTGACCAAAGTACCAGTATGATAGAAGTAAGCTGACCAAAGTACCAGTAGGATAGAAGAAGTACTCTGACCAAAGTACCAGTAGGATAGAAGTAAGCTGACCAAAGTAACAGTAGGATAGAAGAAGTCTTCTGACCAAAGTACCATTAGGATAAAAGAAGCACTCTCACCAAAGTACTAGTAGGATAGAAGTACTCTGACCAAAGTACCAGTAGGATAGAAGTAAGCTGACCAAAGTACCAGTAGGTTAGAATAAGTACTCTGACCAAAGTACCAGTGGGATAGAAGTAAGCTGACCAAAGTACCAGGATGATAGAAGTAAGCTGACCAAAGTAACAGTAGGATAAAGAAGTACTCTGACCAAAGTACCAGTAGGATAGAAGAAGTACTCTGACCAAAGTACCAGTAGGATAGAAGTAAGCTGACCAAAATAACAGTAGGATAGAAGAAGTACTCTGACCAAAGTACCAGTAGGATAGTATTAAGCTGACCAAAGTAACATTAGGATAGAAGTAGTAACCTGACCAAAGTACCAGTAGGATTGAAGAAGTACTCTGACCAAAGTACAAGTAGGATAGAAGAAGTACTCTGACCAAAGTACCAGTAGGATAGAAGTAAGCTGACTAAAGTACCAGTAGGATAGAAGTACTCTGACCGAAGTAACAGTAGGATAGAAGTAAGCTGATCAAAGTACCATTAGGATAGAAGAAGTACTCTGACCAAAGTAACAGTAGGATAGAAGAAGTACTCTGACCAAAGTAACAGTAGGATAGAAGTAAGCTGACCAAAGTACCAGTAGGATAGAAGAAGTACTCTCACCAAAGTACCAGTAGGATAGAAGTACTCTGACCAAAGTACCAGTAGGATAGAAGTAAGCTGACTAAAGTACCAGTAGGATAGAAGTACTCTGACCGAAGTAACAGTAGGATAGAAGTAAGCTGATCAAAGTACCAGTAGGATAGAAGAAGTGCTCTGACCAAAGTAACAGTAGGATAGAAGAAGTCTTCTGACCAAAGTACCAGTAGGATAGAAGAAGTACTCTCACCAAAGTACCAGTAGGATAGAAGTACTCTGACAAAATTACCAGTAGGATAGAAGTAAGCTGACTAAAGTACCAGTAGGATAGAAGTACTCTGACCGAAGTAACAGTAGGATAGAAGTAAGCTGATCAAAGTACCAGTAGGATAGAAGAAGTACTCTGACCAAAGTAACAGTAGGATAGAAGAAGTACTCTGACCAAAGTAACAGTAGGATAGAAGTAAGCTGACCAAAGTACCAGTAGGATAGAAGAAGTACTCTTACCAAAGTACCAGTAGGATAGAAGTACTCTGACCAAAGTACCAGTAGGATAGAAGTAAGCTGACTAAAGTACCAGTAGGATAGAAGTACTCTGACCGAAGTAACAGTAGGATAGAAGTAAGCTGAGCAAAGTACCAATAGGATAGAAGAAGTACTCTGACCAAAGTACCAGTGGGATAGAAGTAAGCTGACCAAAGTACCAGGATGATAGAAGTAAGCTGATCAAAGTACCAGTAGGATAGAAGAAGTACTCTCACCAAAGTACCAGTAGGATAGAAGTACTCTGACCAAAGTAACAGTAGGATAGAAGTAAGCTGAGCAAAGTACCAATAGGATAGAAGAAGTACTCTGACCAAAGTACCAGTGGGATAGAAGTAAGCTGACCAAAGTACCAGGATGATAGAAGTAAGCTGACCAAAGTAACAGTAGGATAGAAGAAGTACTCTGACCAAAGTACCAGTAGGATAGAAGAAGTACTCTGACCAAAGTACCAGTGGGATAGAAGTAAGCTGACTAAAGTAACAGTACAATAGAAGAAGTACTCTGACCAAAGTACCAGTAGGATAGAAGTACTCTGACCAAAGTACCAGTAGGATAGAAGAAAGCTGACTAAAGTACCAGTAGAATAGAAGTACTCTTACCGAAGTAACAGTAGGATAGAAGTAAGCTGATCAAAGTACCAGTAGGAAGAAGAAGTACTCTGACCAAAGTACCAGTAGGATAGAAGTAACCTGACCAAAGTACCAGCAGGATAGAAGTAACGTGACCAAAGTACCAGTAGGATAGAAGTAGTACTCTGACCAAAGTAACAGTAGGATAGAAGTAAGCTGACCAAAGTACCAGTAGGATAGAATAAGTACTCTGACCAAAGTACCAGTGGGATAGAAGTAAGCCGACCAAAGTACCAGTATGATAGAAGTAAGCTGACCAAAGTACCAGTAGGATAGAAGAAGTACTCTGACCAAAGTACCAGTAGGATAGAAGTAAGCTGACCAAAGTACCAGTTGGATAGAAGAAGTACTCTGACCAAAGTACCAGTAGGATCGAAGAAGTACTCTGACCAAAGTACCAGTAGGATAGAAGAAGTACTCTGACCAAAGTACCAATAGGATAGAAGTAAGCTGACCAAAGTAACAGTACGATAGAAGAAGTACTCGGACCAAAGTACCAGTAGGATAGAAGAAGTTCTCTGACCAACGTACCAGTAGGATAGAAGTACTCTGACCAAAGTACCAGTAAGATAGAAGTAAGCTGACTAAAGTACCAGTAGAATAGAAGTACTCTTACCGAAGTAACAGTAGGATAGAAGTAAGCTGATCAAAGTACCAGTAGGAAGAAGAAGTACTCTGACCAAAGTACCAGTAGGAAAGAAGTACTCTGACTAAAGTACCAGTAGGATAGAAGTAACCTGACCAAAGTACCAGCAGGATAGAAGTAACGTGACCAAAGTACCAGTAGGATAGAAGTAGTACTCTGACCAAAGTAACAGTAGGATAGAAGTAAGATGACCAAAGTACAATTAGGATAGAAGAAGTACTCTGACCAAAGTACCAGTAGGATAGAAGTACTCTGACCAAAGTACCAGTAGGATAGAAGTAAGCTTACCAAAGTACCAGCAGGATAGAAGTAACGTGACCAAAGTACAAGTAGGATAGAAGTAGTACTCTGACCAAAGTAACAGGATAGAAGTAGTACTCTGGCCAAAGTACAAGTAGGATAGAAGTAGTCCTCTGACCAAAGAAACAGTAGGATATAAGTACTCTGACCAAAGTAACAGTAGGATAGAAGTACTCTGACCAAAGTACCAGTAGGATAGAAGTAAGCTGACCAAAGTACCAGTAGGATAGAAGTAACCTTACCAAAGTACCAGTATGATAGAAGTACTCTGACCAAAGTACCAGTAGGATAGAAGTAAGCTGACCAAAGTAACAGTAGGATCGAAGAAGTACTCTGACCAAAGTACCAGTAAGATAGAAGTAAGCTGACCAAAGTACCAGTAGGATAGAAGTAAGCTGACCAAAGTACCAGTAGGATAGAAGTACTCTGACCAAATTACCAGTAGGATAGAAGCACTCTGACCAAAGTACCAGTAGGATAGAAGTAACCTGACCAAAGTACCAGTAGGATAGAAGCATTTTGACCAAAGTACCAGTAGGATAGAAGTAACCTGACTAAAGTACCATTAGGATAGAAGTACTCTGACCAAAGTACCAGTAGGATAGAAGTATTCTGACCAAAGTACCAGTAGGATTGAAGTAACCTGACCAAAGTACCAGTAGGATAGAAGAAGTACTCTGACCAAAGTTCCAGTAGGATAGAAGAAGTACTCTGACCAAAGTACCATTAGGATAGAAGTAATCTGACCAAAGTACCAGTAGGATAGAAGAAGTACTCTGACCAAAGTACCAGTAGGATAGAAGAAGTACTCTGACCAAAGTACCATTAGGATAGAAGTAAACTGAACAAAGTACCAGTAGGATAGAAGTAAGCTGACCAAAGTGCCAGTAGGATAGAAGTACTCTGACCAAATTACCAGTAGGATAGAAGTACTCTGACCAAAGTAACAGTAGGATAGAAGTACTCTGACCTAAGTACCAGTAGGAAAGAAGTACTCTGACCAAAGTACCAGTAGGATAGAAGAAGTACTCTGACCAAAGTACCAGTAGGATAGAAAAAGTACTCTTACCAAAGTACCATTAGGATAGAAGTAACCTGACCAAAGTACCAATAGGATAGAAGTTACCTGACCAAAGTACATGGAGGTATTTGCAGATTCAGAGCAAATATTGTTATTACAATTAAGAACTTGAATGAATGTTTAATTCAACATTGGCGAAAGCGTGACTCACGAAAAATTTATGAAAGAAAACTTTTCCATCGAAATATAGAATAGAATAATAAATCAGTGCTGCCAGTGACAATTTTGGGAAAAACCTAGCCAACACGTCGAAAAAAACCTAGATCCGAAAGAAAAAACCTCGACACGCTAAAAATAAACAAATATGACGTCATAAAGCTCCAAAAAAAAACACCAAAAAAAAACGTATTTCCTATTTGAAAATTAGATTGTTTCGAATCATTTTATTGTCATTTAAGTGTGTATTTAATGTGAGCTACAGTCTAATATCGTAACTCACGCCATTTAAAATGTCTTTAACTAAATTTTAAGCAATCAAATATTTAAGTGGAATTTTCGTTTCAAGTTGCGCGTTTTTTGATGTGACGTCACAGTTCTGAAACATCCCCCTCCCCCTTGTCACACATATCACTAAAGTATGACCCCCCCCCCTTTTCCCCCCAGTTGCATGTCGTCATTTATGGACGGCCCCTAAGGTACCAGAATGTTCTACATATTTTAAAAATATACTTACATCTGCATTTATTCATCACTTATGTCATCTTCATTATAAATGACAATCTAACAGACGCTCCTCTTATACAGAAGATTATTGAGTCTTTCCCTTAACCATTGTTTATGTCTCGTCTTTTATTTTTATTTGAATTTTAAATGTTGATAGAGTTTTGGTTCTCCTCGTTTGATCAGGCAACCCATTCAACGTCCAAATTCCGTACGGAAAGAACAACAGTTTGTATGTGTTTGTTCTTGTATACGGAATAAGAAAAGTGTTATTTTAACTATGTCTATCTGAGGGTTGTATTAATAAGTTATCTTTAGATTATACCATGTATACGTGGGAAATGATTCTCTAAACGCAGGCAGAAGCAAATGGTAGAGCTGTTAAGTTTGTCATGAAGTCTAATAAAATTGAATATTTTGGCTCATTCAAACTGTTTTATCTTATACCAAATTTCTTCAGACAGATAGGACCTTTCGAATTTAGTGGGATAAAGCCATAGATTTCATAATGTAATATGACAGAGCGGCTGAAAAAAATGTTGCCACATAATGCTTAATACTATTTTTGAAAAACCGAATTTATTTAGGAAATAAATTGCACATATTTATTAATTTTTGTACTTTAAAATGGTTTATTTATCTTTTAAAGAAAAACCTAGATTATGGCTATTTAAAAATAAAAAAAAACAACCTAGAAACCTAGACAAGGTCGAAAAAACCTAGATCTAGGTTCAAAAACCTAGCGCTGGCAGCACTGAAATAAATACACGTTTTTGTGTTGTTTTTTTAAAATTATCTTGACAGAAATAAATGGTTGAAAATAATTTAGGATCGATTTAAAAGTTGAAATAAAGAAGCGTTCAGGTTACTGTACAAATCCCCTTTTCGAAATATTGATCATTACTGTCAGTTCTCCTAAAGTCATTAACTTATTATTTACAAGTTGAAATCAATTATGGCAAATATTTGAAGGAAACGAAATTATAAGGAAGAAAATTTAAGTGCTCTACCTGAATGGGAAGGGGACTTAAAGGTGTGGATAAAGACGGTAAGCTAATTTGTCTTATCTGCCAATAACCGCTATCAAATTACAAAGCTATAGCTATTTGAAGCGACTGTGTGAAAAGAACAGTAATGAAGGGTTTGCATCGCGGTATCAACTCCAAACTGAATTAAGAAAAAAAAATAAACTTGCTGAGTTAAGTCTTGAATGAGTCAGCACCAGACACTACTTTCTGCTTTCAGCAAAGAAGGTGTCACTTCAAATGAGGCAAGTTACGCCATCGCCTATCCCCTTTTTCTGACAGAAGTTCGCACCACAACTTTTATCTACCAACCAGATTTAAAGAAACTTGCCATTAAAAAGGCTTCTCAAAAGAACCATAACAATTAAACTTCACTGGAATGATGAGTCCATATCCAGTGTGTTTCTATTCATAAATTTAAATATTTGTTAAATTGTGTAACTATAACTGTAACAAAACTATAACGCATATATTTCTTCAGCATACTGTTAGTCTTGAAACAATAGAAATATTTAAACTTTAAACCATTAAATTCGAATAAAAAATAATTCTGAAAGAAAAATCACAAAAAGGAATTTTTCATTGCGAGTGGGGTCATGACCAAGACTGCTTCAATGCGGCTCTAAACATTTTTTAATGGCCCTCGGTTACTACAGGTCTGGCCACCCCTGGCCTAATTTGTGTAGAAGTAGAATGTCAATAATTGTGTGTCCGTTGCTAATCCCGGCAGGGCTGCTACAGCACGGTCTTCGACAAGGTCATGGGCGGCATCAGTGAGAACATCATCTTGATCGCAAACATCATCGCTGGATTTGAGTTAAGATATTTTATTTGAAAACGTCATCAACATCTAGTTTATCCATCCACTTACGTCAGATATTCATCAAATTTAGGGCGAAAAGGGGGGGGGGTGGCGTCCATTCTATGAATTCCACTAGAGTAGAGGTAAACGCGTTTTTTTAAAGAGTGGGGGGGGGGTCATCACATCTCAGGGATTTATCAAGGCCTGAATATTTTATTGGATCACATTGCGACAAGTAAATCTCCTTTTGATTCAACAGATCTTACAGGCAGCCATCACAATTGGACTGTTGTTTAAACCAAAGCCTGAAGAGAACGCGGCCAGACGACAAGCTTTGGCCGCAGCGCGTGCTTTTCTTGTAGGTTATCTTTCTTTGAACATTGCGTAACACTATGGAATATTATATTAATACTAGTACCACAGAATCAGCCTTCAAAATTGACGGAAGTTTTCTACATAAATACACATCAGATTAAAAAATAATGAAATACAGAATTTTCATTTATTTTTTCATTTATTTTTTCATTTATTTTCATATTGAACGATTTTATGCAGAACGTTCGAAAATAGTTATTTTTGGTGCGCTGCTTTCTAAAATTAGTAGCGTCACGGACGGGGCGGAAGGACGTGATGGACAGGAGGGGACATACATTGCAAATTATGTTGATTATTAGTCTTCTCCTGCCGCCTTACATGTGAATCACACCCGAATAATTTTGTATGAGATACTGGAGTTTTTTCTGAAACTACTGACAACATTCTGTTCCTTTTAAACTAAAGTAGGAGACATAGACCCATGTTCAGTGGCGCATCTTGTGTGAGAGAAGGGCCCCGCAGGAACATTGGGGGTAGTCCATATTTTTTAAAAAGATTTTAGTAAAAAATTTAATAACGATTAATTTTGGCATAAAGAATACAACTTCTGTGTAACACACAAATTAATCCCCCCCCCCACACTTTTTTTCCTTCAAAATAAAATTGAGTTACTTAACTCTACATGCTTGTATCACCCCTTTCTTCCTTCCATTGGTTTAAAAATCCTATGTTTATATTTCTGTGGAAGACCAAGAATTTTGGTCAGTGCTACACTCACCACGCCCCCCTACAGACACTTAGTTCGACATTAGTTACTGCTTCGGATCACGTGTCTTCGCCATCCAATCAGGTGCGTCTATAATTTGATCTGACCTGTGATGGACGACAGGCGCGTAGATGTGGTCATAGGCATAGGAGTTATATTATGTTGCATATTATTCAATGTTCATATTTCAATATTTACAACACAGTGTAAGTATAACTATCGGCACCAGTACAATACATTTAACGCCAGCATCATTTACATTGCACGGTTTTGTGAGGGAGCACAATTTTGAGAGTGTCATTGATCAAGGTACGCCACTGTACATGCTAATATTAAGTATAAGCGTCGACGAAAACTACAATCATTATCAGAGTTCATAACAAATGAATCTATTGTGAGAACAGAGTGAATTATGGGTTTGTTAGTTGTCACGTTTTTTCTTGTATTTGATTCTGGTTTGTTTCATGTCTGATCCCCACTTTTCTAGTCTGCGGATCTTCGCAGTGCACCAAATCCCTTCGCCAGGCGGCAGTATTACGTATTCGTACCTCACGCCTTACAGACGGATGAGGAGGTGATGACGGAGATTTGGTAACGGCTCAGCGGACAATTTTATTGGAAGTGGAGCCATAGCCTCAAATTGTAACAACTCAGTCAACAAACTCTAAGGAAGTGGATCCGAAGTTCGGTATTGTAGAATGCGCCAACTAGTTCGGGCAGTAGCTCCGTAATTAGATTTTGTAAGGAAGCGTTTAGGGAAGTGGATCCGTATTAATTAAGAAACAACTTTCATATTTTTCTCTTTGGGTCTAAGTCTATGGCCTCAAGTTTGTTACACAACTCCCTACCTGATTTTCATTTGTAAGCAATAAATTTACTTTCTTGTCTTTTTAAATACCCACTTGACCATTTTATGTTTATAATATTTAGAAAAAACTATTAATATACAATAATCCCTGTGTGAAGTGTGGATTAATTTTTGTTTTTGGCCGCTACTGGATATCTAGGTATTGAGACATGAAAT
This sequence comes from Ampullaceana balthica, assembly GCA_944989445.1. Taxonomy (NCBI): domain Eukaryota; kingdom Metazoa; phylum Mollusca; class Gastropoda; family Lymnaeidae; genus Ampullaceana; species Ampullaceana balthica. The sequence continues at coordinate 238,526 of CALYLW010000381.1, read as the reverse complement.
TTTTACGGTGTAAAAACTTTGGTTTATAACTAATATCAAAAGTCTATTCATGGCAAGTTAAGAGTTATATCATCCGCAGATGTCATCACAATAATGATGTAACTTAAAAATCAATGAATCATCTTTGGCTATTCTTCAAATATGCATATTAAAAATAGTTAATAAATGTTATTGCAAAACTTTGTTGCTTTTCGTTTTTTAACAAATTTGCTCATTTTATTATTTTTTTAAATTGAAAATTATTATTATTTTATTAACATATGGGACATTTTCCCTGGTGGTTCACTCATGAAATAACATAGAAGCCGAAATAAAAGACAGGAATGTTACAAAACATTATAGTTATCCTGTGTAATGCCTTATTAATCAAATAAAATGTTGTCTTAACATTTATATTTTATTGAAGTTAATTGCCTTCTAATAGAAAAGAATCAATGTTATTTGTTTCTTCTCTTCAGGGTTCCTAAATACCTTGCATGAATCCTTTCCTTTCTGAACAAAGTCCTTCCCTATTTATCTTTGATTTCTCAGTGGAAGGTTGACCTTTTTAAATTTCTGTTAAACTTACTTGTAGGCCCATGTGGGATATTTTACTATATTTAGGATTTAAGTCAAATCACTTATTGCACCACGGCAAGAAGATGAAACTGGATGTTTTTATGTCAGATGTTCCTGATAATAAGATAATCTCTTGTACAAATTACACCAAAATCAAAAGGCCAATCAGTTTTCTGGGAATATATAACTTTTACAAAAAAATTTTGTTATTGTTGACTGAAGAAAACAATTTGAAAAAACAAAAAACATAATTTTTTATAGAAATGACAAATAAATAAAATTTGTTTATAGTATAGCTTTGCTTACATACATCGTACTATAAATTTGGAATCTTCAACTTACATTATGAATAACCTCACATTTCAGAACAATAGGACCCAGTCAGATCTTGCTGAAAAACATCTTCCACTTAACCAGTTGCACAAACTTCCATCAAAACACAGCTGCACTAACACCCCATTGAAATGCAATCTAAGACCAAATAATTAAGACCAGCTTATCTGTTCCCATGGCCTGAGCTTCTATTGGTTGAACAAACCCACTGCTGGTAAAAGATGATGATCCAATAATCAATTTTCAATTTTGGTTTTACAAAAATCACCAATAAATCAATCAAGGCAGACAGAAGATGAGTGTAAGAATTAAAATTTTAATTTGTTAATCCATGGCTTACAAACTAACTCATAGAAAAATCTTCAATGCTTGTCAAAGATAAATCGTACTGACATTGGCAGAATGATAACTGCAATTACAACAAAATTCTAGAATCAACATTTATCTCAGAATTTCCGTTCACTATGGGATAAGGTCATCTGGGAATCCCATTGGGAAATTTAAGGCTGAACATGTAAAATTCCTGTTCAATTTACTCAATTATAAGCTTGTAATTAAATGCTTGAATTAAGGGGACAAACATTTAATAGGCTCAGAAGTCATGAACATCAAATGATGAAAACTTCTGTTCCAATCAAACATTGGCACTCAACCAATAGAGAATTCTGGAGTAAACATGAAATAATGAAATATGAGTTCAATTATTAGTCATTGGTATGATTGAGAAGAAGAGAAATGAATGGAATGAAGTTGATAAAGTAGAGACAGTTCTAAGGTGAGGAAGCTCTAAAGGATAAAATTACCCTTTAAATAATTAGAAGAGGACATGGCCCAAAAGAAATATGTTATCTCCAGAAACTGGTGACCTAAGCTGTAAATATCACAGCATAATTTTTAGTTTTATCTACTCACTATAAAGATATATTGTGGTAATATTACAAAAATATGAAATAAATGCTCTAAAATATCGTGAGTGTTATTTCCCTCAAAGATCCTCACACTTGTAAGTCAACCAAACAAAGTTCCTATACATGTAATAATAAAATAAAGACACAAAATTTGTCTGATTACAAACACAGATCACATGATTTTCTGGTCTAAATTAAAAAATACATATTCATCTTTAGACACACACTGTCACATTAGACATATAACTGATTTGTAGGGCTCCCTAACTTAACATTCATGGGTCAGGCCAATGTCACACTAGATTAGATACAGCAGCTTGCCTCAGCAAACACCTCATCTCTACCCATTCATTTAGTCATTAAGGCAAGTATTTGGTCAACTTTTTCTTGTCCACTTAGATTTCTTTTTATATTCATTTCAGACAAATATTTAAGAAACGATTATTAATATTGTAAGGTCTACTTTCATAAAAAAAAATTTAATTTTAAAAAAGAAATCAAATCACATGCCTTTGAACCAAAGAAAGAGCAACTTGCAAATACATATTTAAACACTTTTTCATAAAACTCCTGGTCTTTCAATCTAACATGTATTTACAAATATTAAAATGGCCTCAAAATATTACTTTAAAAAATACATCACTTTCTAAAGCACAGAAATGTAACATTTTTTAACATTGAAAATGTTAGACAACTAAGATAAACATTTTTTATTCAATTAAAATAATAAGTCAAATAGAATTATCTTTAAGAAAATAGAAGATCTTATGAGTTTTCCAGTTCTACACAACTCTAGACTAGGATGTCTGCCCAGAACTTGGTAGCAGACAAGTTCTACAAACTCCACTTTATGATGCCTGTCCACAAAATTTATGGAACCTACAAAACCTTAGTCATCATATTATTAACAGTTTTCTTTAAGACCTTTTAGGTGTATAACATTTTGCTTTTAAAAACATTTTTCTTCAATATGGCCCTGAACAAGATCAAAAAAGAAAATTTCTTCTTCAAAATAAATGTATTCTTTAGCAGGCTTACACTTACACTAAAATCCATTACACAAGGATTAAAATTAAATATTCTTTATGCAAAATCAAAACACATTCCATCAGTTGCCATGGCACATACAAGACCATCTTCAACAACCAAACCACAACTAAACATTCACATCAGTTGCCATTTCAGACCAACTTCAACAACCAAACCACAACTAAACATTCACATCAGTTGCCATGTCAGACCAACTTCAACAACCAAACCACAACTAAACATTCACATCAGTTGCCATGTCAGACCAACCACCAAACACATCTAAACATTGACAATACATGATCCCTGGAGCTACTGGGCTTTTCTTGGCTTTGCTTTTCTTTTGACTGGTGATTCAGAGCTCAGGAACTCAGAAGGTATCGGAGCATCAGACGACACCGCTGCTGCCGACGTAGAGGTTGAGGAGCCTGATGCTGTGCTAGAGGCTGGGGCTTTCATGGCTGCACTCTGCAGCTGTTGGTAGACATTGGCTGCATAAGGGATCACCTGAAATAAATAGGTTGTAACTAAGTGTAATTGTAGTTAAATAGGAATAAATAGCAAAAATGTTTAATACTAACAATTTAGGTTAGAGCTTCGCTGGTACATGTCTTTGTTAAAAGAAAAATTCCTTCATTGGTAAAGTAATGGTAATATCAAATAAAGTAATTGTATTTGTAACATGTTGGTCTATCACACTAAATTAACATTTTAAAAAGAAAACCGGTTAAGTTAAGTTAGTAACTCTTTCGCTGCGGAATTTTTTTTACGAAAAAATGTACATTATTTTCAAAAGTAAAAAAAAAGTGAGAGGTTGGGTTTTAAAAAAAAATATTTAAAATATTATTTTTAGGCTTATAGGGATAAATTTGGTATCAAATAAAAGGTAATTGAACTGACTATGCGTTTTTGAACTTGTTTCTTTGGTTTAAATAAAAAAAACTAGAATAAAAGAAACTAAAAATGTGAAAATATGACAACAAAAATCACTAAATTTAAGGGGAAAAAATTCTCAGAAGGCAAATTTATGTTAGTGCTCCATAAAATCATTAAAATTTAATGCAAAAATCAAATATGTAAAAATGTACAAAAGAACCACAAAAATTAATTTTGAATTATGTCTCATAATGTAGCTAAAGATTTTAAAAAATTAAAATTTTACACTCAGTAATTTAATCAGATGAATATTTACACTGATGCAGAAAACTTTAAAAAAATCTATTTACATATTGTTCTTTGATTCATAGATTGGCCACAGTGTGCCATTTCTTGAAACAGTCTTTGGGGTGTATGTGCGGTTGTTCAGGACAGTCCATACAGATAAAATGTGTCCGGGCTGGCTTAGTTCAGGTACTACACACTCTGCACCGCCTGTCCTGTTTTACATAGTCTATCAAATGCCTTCCCCCTTCCAACCTTGGGATTGGGTTAGCCCTTGGACGGCCTGGCAAAGGCATTTTCCTTGCCTTTTCTTCGGCTGGCATAATTGACGATGCTTCCAAACACAAAGAATCTATCAGCTGTATTTTGAATTTTTTCAGACTCATGCGAGCTTCAGGGTGACTCAACACAAAGTATGTGAGCATTTGAGCAAGCTATTTCCATAATCCAGTGATAGAGTTTTTTCCACCACTTTGATGTCTTTCTGTTTTGCATCCCATAGTATCCAACTTTTTGATCAGCAAGACCACATCCATTCATATACTGGTTGTAAGAATTGATTGCTGATGGTTTTGTCTTATTTTTCACAAGAATATCTCCAGCTTCAGCTCTGGTAGAACTGGTTCCTTTGCTTTTTTGTCTTTCCAAGCAACAACCATTTTTTGGCCTTCTGGAGTTTTCCAATATTTTGACTCCATGTGTTTTATTTTTAATGAATTTAATTGTCTGGGAAATCGCCGCCTATTACCTTGGAAAGTCCCAGTGTAGTAAATCTCTTTCTCTGTCAGATATTCTACTAAGTTCATAGTAGTGTAGAATCTGTCTGCAAATACATGGTATCCTTTGCCAATAGCATGAAGTAATGTCTGGAAAATCTGAACTGCTTGGCCACCATTAACATCAGCGTCAGGATCAAAAGAAGTATTTTTACCATAATAAGTCAGAAGGTTTACCACATATCCAGTGGCACTATCCACTAGACCAAAACTTTTGATGTGGTATTTATGAGGTTTTGATGGGTTATATTGTTTATACTGCCATCTTCCTTTGAAGCCAACTATCATTTCATCAATGGACACATTTTGGTAAGGCGTGAATGCGAGGTTAAATTTTGTAACAGTTTGTTTATGTATGGCTCAATTTTGCTTTTACCCTCTGCATCAGGGTGGCCACAGTGCAACATGGATGAGTATAGAATTAAAACATTGTCTCTGCTAAATAATTCACTATAAAAAGGGGAGTTGAAAATATCTGTGGTTGAAAAATAGTCCTGGAGACTGGGACGTTTATTCATTCCCATAGCCAGAGAGATAGCGATGAATTTATATATATGGTACTTTGACACTGGTTTCCAGTTTTGAAACCTAGAGCGCCTCCTCAATGGGGTGTTCTGTTTCATTTTTTTCTCCGCAGAGCTATTTATACATGATATGACAATATCAATCACTACATCATCAAAAAGTTGTATAAAACAATCCAGTGGTGAACAATTTTCAGATAGTATGTCTTTGTTGAATCCAGGCTCTTTATGTGGGGAAAAAATAAAATTGTTTGTAGTTTGATCACCAATATTTGCTTGGATCCATTCTCATTCTTCTACTTCTTTATTTCCAACAATAGTTTCATCTGTAGTCATCTTTCTTTTTTTTCCTTTACCCTTGGATGTAGCCATGCATGATTGTAGTAAAGGAATAGCTCTTGTTCTAGTTTGTGGCTCATCTTCTTCACTACTACTACTAGAACTAAAATCATTTGAAACCACACTGCTATTGGAATCATGTGATTGATCTAAGTCCTCGTCACTATCAATAGAAATATTATGAAACATTTCCATGGCTTGTTCAGCTGTCAATCATCTAGGAAGTTTACCTTCTCCACTAGGGCCTGGGGTAGCCATAGCAACAGTATTGATCAACAAAAAAACAGCGAAGAAAATTAATAAAATAATGCTTCAAATGCTAGCAAATACACCTCGCCTTCGTTCATAAACAAGGAAGTACCACTCTTCTTTGTTAAAATCTAATTTAAAAATATCTCTTAAAAAGTTTAACCGAGAAATAGCAAAGAAACAAACATGATAGTGAAACAACGCACAGTGCGTTGGTCCATGCTTTTGAGCACGGCGGATGAACGCTGTGTGCGTTGTTCCGCATCGAAAGAGTTAAAATCTCCACTAAATGAGATGACAAAATACCACAACAGCATCATGTGTCAAGTACTTTTGTTTTCAATAAATATTGATTAAAAATTCTCAGGTGTAAAGGGGTGTTAAAAATATGAATATAAATTATATTATAAATATAAATTATAAATATGAATATAAATTATATTATAAATATGAATATAAATTATATTATAAATATAAATTATATTATAAATATACATGTTTTGTCAATTAGAAACAATATGAGATGGCAAGTTCCTGTCCTCTTATCTCTATTCCTACAGCCACAGTTGTTTGTTGATTTATTGCTAGTAGTTTAATACCATTGCATGTTTCTTTTCAGCATCTTTGTCTTTATTATTTTCAAGAACAACATTGTTTAAACTTGGTTATTTTCAAATGAAAAATGTATGGCTTGTCGCTTACAGTTTTGTGATTGTAGGCCAGGGCTATGATTATATCACTTACAGTTTTGTGATTGTAGGCCAGGGCTATGATTATATCACTTACAGTTTTGTGATTGTAGGCCAGGGCTATGATTATATCACTTACAGTTTTGTGATTGTAGGCCAGGGCTATGATTATATCACTTACAGTTTTGTGATTGTAGGCCAGGGCTGTGATTATATCACTTACAGTTTTGTGATTGTAGGCCAGGGCTATGATTATATCACTTACAGTTTTGTGATTGTAGGCCAGGGCTATGATTATATCACTTACAGTTTTGTGATTGTAGGCCAGGGCTATGATTATATCACTTACAGTTTTGTGGTTGTAGGCCAGGGCTATGATTATATCACTTACAGTTTTGTGATTGTAGGCCAGGGCTATGATTATATCACTTACAGTTTTGTGATTGTAGGCCAGGGCTATGATTATATCACTTACAGTTTTGTGATTGTAGGCCAGGGCTATGATTATATCACTTACAGTTTTGTGATTGTAGACCAGGGCTATGATTATATCACTTACAGTTTTGTGATTGTAGGCCAGGGCTATGATTATGCCAATGATTGGAAGCACTAAGAAAGATCCTTGGTTAAGATCTTGATCCACTGCTCTTGGCTGTCAAAGGTCAGAAAAGACAGTAAGGAAGGACATCTTTTTAATTTGCAAAATCAAAGTTTGTGTCTTTAAGTACATGGAATGTATGTGTACAGATGAGAAGAACAATTCAATAAAGGGCAGAAGTTTACCAACAGTACAATGAATCATGGGTAAACGTTGTTTAATTAGCCCTATGCAACAATTTAAGTTTTAAAATGACACCACACATCAAATACTACAACTTTAATTGTTAGTTAAAAACTAATAAACCCTTTCATAAAATGAGATAATGAACAAATTTAAGGATGCAATTATTATTTAACTTAAAAGTAAAGACATCAACCAGCACTGATTGGTCCTTACCTTCGGACTGAATTCAAAGGTAAAATGTTTGTGTGACCTGTTGGCAGAAAACTCAACAGAGGACAGTTTGTAATCATACTCAGATCTGGACAGGCTGCTCTCTAAGGACAGCAAGTAGTTCTGTGGAATAGACAGAGGACAGTTTGTAATCATACTCAGATCTGGACAGGCTCCTCTCTAAGGACAGCAAGTAGTTATACGGAAAAGACATTAATTTACATCAGCAGATTTACAATATTTATTCATTATTCTTACAGGAAGAGATTTATGTAACCATCTGTTCACATTGAGATCCAGTAATATTTCCAAAAATATTACAAAACCTATTTTTGCCTGTTGCATGTATGCTTCCCGACATTTACCTTTCCATTTGGACATACAGCTTACATTCAGGACATACACCAGACATCTAAATTATTTCTCTAGAGCAATATGTGTTAACTGCTGGACAACTTGTACATTTTCTAATTTACAGGGAACAAGTGAATTTTAATAATTTTTTGTTAAAATTCACTAGATCAAGCTGATTTTAACAATTGTGATGAAGAAGGTGAGATATATCTTGTGTCTTCATAAACATACAAAAAAGAAATAAAACTATATTCCTTCTGAAAATTCTTTCCTTGTTTAATAAACAAGACCTGGTGAACATTAGAAGGCATTAATAAGTCACTGCTTTTACTTGATATTTTCTACTGACAACACATTAAGTCTAGACATATACCATGGATAAGCACAAGATGCAATGATCTTATGCATAGAAAGAGCATCTGTAATGTAAAGATAGGTTTACAAGATAACCGTTATTTGACAAACTCTAATTTAATATAATTGGATAAACACAAAATCATTGACAACATCAACCATAAAGATTTCTGTGAAGATGGTATTATTATTTATTTCCATTCAGTGAGTTGTTTTTATTAGTAAATCTAAAAAAAACTAACAATCTTGAAATGAGTCTGACTGCTGAAGATTCATTGAAAACCACTACACTGAACATAACAAAGATGACATATTCTTAGAAAACCACAACACATACACTGAACATAATAAAGATGACATATTCTTAGAAAACCACAACACATACACTGAACATAATAAAGATGACATATTCTTAGAAAACCACAACACATACACTGAACATAATAAAGATGACATATTCTTAGAAAACCACAACACATTCACTGAACATAATAAAGATCACAACACATACACTGAACATGAACAAAGATGACGTAATTCTTAATTGTTACCTTGTTGTCCAGCTGCAATGTGGGTAAAAAGAAAAATGTGGATTTGCTGAGAGACACTGTGTGAATGGGAGTGTCTGGCTGAGCCTCACTGACAAGTCGAACCTAAGAAAATGGAACAGAACTTTAGTCAAGAATAGATCTTACTAAGTCACAACACAAGATATAAATAAGCCTTTGGCTTGTTATAGGTGCATGTACACATTGTTAGCAGGCAGAAATGATAAGTTATTTAGATTAAAAAGATTTAATTATGGCTACACAAATTCGAATAATATATATATATTTTTTAAAACATTTTTTCCCTCCCCAATGTTTTGTGGCATCTTTTCAGGCTCACACACTCACATATACCTTTTTATATAAATATTAATGACTTGAACAGTTTTACAATTTATTACTTATACACACTCACATATACCTTTTTATATAAATATTAATGACTTGAACAGTTTTACAATTTATTACTTATACACACTCACATATACCTTTTTATATAAATATTAATGACTTGAACAGTTTATAAATTTATTACTTATACATCGTTAATGACTCAAAAAGTTTACCATCTAAAATTCTGGACAATTTACCATGTATGACTGAAATAGCTTTCAAAATATACATTTCTTTACCTTTAGAATCAAGATTTTTTTAATAACGATAAAGATCCTAAAACAAAAGTAGATATCTTCTCTAAATATTGATAATATTTCTTATGTTTGTGAAAGCACTATTGCAAATGCATTTTGATTAAAATATTTAAAATATATATATGTTTAAAATATGTATGTTGCTCCATTAAAAAAATATGTTGCTCCATTAAAAAATATATGTTGCTTCATTAAAATATACATGTGTATATAAATCAATGTCTGGTACATGTCTTCTTGGACCAAACACTGCAGCAAAGTTTTGTTTTGTTTTCATACTCCAATTAGTTTTTGTATTTGTTTGTTGGCTGATGAAGGCTTTTTGCCAGTACATTGGTTGTGTTGTGGCACCTTGTCAGACTCACACATACCTTTTTATATAACCATTTTTTTTGTACCCAGCCTGATTGTAGTCCCACCCAACTTATTTTCAAGTTGTAAATGGTAAAGCTGGCCAAGTCATTAACTTATAAATGGTAAAGCTGTCCAAGTCATTAACTTGTAAATGATAAAGCTGTCCAAGTCATTAACTTATAAATGGTAAAGCTGTCCAAGTCATTAACTTGTAAATGATAAAGCTATCCAAGTCATTAACGGTAAGTATTCACCAACATCAACATGATTTTGTACACAATTCTAAGCTACGACTCTACAACTATCTCCAGTCATAGATCAACTGAATGTTTTGTGTTGGTTTTTTTCCCATTCATTTCTCGTCTAAATCTGCAAATAAGTCCTACCTTGAGTGTGGATAAAAATTTGAGGTTAGTCCTCACATTGCCGCTGATGTCCATCTGGTTCATACGACGGAAGGCAATGATGTTTATGTCGGAGAGATCAGAGGCCTCAACCTACACAGTTTGAAAAACATAACCTCATTATTGTCAAACAAAGTAAGTATTTTTAAAAGATTACTTTTGTTTATCAGTACTGTTAAAATGGTAGAAAATCAATGTCAACATGCATCCCATTGATTTCCCAGTTGAATAAAATCAATCAACATGAATAATGGAAAATATTCATTGCTTTAAGCTTTATTTCACTGACCTTAACCTGCCTCGACGTAGGTGCTGTTCTCTCGATATGTGTGTTCACATCACCAGACTTGAGATGAATGTCATACAAACAGTTGGGCTGAGAATGAGATCATTAGATATTGTTCAATTACAAATATTTGAATTATTCTTCATTTTATCATACTGGAAGTCGCAATGTTATGCATTTAATTTCATAATTCGAATTAACTTGATTAATTTTTATATGTTGAAATTATAATGTAATTTACAAATGAGAATATTTGTTTCATTGCAATGAACACATGTCTCAGATGAGAATATTTGTTTGATTGCAATGAACACATGTCTCAGATGAGAATATTTTTTGATTGCAATGAACACATGTCTCAGATGAGAATATTTGTTTGATTGCAATGAACACATGTCTCAGATGAGAATATTGTTTGATTGCAATGAACACATGTCTCAGATGAGAATATTTGTTTGATTGCAATGAACACATGTCTCAGATGAGAATATTTGTTTGATTGCAATGAACACATGTCTCAGATGAGAATATTTGTTTGATTGCAATGAACACATGTCTCAGATGAGAATATTTTTTGATTGCAATGAACACATGTCTCAGATGAGAATATTTGTTTGATTGCAATGAACACATGTCTCAGATGAGAATATTTGTTTGATTGCAATGAACACATGTCTCAGATGTACCCACTTGTAAGCCCCTGAGCCTGTAAGAGCCGTCCATCTCTGTTTTGCTCTCCTCCTGATTGGTGGAGCAGGCACCGAGTCCCAGAGCTTCTATGATGATCCCTGGCTCTGGCTCTCCATTCAGTGACGTCACTTTACCAAAACAGCTGGAAACAAAGCAACAGTAATAAATTGTTTTTTTTTCTTTTACTTTCCTAATCCTGTCACCTCACAGAACATTTTTTAAAAAAAGATACGTTTACGTTACATGTATAAATTTATTTTTTAAAAATACTTTTACAATTTCAAGCGCTGGAAAGTGGATTAGTATCATGCGCATACAAAAAAAATATATCTTTAAAACAAATGGCTTATGGGTATTATTGTTCAATAGAAAAGAGTCTTACCTGAAAGCAACCCTGGCACCTTTAATACTGATTTTCTCTGTTGTTCCTTCTAAGACGTTTATAATCTGAGAGGCTGGTTCAAACTTGTACTCTTTCATCATTGGCCGCAGGAAGTACTGACCAGGACTCTGAGATTAGTCAACAACACCGTTTTATTATCATTCGAAACAGAAATTCACCTATCAAATTGATTTCAGTGCCAAAACAAAACTTGAAAAATTGACATAACATGCTGCAGAGTACTGTATGGACACGGACATGCTAAAATTAATCTGTCAAAATTTTGTTACACTATTTCATCAAGAAAAATATATCAGTGCTTCATATCAGTCTTTCAATGTTTCACACATCAAAAGTATTCTAGAGTTTTTCAACACAGAATTTCATTTAAGGTCAGATTAAAAAGATGAAAATGTAGTCTGACTTACTAGTCCGGTAAAGGTCATGTGACCATCAACCCCTGTAACGTTGTTTGACCTGTACTGATTGCCCCCACTCAATGACAGAAGGACACTGGACAGTGGCTGACCTTTTTCATCAAGCATCTGTTGGGACCAGAATGGAGGATTGCAAGAAGAACAAAAACAACTTTTACTCAAACTGAATGATGATGTCAAATGAAATAAGAGCACAGCAATGTTCCCTCTAAGATTCATTTGTCCGTATGCAAAGTAAAAACAGTTGTGTGCTAAGTTGCACAGCATCCACTTTTTTGTAATATTCTACCAAATTTGCTGCGCTGTAGATCTAAAATGCCGCGCTGTGTCGGTCAAATATCTGCGCGGCCGCGCAGCTTAAAGGGCACATTGCCGCACAGTAACATCAGATCTGATCAATGCACGCAGAGCAACTTATATAATTAGAAGGGATTATCTCTCCTGATTATCTCATTTAAATGTGTTATTGTTACATCCTATTTAACTCTGTAACAATATAGTTTTATACAAATAATGGCTGTCATAACGTGTTATTGTTACATCCTATTTAACTCTGTAACAATATAGTTTTATACAAATAATGGCTGTCATAACGTGTTATTGTTACATCCTATTTAACTCTGTAACAATATAGTTTTATACAAATAATGGCTGTCATAACGTGTTATTGTTACATCCTATTTAACTCTGTAACAATATAGTTTTATACAAATAATGGCTGTCATAACGTGTTATTGTTACATCCTATTTAACTCTGTAACAATATAGTTTTATACAAATAATGGCTGTCATAACGTGTTATTGTTACATCCTATTTAACTCTGTAACAATATAGTTTTATACAAATAATGGCTGTCATAACGTGTTATTGTTACATCCTATTTAACTCTGTAACAATATAGTTTTATACAAATAATGGCTGTCATAACTTCAAAATATATAATCTTAAATACTTTCAAAGTTTCTTTTTTTATTGGATATTATCATCCCTGATGACAATATTATTCAATATAACAAGTGCCTCTTATCATCCCTGATGACAATATTATTCAATATAACAAGTGCCTCTTATCATCCCTGATGACAATATTATTCAATATAACAAGTGCCTCTTATCATCCCTGATGACAATATTATTCAATATAACAAGTGCCTCTTATCATCCCTGATGACAACATTATTCAATATAACAAGTGCCTCTTATCATCCCTGATGACAATATTATTCAATATAACAAGTGCCTCTTATCATCCCTGATGACAATATTATTCAATATAACAAGTGCCTCTTATCATCCCTGATGACAATATTATTCAATATAACAAGTGCCTCTTATCATCCCTGATGACAATATTATTCAATATAACAAGTGCCTCTTATCATCCCTGATGACAATATTATTCAATATAACAAGTGCCTCTTATCATCCCTGATGACAATATTATTCAATATAACAAGTGCCTCTTATCATCCCTGATGACAATATTATTCAATATAACAAGTGCCTCTTATCATCCCTGATGACAATATTATTCAATATAACAAGTGCCTCTTATCATCCCTGATGACAATATTATTCAATATAACAAGTGCCTCTTATCATCCCTGATGACAATATTATTCAATATAACAAGTGCCTCTTATCATCCCTGATGACAATATTATTCAATATAACAAGTGCCTCTTATCATCCCTGATGACAACATTATTCAATATAACAAGTGCCTCTTATCATCCCTGATGACAACATTATTCAATATAACAAGTGCCTCTTATCATCCCTGATGACAATATTATTCAATATAACAAGTGCCTCTTATCATCCCTGATGACAATATTATTCAATATAACAAGTGCCTCTTATCATCCCTGATGACAATATTATTCAATATAACAAGTGCCTCTTATCATCCCTGATGACAATATTATTCAATATAACAAGTGCCTCTTATCATCCCTGATGACAACATTATTCAATATAACAAGTGCCTCTTATCATCCCTGATGACAATATTATTCAATATAACAAGTGCCTCTTATCATCCCTGATGACAACATTATTCAATATAACAAGTGCCTCTTATCATCCCTGATGACAATATTATTCAATATAACAAGTGCCTCTTATCATCCCTGATGACAATATTATTCAATATAACAAGTGCCTCTTATCATCCCTGATGACAATATTATTCAATATAACAAGTGCCTCTTATCATCCCTGATGACAACATTATTCAATATAACAAGTGCCTCTTATCATCCCTGATGACAACATTATTCAATATAACAAGTGCCTCTTATCATCCCTGATGACAATATTATTCAATATAACAAGTGCCTCTTATCATCCCTGATGACAATATTATTCAATATAACAAGTGCCTCTTATCATCCCTGATGACAATATTATTCAATATAACAAGTGCCTCTTATCATCCCTGATGACAATATTATTCAATATAACAAGTGCCTCTTATCATCCCTGATGACAATATTATTCAATATAACAAGTGCCTCTTATCATCCCTGATGACAATATTATTCAATATAACAAGTGCCTCTTATCATCCCTGATGACAATATTATTCAATATAACAAGTGCCTCTTATCATCCCTGATGACAATATTATTCAATATAACAAGTGCCTCTTATCATCCCTGATGACAATATTATTCAATATAACAAGTGCCTCTTATCATCCCTGATGACAATATTATTCAATATAACAAGTGCCTCTTATCATCCCTGATGACAATATTATTCAATATAACAAGTGCCTCTTATCATCCCTGATGACAATATTATTCAATATAACAAGTGCCTCTTATCATCCCTGATGACAATATTATTCAATATAACAAGTGCCTCTTATCATCCCTGATGACAATATTATTCAATATAACAAGTGCCTCTTATCATCCCTGATGACAATATTATTCAATATAACAAGTGCCTCTTATCATCCCTGATGACAATATTATTCAATATAACAAGTGCCTCTTATCATCCCTGATGACAATATTATTCAATATAACAAGTGCCTCTTATCATCCCTGATGACAATATTATTCAATATAACAAGTGCCTCTTATCATCCCTGATGACAATATTATTCAATATAACAAGTGCCTCTTATCATCCCTGATGACAATATTATTCAATATAACAAGTGCCTCTTATCATCCCTGATGACAATATTATTCAATATAACAAGTGCCTCTTATCATCCCTGATGACAATATTATTCAATATAACAAGTGCCTCTTATCATCCCTGATGACAATATTATTCAATATAACAAGTGCCTCTTATCATCCCTGATGACAATATTATTCAATATAACAAGTGCCTCTTATCATCCCTGATGACAATATTATTCAATATAACAAGTGCCTCTTATCATCCCTGATGACAATATTATTCAATATAACAAGTGCCTCTTATCATCCCTGATGACAATATTATTCAATATAACAAGTGCCTCTTATCATCCCTGATGACAATATTATTCAATATAACAAGTGCCTCTTATCATCCCTGATGACAATATTATTCAATATAACAAGTGCCTCTTATCATCCCTGATGACAATATTATTCAATATAACAAGTGCCTCTTATCATCCCTGATGACAATATTATTCAATATAACAAGTGCCTCTTATCATCCCTGATGACAATATTATTCAATATAACAAGTGCCTCTTATCATCCCTGATGACAATATTATTCAATATAACAAGTGCCTCTTATCATCCCTGATGACAATATTATTCAATATAACAAGTGCCTCTTATCATCCCTGATGACAATATTATTCAATATAACAAGTGCCTCTTATCATCCCTGATGACAATATTATTCAATATAACAAGTGCCTCTTATCATCCCTGATGACAATATTATTCAATATAACAAGTGCCTCTTATCATCCCTGATGACAATATTATTCAATATAACAAGTGCCTCTTATCATCCCTGATGACAATATTATTCAATATAACAAGTGCCTCTTATCATCCCTGATGACAATATTATTCAATATAACAAGTGCCTCTTATCATCCCTGATGACAATATTATTCAATATAACAAGTGCCTCTTATCATCCCTGATGACAATATTATTCAATATAACAAGTGCCTCTTATCATCCCTGATGACAATATTATTCAATATAACAAGTGCCTCTTATCATCCCTGATGACAATATTATTCAATATAACAAGTGCCTCTTATCATCCCTGATGACAATATTATTCAATATAACAAGTGCCTCTTATCATCCCTGATGACAATATTATTCAATATAACAAGTGCCTCTTATCATCCCTGATGACAACATTATTCAATATAACAAGTGCCTCTTATCATCCCTGATGACAACATTATTCAATATAACAAGTGCCTCTTATCATCCCTGATGACAATATTATTCAATATAACAAGTGCCTCTTATCATCCCTGATGACAATATTATTCAATATAACAAGTGCCTCTTATCATCCCTGATGACAACATTATTCAATATAACAAGTGCCTCTTATCATCCCTGATGACAATATTATTCAATATAACAAGTGCCTCTTATCATCCCTGATGACAATATTATTCAATATAACAAGTGCCTCTTATCATCCCTGATGACAATATTATTCAATATAACAAGTGCCTCTTATCATCCCTGATGACAATATTATTCAATATAACAAGTGCCTCTTATCATCCCTGATGACAATATTATTCAATATAACAAGTGCCTCTTATCATCCCTGATGACAATATTATTCAATATAACAAGTGCCTCTTATCATCCCTGATGACAATATTATTCAATATAACAAGTGCCTCTTATCATCCCTGATGACAATATTATTCAATATAACAAGTGCCTCTTATCATCCCTGATGACAATATTATTCAATATAACAAGTGCCTCTTATCATCCCTGATGACAATATTATTCAATATAACAAGTGCCTCTTATCATCCCTGATGACAATATTATTCAATATAACAAGTGCCTCTTATCATCCCTGATGACAATATTATTCAATATAACAAGTGCCTCTTATCATCCCTGATGACAATATTATTCAATATAACAAGTGCCTCTTATCATCCCTGATGACAATATTATTCAATATAACAAGTGCCTCTTATCATCCCTGATGACAATATTATTCAATATAACAAGTGCCTCTTATCATCCCTGATGACAATATTATTCAATATAACAAGTGCCTCTTATCATCCCTGATGACAATATTATTCAATATAACAAGTGCCTCTTATCATCCCTGATGACAATATTATTCAATATAACAAGTGCCTCTTATCATCCCTGATGACAATATTATTCAATATAACAAGTGCCTCTTATCATCCCTGATGACAATATTATTCAATATAACAAGTGCCTCTTATCATCCCTGATGACAATATTATTCAATATAACAAGTGCCTCTTATCATCCCTGATGACAATATTATTCAATATAACAAGTGCCTCTTATCATCCCTGATGACAATATTATTCAATATAACAAGTGCCTCTTATCATCCCTGATGACAATATTATTCAATATAACAAGTGCCTCTTATCATCCCTGATGACAATATTATTCAATATAACAAGTGCCTCTTATCATCCCTGATGACAATATTATTCAATATAACAAGTGCCTCTTATCATCCCTGATGACAATATTATTCAATATAACAAGTGCCTCTTATCATCCCTGATGACAATATTATTCAATATAACAAGTGCCTCTTATCATCCCTGATGACAATATTATTCAATATAACAAGTGCCTCTTATCATCCCTGATGACAATATTATTCAATATAACAAGTGCCTCTTATCATCCCTGATGACAATATTATTCAATATAACAAGTGCCTCTTATCATCCCTGATGACAATATTATTCAATATAACAAGTGCCTCTTATCATCCCTGATGACAATATTATTCAATATAACAAGTGCCTCTTATCATCCCTGATGACAATATTATTCAATATAACAAGTGCCTCTTATCATCCCTGATGACAATATTATTCAATATAACAAGTGCCTCTTATCATCCCTGATGACAATATTATTCAATATAACAAGTGCCTCTTATCATCCCTGATGACAATATTATTCAATATAACAAGTGCCTCTTATCATCCCTGATGACAATATTATTCAATATAACAAGTGCCTCTTATCATCCCTGATGACAATATTATTCAATATAACAAGTGCCTCTTATCATCCCTGATGACAATATTATTCAATATAACAAGTGCCTCTTATCATCCCTGATGACAATATTATTCAATATAACAAGTGCCTCTTATCATCCCTGATGACAATATTATTCAATATAACAAGTGCCTCTTATCATCCCTGATGACAATATTATTCAATATAACAAGTGCCTCTTATCATCCCTGATGACAATATTATTCAATATAACAAGTGCCTCTTATCATCCCTGATGACAATATTATTCAATATAACAAGTGCCTCTTATCATCCCTGATGACAATATTATTCAATATAACAAGTGCCTCTTATCATCCCTGATGACAATATTATTCAATATAACAAGTGCCTCTTATCATCCCTGATGACAATATTATTCAATATAACAAGTGCCTCTTATCATCCCTGATGACAATATTATTCAATATAACAAGTGCCTCTTATCATCCCTGATGACAATATTATTCAATATAACAAGTGCCTCTTATCATCCCTGATGACAATATTATTCAATATAACAAGTGCCTCTTATCATCCCTGATGACAATATTATTCAATATAACAAGTGCCTCTTATCATCCCTGATGACAATATTATTCAATATAACAAGTGCCTCTTATCATCCCTGATGACAATATTATTCAATATAACAAGTGCCTCTTATCATCCCTGATGACAATATTATTCAATATAACAAGTGCCTCTTATCATCCCTGATGACAATATTATTCAATATAACAAGTGCCTCTTATCATCCCTGATGACAATATTATTCAATATAACAAGTGCCTCTTATCATCCCTGATGACAATATTATTCAATATAACAAGTGCCTCTTATCATCCCTGATGACAATATTATTCAATATAACAAGTGCCTCTTATCATCCCTGATGACAATATTATTCAATATAACAAGTGCCTCTTATCATCCCTGATGACAATATTATTCAATATAACAAGTGCCTCTTATCATCCCTGATGACAATATTATTCAATATAACAAGTGCCTCTTATCATCCCTGATGACAATATTATTCAATATAACAAGTGCCTCTTATCATCCCTGATGACAATATTATTCAATATAACAAGTGCCTCTTATCATCCCTGATGACAATATTATTCAATATAACAAGTGCCTCTTATCATCCCTGATGACAATATTATTCAATATAACAAGTG
Organism: Ampullaceana balthica; assembly: GCA_944989445.1. Taxonomy (NCBI): domain Eukaryota; kingdom Metazoa; phylum Mollusca; class Gastropoda; family Lymnaeidae; genus Ampullaceana; species Ampullaceana balthica. Next base: position 219,063 of record CALYLW010000381.1, on the reverse strand, counting down.
CCTCTTATCATCCCTGATGACAATATTATTCAATATAACAAGTGCCTCTTATCATCCCTGATGACAATATTATTCAATATAACAAGTGCCTCTTATCATCCCTGATGACAATATTATTCAATATAACAAGTGCCTCTTATCATCCCTGATGACAATATTATTCAATATAACAAGTGCCTCTTATCATCCCTGATGACAATATTATTCAATATAACAAGTGCCTCTTATCATCCCTGATGACAATATTATTCAATATAACAAGTGCCTCTTATCATCCCTGATGACAATATTATTCAATATAACAAGTGCCTCTTATCATCCCTGATGACAATATTATTCAATATAACAAGTGCCTCTTATCATCCCTGATGACAATATTATTCAATATAACAAGTGCCTCTTATCATCCCTGATGACAATATTATTCAATATAACAAGTGCCTCTTATCATCCCTGATGACAATATTATTCAATATAACAAGTGCCTCTTATCATCCCTGATGACAATATTATTCAATATAACAAGTGCCTCTTATCATCCCTGATGACAATATTATTCAATATAACAAGTGCCTCTTATCATCCCTGATGACAATATTATTCAATATAACAAGTGCCTCTTATCATCCCTGATGACAATATTATTCAATATAACAAGTGCCTCTTATCATCCCTGATGACAATATTATTCAATATAACAAGTGCCTCTTATCATCCCTGATGACAATATTATTCAATATAACAAGTGCCTCTTATCATCCCTGATGACAATATTATTCAATATAACAAGTGCCTCTTATCATCCCTGATGACAATATTATTCAATATAACAAGTGCCTCTTATCATCCCTGATGACAATATTATTCAATATAACAAGTGCCTCTTATCATCCCTGATGACAATATTATTCAATATAACAAGTGCCTCTTATCATCCCTGATGACAATATTATTCAATATAACAAGTGCCTCTTATCATCCCTGATGACAATATTATTCAATATAACAAGTGCCTCTTATCATCCCTGATGACAATATTATTCAATATAACAAGTGCCTCTTATCATCCCTGATGACAATATTATTCAATATAACAAGTGCCTCTTATCATCCCTGATGACAATATTATTCAATATAACAAGTGCCTCTTATCATCCCTGATGACAATATTATTCAATATAACAAGTGCCTCTTATCATCCCTGATGACAATATTATTCAATATAACAAGTGCCTCTTATCATCCCTGATGACAATATTATTCAATATAACAAGTGCCTCTTATCATCCCTGATGACAATATTATTCAATATAACAAGTGCCTCTTATCATCCCTGATGACAATATTATTCAATATAACAAGTGCCTCTTATCATCCCTGATGACAATATTATTCAATATAACAAGTGCCTCTTATCATCCCTGATGACAATATTATTCAATATAACAAGTGCCTCTTATCATCCCTGATGACAATATTATTCAATATAACAAGTGCCTCTTATCATCCCTGATGACAATATTATTCAATATAACAAGTGCCTCTTATCATCCCTGATGACAATATTATTCAATATAACAAGTGCCTCTTATCATCCCTGATGACAATATTATTCAATATAACAAGTGCCTCTTATCATCCCTGATGACAATATTATTCAATATAACAAGTGCCTCTTATCATCCCTGATGACAATATTATTCAATATAACAAGTGCCTCTTATCATCCCTGATGACAATATTATTCAATATAACAAGTGCCTCTTATCATCCCTGATGACAATATTATTCAATATAACAAGTGCCTCTTATCATCCCTGATGACAATATTATTCAATATAACAAGTGCCTCTTATCATCCCTGATGACAATATTATTCAATATAACAAGTGCCTCTTATCATCCCTGATGACAATATTATTCAATATAACAAGTGCCTCTTATCATCCCTGATGACAATATTATTCAATATAACAAGTGCCTCTTATCATCCCTGATGACAATATTATTCAATATAACAAGTGCCTCTTATCATCCCTGATGACAATATTATTCAATATAACAAGTGCCTCTTATCATCCCTGATGACAATATTATTCAATATAACAAGTGCCTCTTATCATCCCTGATGACAATATTATTCAATATAACAAGTGCCTCTTATCATCCCTGATGACAATATTATTCAATATAACAAGTGCCTCTTATCATCCCTGATGACAATATTATTCAATATAACAAGTGCCTCTTATCATCCCTGATGACAATATTATTCAATATAACAAGTGCCTCTTATCATCCCTGATGACAATATTATTCAATATAACAAGTGCCTCTTATCATCCCTGATGACAACATTATTCAATATAACAAGTGCCTCTTATCATCCCTGATGACAATATTATTCAATATAACAAGTGCCTCTTATCATCCCTGATGACAATATTATTCAATATAACAAGTGCCTCTTATCATCCCTGATGACAATATTATTCAATATAACAAGTGCCTCTTATCATCCCTGATGACAATATTATTCAATATAACAAGTGCCTCTTATCATCCCTGATGACAATATTATTCAATATAACAAGTGCCTCTTATCATCCCTGATGACAATATTATTCAATATAACAAGTGCCTCTTATCATCCCTGATGACAATATTATTCAATATAACAAGTGCCTCTTATCATCCCTGATGACAATATTATTCAATATAACAAGTGCCTCTTATCATCCCTGATGACAATATTATTCAATATAACAAGTGCCTCTTATCATCCCTGATGACAATATTATTCAATATAACAAGTGCCTCTTATCATCCCTGATGACAATATTATTCAATATAACAAGTGCCTCTTATCATCCCTGATGACAATATTATTCAATATAACAAGTGCCTCTTATCATCCCTGATGACAATATTATTCAATATAACAAGTGCCTCTTATCATCCCTGATGACAATATTATTCAATATAACAAGTGCCTCTTATCATCCCTGATGACAATATTATTCAATATAACAAGTGCCTCTTATCATCCCTGATGACAACATTATTCAATATAACAAGTGCCTCTTATCATCCCTGATGACAATATTATTCAATATAACAAGTGCCTCTTATCATCCCTGATGACAATATTATTCAATATAACAAGTGCCTCTTATCATCCCTGATGACAATATTATTCAATATAACAAGTGCCTCTTATCATCCCTGATGACAATATTATTCAATATAACAAGTGCCTCTTATCATCCCTGATGACAATATTATTCAATATAACAAGTGCCTCTTATCATCCCTGATGACAATATTATTCAATATAACAAGTGCCTCTTATCATCCCTGATGACAATATTATTCAATATAACAAGTGCCTCTTATCATCCCTGATGACAATATTATTCAATATAACAAGTGCCTCTTATCATCCCTGATGACAATATTATTCAATATAACAAGTGCCTCTTATCATCCCTGATGACAATATTATTCAATATAACAAGTGCCTCTTATCATCCCTGATGACAATATTATTCAATATAACAAGTGCCTCTTATCATCCCTGATGACAATATTATTCAATATAACAAGTGCCTCTTATCATCCCTGATGACAACATTATTCAATATAACAAGTGCCTCTTATCATCCCTGATGACAATATTATTCAATATAACAAGTGCCTCTTATCATCCCTGATGACAATATTATTCAATATAACAAGTGCCTCTTATCATCCCTGATGACAACATTATTCAATATAACAAGTGCCTCTTATCATCCCTGATGACAACATTATTCAATATAACAAGTGCCTCTTATCATCCCTGATGACAATATTATTCAATATAACAAGTGCCTCTTATCATCCCTGATGACAATATTATTCAATATAACAAGTGCCTCTTATCATCCCTGATGACAATATTATTCAATATAACAAGTGCCTCTTATCATCCCTGATGACAATATTATTCAATATAACAAGTGCCTCTTATCATCCCTGATGACAATATTATTCAATATAACAAGTGCCTCTTATCATCCCTGATGACAATATTATTCAATATAACAAGTGCCTCTTATCATCCCTGATGACAATATTATTCAATATAACAAGTGCCTCTTATCATCCCTGATGACAATATTATTCAATATAACAAGTGCCTCTTATCATCCCTGATGACAATATTATTCAATATAACAAGTGCCTCTTATCATCCCTGATGACAATATTATTCAATATAACAAGTGCCTCTTATCATCCCTGATGACAATATTATTCAATATAACAAGTGCCTCTTATCATCCCTGATGACAATATTATTCAATATAACAAGTGCCTCTTATCATCCCTGATGACAATATTATTCAATATAACAAGTGCCTCTTATCATCCCTGATGACAATATTATTCAATATAACAAGTGCCTCTTATCATCCCTGATGACAATATTATTCAATATAACAAGTGCCTCTTATCATCCCTGATGACAATATTATTCAATATAACAAGTGCCTCTTATCATCCCTGATGACAATATTATTCAATATAACAAGTGCCTCTTATCATCCCTGATGACAATATTATTCAATATAACAAGTGCCTCTTATCATCCCTGATGACAACATTATTCAATATAACAAGTGCCTCTTATCATCCCTGATGACAATATTATTCAATATAACAAGTGCCTCTTATCATCCCTGATGACAACATTATTCAATATAACAAGTGCCTCTTATCATCCCTGATGACAATATTATTCAATATAACAAGTGCCTCTTATCATCCCTGATGACAATATTATTCAATATAACAAGTGCCTCTTATCATCCCTGATGACAACATTATTCAATATAACAAGTGCCTCTTATCATCCCTGATGACAATATTATTCAATATAACAAGTGCCTCTTATCATCCCTGATGACAACATTATTCAATATAACAAGTGCCTCTTATCATCCCTGATGACAATATTATTCAATATAACAAGTGCCTCTTATCATCCCTGATGACAATATTATTCAATATAACAAGTGCCTCTTATCATCCCTGATGACAATATTATTCAATATAACAAGTGCCTCTTATCATCCCTGATGACAATATTATTCAATATAACAAGTGCCTCTTATCATCCCTGATGACAATATTATTCAATATAACAAGTGCCTCTTATCATCCCTGATGACAATATTATTCAATATAACAAGTGCCTCTTATCATCCCTGATGACAATATTATTCAATATAACAAGTGCCTCTTATCATCCCTGATGACAATATTATTCAATATAACAAGTGCCTCTTATCATCCCTGATGACAATATTATTCAATATAACAAGTGCCTCTTATCATCCCTGATGACAATATTATTCAATATAACAAGTGCCTCTTATCATCCCTGATGACAATATTATTCAATATAACAAGTGCCTCTTATCATCCCTGATGACAATATTATTCAATATAACAAGTGCCTCTTATCATCCCTGATGACAATATTATTCAATATAACAAGTGCCTCTTATCATCCCTGATGACAATATTATTCAATATAACAAGTGCCTCTTATCATCCCTGATGACAATATTATTCAATATAACAAGTGCCTCTTATCATCCCTGATGACAATATTATTCAATATAACAAGTGCCTCTTATCATCCCTGATGACAATATTATTCAATATAACAAGTGCCTCTTATCATCCCTGATGACAATATTATTCAATATAACAAGTGCCTCTTATCATCCCTGATGACAATATTATTCAATATAACAAGTGCCTCTTATCATCCCTGATGACAATATTATTCAATATAACAAGTGCCTCTTATCATCCCTGATGACAATATTATTCAATATAACAAGTGCCTCTTATCATCCCTGATGACAATATTATTCAATATAACAAGTGCCTCTTATCATCCCTGATGACAATATTATTCAATATAACAAGTGCCTCTTATCATCCCTGATGACAATATTATTCAATATAACAAGTGCCTCTTATCATCCCTGATGACAATATTATTCAATATAACAAGTGCCTCTTATCATCCCTGATGACAATATTATTCAATATAACAAGTGCCTCTTATCATCCCTGATGACAATATTATTCAATATAACAAGTGCCTCTTATCATCCCTGATGACAATATTATTCAATATAACAAGTGCCTCTTATCATCCCTGATGACAATATTATTCAATATAACAAGTGCCTCTTATCATCCCTGATGACAATATTATTCAATATAACAAGTGCCTCTTATCATCCCTGATGACAATATTATTCAATATAACAAGTGCCTCTTATCATCCCTGATGACAATATTATTCAATATAACAAGTGCCTCTTATCATCCCTGATGACAATATTATTCAATATAACAAGTGCCTCTTATCATCCCTGATGACAATATTATTCAATATAACAAGTGCCTCTTATCATCCCTGATGACAATATTATTCAATATAACAAGTGCCTCTTATCATCCCTGATGACAATATTATTCAATATAACAAGTGCCTCTTATCATCCCTGATGACAATATTATTCAATATAACAAGTGCCTCTTATCATCCCTGATGACAATATTATTCAATATAACAAGTGCCTCTTATCATCCCTGATGACAATATTATTCAATATAACAAGTGCCTCTTATCATCCCTGATGACAATATTATTCAATATAACAAGTGCCTCTTATCATCCCTGATGACAATATTATTCAATATAACAAGTGCCTCTTATCATCCCTGATGACAATATTATTCAATATAACAAGTGCCTCTTATCATCCCTGATGACAATATTATTCAATATAACAAGTGCCTCTTATCATCCCTGATGACAACATTATTCAATATAACAAGTGCCTCTTATCATCCCTGATGACAATATTATTCAATATAACAAGTGCCTCTTATCATCCCTGATGACAATATTATTCAATATAACAAGTGCCTCTTATCATCCCTGATGACAATATTATTCAATATAACAAGTGCCTCTTATCATCCCTGATGACAATATTATTCAATATAACAAGTGCCTCTTATCATCCCTGATGACAACATTATTCAATATAACAAGTGCCTCTTATCATCCCTGATGACAATATTATTCAATATAACAAGTGCCTCTTATCATCCCTGATGACAATATTATTCAATATAACAAGTGCCTCTTATCATCCCTGATGACAACATTATTCAATATAACAAGTGCCTCTTATCATCCCTGATGACAATATTATTCAATATAACAAGTGCCTCTTATCATCCCTGATGACAATATTATTCAATATAACAAGTGCCTCTTATCATCCCTGATGACAATATTATTCAATATAACAAGTGCCTCTTATCATCCCTGATGACAATATTATTCAATATAACAAGTGCCTCTTATCATCCCTGATGACAATATTATTCAATATAACAAGTGCCTCTTATCATCCCTGATGACAATATTATTCAATATAACAAGTGCCTCTTATCATCCCTGATGACAATATTATTCAATATAACAAGTGCCTCTTATCATCCCTGATGACAATATTATTCAATATAACAAGTGCCTCTTATCATCCCTGATGACAATATTATTCAATATAACAAGTGCCTCTTATCATCCCTGATGACAATATTATTCAATATAACAAGTGCCTCTTATCATCCCTGATGACAATATTATTCAATATAACAAGTGCCTCTTATCATCCCTGATGACAATATTATTCAATATAACAAGTGCCTCTTATCATCCCTGATGACAATATTATTCAATATAACAAGTGCCTCTTATCATCCCTGATGACAATATTATTCAATATAACAAGTGCCTCTTATCATCCCTGATGACAATATTATTCAATATAACAAGTGCCTCTTATCATCCCTGATGACAATATTATTCAATATAACAAGTGCCTCTTATCATCCCTGATGACAATATTATTCAATATAACAAGTGCCTCTTATCATCCCTGATGACAATATTATTCAATATAACAAGTGCCTCTTATCATCCCTGATGACAATATTATTCAATATAACAAGTGCCTCTTATCATCCCTGATGACAATATTATTCAATATAACAAGTGCCTCTTATCATCCCTGATGACAATATTATTCAATATAACAAGTGCCTCTTATCATCCCTGATGACAATATTATTCAATATAACAAGTGCCTCTTATCATCCCTGATGACAATATTATTCAATATAACAAGTGCCTCTTATCATCCCTGATGACAATATTATTCAATATAACAAGTGCCTCTTATCATCCCTGATGACAATATTATTCAATATAACAAGTGCCTCTTATCATCCCTGATGACAATATTATTCAATATAACAAGTGCCTCTTATCATCCCTGATGACAATATTATTCAATATAACAAGTGCCTCTTATCATCCCTGATGACAATATTATTCAATATAACAAGTGCCTCTTATCATCCCTGATGACAATATTATTCAATATAACAAGTGCCTCTTATCATCCCTGATGACAATATTATTCAATATAACAAGTGCCTCTTATCATCCCTGATGACAATATTATTCAATATAACAAGTGCCTCTTATCATCCCTGATGACAATATTATTCAATATAACAAGTGCCTCTTATCATCCCTGATGACAATATTATTCAATATAACAAGTGCCTCTTATCATCCCTGATGACAATATTATTCAATATAACAAGTGCCTCTTATCATCCCTGATGACAATATTATTCAATATAACAAGTGCCTCTTATCATCCCTGATGACAAATATTATTCAATATAACAAGTGCTCTTATCATCCCGATGACATATTATCATATAACAAGTGCCTCTTATCATCCCTGATGACAATATTATTCAATATAACAAGTGCCTCTTATCATCCCTGATGACAATATTATTCAATATAACAAGTGCCTCTTATCATCCCTGATGACAATATTATTCAATATAACAAGTGCCTCTTATCATCCCTGATGACAATATTATTCAATATAACAAGTGCCTCTTATCATCCCTGATGACAATATTATTCAATATAACAAGTGCCTCTTATCATCCCTGATGACAATATTATTCAATATAACAAGTGCCTCTTATCATCCCTGATGACAATATTATTCAATATAACAAGTGCCTCTTATCATCCCTGATGACAATATTATTCAATATAACAAGTGCCTCTTATCATCCCTGATGACA